>VXAC01005948.1:336487-520146 GCA_013399225.1 Rhipidura dahli
CGGCGCCCCCCGGCAGCCGCGCCGAGCCTCCCGGGGGCTCTGGGGCCCTCCCGCTGTGTCCCCCGAGGCCCGGGGAAAGCAGTGGCGGGTAGTAAAGGAGTTTCTACACGGCAGTGCTGATGTTAAAGGCGATATAAGAATGTCTTGGCTCTCCTCTTTGCTTCCTTTCCATCCTTTCCCAGGGTAAATAACGGCAGTGTGATTAAGGCAGACCTTGTGCCGTGTGAATGTGCGTTGAAAAATGAAAAAGACATGTTTTTGCACAGGACTTTGTTGCTGTGTTAGGTAACATAGAAAAAGCCCGCTTGAGTAGAAAATGGGGAGTGATACTGACATCTGACCAAAAAAAAAAAAAAAAACAACCAAGATAAAACCCCAAAGGTTTTTTTTAAGGTGTATTCGACTTAACCAGAAATTTAGTGTTTAAAAAAAATTACTCTCAAAGTGAATCTCAGTTAACTGCTGACAGTCCGGAGGATGTTTGGCACTTCAGATCAGCTTTGAGTATTTTCGATGTTAAGATTTTGGTCTTCAGGTTACATGGTTGGCTCAAGTGGTGAAAGTGTAGGCTAGAAGATTGTTTTCCGTTTTCTTTCCGTAAATGTGGTAATCAAAACAGTTGACTTTGTAGACAGTTTGCCCTATTTTGCTGTGTCTTTTGTGTTTTCCTTAAATAAGACACTGAAATACTGACTGCACATGTATGTTCCTTAGGTGGGGTGGTACTTGTTTTAGCAAGTTCATACAGACACTAACTGAAATTAATTTGATAATTATTATCCTAAGTTCCTCTGTTAAGAGAGTTTTTCCTATTGTCTATCTCCACATTGTGGTCTGTGAGCTTTGAAGATGTACTAGACGTTTTCAGCTGGAAGGTGCTTTTTTTTGCATGTTTAATAGTTGGATTGTTACTTTATTAATTGGTAGGATTAAAAAATATGTATCAGAAATGTTGACCCTGAATTAGCTACTGCTGTTCTTCAAAGCATCCTGATGATACAGTTCTGTGAAAGTGGCAGGTCAGTGCTTGGCAGCCACAAAATGATTAATACAAGAATTAATAATTAACTGAGAAGGAAATGGCATCAATATGTCATTGTATAAATCCGTTCTCAGTCCATATGTTTAATACTAAATGCAGTTTGGGTATTTTCCCTTTATCTCTCTTCTACTTAGGAAAGCTTGTATTAGGCTAGGGGAGATCTAGATTGAAAATTGACTGGGGCTTTACACATGAGGAAGGACACACCAGTGAAGGGACAACAAACATCACAAAGAGAGTCACGAAGAAAGTTGAAGAGGGAAGTGTTGAATGTTTGCTTGGTTCTCCTGTTTTTGAAAGATTTCTGTATCTTACAGACTGAAAACAAATGTGATACTCCATTATGCTGTGACTAAAAGACACGGTGCATCAATCAGCCTATTGGGAATGCCAGAAATTTACAGGAAGGTTGAAACAATTAATTTGTAGTGAAAGTCATCCAAGGCTATGAAAACAAGAGTATCTTTTCAGTCCTGGCAAACATCGGGGTGGCTGGTCTGTGGAAGGTACTCCTGCCTGCCCTGCAATTTTACAGCTCCATACATGTTCTCCACTGGTTACTGGTAGGAGGAAGCCAACCAAGCTATTTTGTCTTGTCTATTACACTAATGTTCTTCTAGAAGATACACTTTTTTTTCCCTTTTATTTTAGAAATACCGTGATGAACTGTAGCATAGAAGAAGAAAAAAGCAAAACCTGCAGTTCAAAAAACCGGTGTGTTTTCTCTGGGTTTTTTATGTAGTCCACAGATGTTTGTCCTATCCCACCTCAAAAACGTGTAAAGTACTCTGCCACTTTTTCAGCAGAGTGTATGGATTTGCCTCAGCACAGGTGCTCAGAGTCTTAGTATCACTGCTTGACCCATGTTGGCTTTCAGTATGACCTGACTAAATGTGCATTGATCTGTACTGAATGCAAATTATTGGCAAAACCAAATGAAAACACGTACATTATTGAAACAGCAAGGAGTATTTAGTAAAATGGATAAAGGAGCCAAAATAGTCTGATTTCTCTTTAGATAAGCTCTAGAATATAGGTGAGAGCAAGAGTTCAGGAAGATTTTGAAAAGGATTGTTCGGCTTTAGGGATGATGAGCGTTATAGTAAGTGCTAAGACTACAGCAGGATTTTTATTTTGGGGCATAGGTTAGCCTATTGATACTGAATTGGTTTTTGCCTTTTCTGCTTTTATATATTCTCTATATTCTTTACATATATATTTGTAGCTCTGTATTGTATTATTGTATTTGTAGCTAGCATTTTAGCTACTCCATTAGGCAGAAAGACAAATTCCCTGGCAGCTCTAAGCCCTGGGGGTCCAAGGTTAGGTTCTCCAGGAACTGAGGTCAAAATGACTTAGTGAGACACATTTTCATAAACAAAGTTTAGTTCCTGTCTACAGGGGGGGTTTCCAGAAAAGGGTAGAACCAGGGGGAATTACCTTATCACCTATGTCTCTAATTGGGGATTCTTGTCAATTATGCTAATTTGCTGAATATATAAAAATTGTGCCTGCTTTATGTTATGTGTGCATCTTGGGCGCTTTTCATCCAGCACGTTGTGCACTGTAAGGATCCTTGTAAAGGTAACCCCTTTTTATCAACTTACTGTATGTGTCTCGTAATTTTAGGGCCAATGAAAAGGCATCACTGTCAGGCAGCAGGTAGAACTTCAGAACATTCAGAGATGGGTTGTTCTGTTCCATAATCCTCTCTGACCTTTTTCCCTGTCATGTAGGTAATACAAACTAGGGAGTATACTCAGCCTGATAAATTGTTGGCAGAAGAGCAAGGTGGCTCCTGTGTCCTAATGCCTGACTGTGTAACCACTGGCCATCTGCATCCCATCACCTTCATGTGTTCAAGTAATTTCTTCAGACTGATAACAGAAGTTTGATTTTATTTATATATATATTTTTAGGAAGTGATACTTTTAAAGAAAGTAAAAGCATAATTATAGTGTTGTGTAGAACAGGAGCTTCTGTAAAATGTGTGAGATGTGCTTTTAGAATGCTATATCCTGAAGGCTTAGAGTAGATCAGAAAGCATGATTTTGCTTTACACCTTCCAGACATCTTTTTTTTCATCCTTTAGCCCTTTGTGACTATCATATATATTGTGATAAACCAGAAGAGAAGAAACTTGATACTAAGTAAAAACTGAAAGTTAATTTTTTAGCTGAAGTTAGTCTTTGTTGGCATTTCAAGTTTTGATGTTCAGATTGTGTTGACTGGAGTATGGTGGCTTTAGGACTGTTATTAAAATAAACATTCTAGTACACTTAACCTAGAGAAAAAAGCAGAGCCCACTGTAATGTGCACCCTGATATTATATTAGGTAAACCCTTGGTTTTGACAGTTCTTGCATGCCTTATTTACTAACATCATAATTATACAAGTTTGCGTGCTGAGCGGTGTATCTGTAATTCCTTTGTTATTTCTGCTCTGCTTTGCAGACTGCATGAGTTAAATCAGTTTTTCATTATATCTGTCGCCTTCAAAATCATACAGTCAAGAAGCAGAGAACTGAAACTCATGTCAAGGAATTTACTTGCAGTGTTGCATAGCTGCAGGTGTTGAAAGGCCCTTCTCTGGTGGGAAAGAGAAGAAAGAGCAATATTGTCCACCTTCTGTCATAAATACACCTGGATCCAAGAGACTTCAGAACTGCTTGTTGTGGCCCTTCCTTTAAGTGCAATACACTTGTCAGTCTGAGATCTGTGTTGTGGTTGGCACGGCTGTTACTACTGTGTCCCTTCTTACCGAGGCAAAAAATCAAAAGTGTTCTCTCTTGGTATTTGCTAATGATAGTAGAAAACCTTGGTTTACTGTGCTTTCTTCACTTTATGTCAGTCAGTGGCTCAGTACTTCTGTGATCTAAGCTGGCATGATCAGTTTCTGCTTATGTTTTAAATACTCTGTTATTCTTCATAAAGGATCAATTCCTTTGGGCTTGTTGAATGAGCATGAGAGATGAGAGGCAGCAGGGTGGCTCCTGCCTTGAAGAACAGGTTGACCTGGAAACAGAGGTGATCAGTTTCAGACTGTTTTATCTGGCCTTGAGATTTTTTTGTTTGTTTTAAATATCAATATCCTTGTGTTTTTTTCATTTGTGCAAATATATACACACACAAAAAAAACCTCTGGCCCCAAACCCATGTTTGAACCAGACTCTTATTGCTAGTTGATAAAATCTGGTTTCTAGTGTGTGTCTCCTCTTTTGGACTCTGATTCTTGATAGTTTGTCAAGCCATGTAGCAGCCTTTTCCTCAGCTGAGATGCTAATTAGTAGCTGGATAGTAGTGAGGAAATTGAAGATAGGAATTTAGGAATTATTTTTTTTATCTTTTATTTTTGAAAACTGATTTGGAGTTTTAGACCTGCCCGCTGATCGCATAAATCTCCTTTCCTTAGGAAGTGAGGTAAATACATTTTGCTTTTTAAAGTTAAAATTTGTTTGACTCCATTGAGGTGTTTTGGCTATGCGAGCATGTCTGGGCTGGCTTCCTTTGCAGTTCATGTTTCTCTTTTGTTTGCAAAATCTGCTTTGTTTCTGATCTAGATCAAGTTTCTTGCAGCTTTCTTTTTTGCTCCATAACTTTTGTTTAAGCAGAAATGAAAAAGGCTTAGCTATCTAAAGGTGGAGTTGCCTTGTAGTTTGTAGTAAAAACTTCTAGTGGTGACCTGAACTGTAGACAACATTCAAACCAAGGAAGACCTAACTCCTCTCACTAATTCAGGTATATTTGTTTTCACCCCCTGTTTTGAATTTAACTGTCAAGTGCATAAATAAAAGAATTTTTTCAGTTGTTTATATTCTGCATACCTTAAAACATTTAAATGTATTTAATCTGACTTTTTAACTGGGATTTTATGAATTCATAATATTAATTGGTAGTATTTCTTCTTTATTCAGGATATTAATGTCTGGGATCAGTCTCAAGCAAGACTTATAATTCCTCACTGAAGCTGTGTATTTCTGAGCAGGCAAACCTATGCTTTGCTGTACCTTCATGATCAATGGCTACTAGGCTTTTGTTTTTGGGAGAAGACATAAAATGAGAGTGCTTACAATACAAGCAAAAGCTCTGGTCAGTCAGTTTTTTTTAGTGACCTGCACCTTTGGCCATCTTTCAACTTAAGTTAAATGCCTGTATTGTCAACTTGCTATGTAAAGTTCTTAAGAAGGGATATGAGCTGTGTTAAAATTTTTGGGTGGGAAAAAAGAATCAATGCTTCTCCCTTCCCCCCTGGCTACTGAAGATACTTTTTCATGGTTTTTGCTGTCTAACATAGTGCTGTCTCAATGACCCCCAAGACTGTAGAAACTAAATTGCTATTGGAGATGGATAATGAGCATAAAAAGTACGCTACTTCTTAAACCAAAAAATGCAAACAAACACGCATTTAAACCTCTGCTGCGTGTTCTTTGAGTGCCCAGGAAGATGTGTATGTTTTTGACATTTATTCTTGCTACTTATGCTTTCCTGTTTCTGTGAGACAAAATAAGAGGAAAACTGGAATATGAATATTTTCTACCAGTGTAATGAACAGAGTCGGCATGAATGGCAGAGACTGTAAGGGGAAGTGACAGAAGCATGTTACTGAGAGCCATGGGATTATCCTTGTATCTTTTTTATTATTTTTACAGTTACTGTCAGCAAGGAGTGCCTTACTATTCTTTATAATTTCTAAAAAAAGCATGTGGGGAAAGATTTTCCTTTCTTTGTTATTTCTAAAGCATCTTGAACTCTATCAGCATTGGCCTCAAGAGTTCACTGACAGTAAAGAAGGATAGCAAGCTGTAAATGATAGGGAAACAAGGAGCTGTGTGTATATTTTCAGAGATTATAAATCAAAAAATAAACATATATCCAGGTATTTCCAGAAATATATACCCAGTATATCCATAGGTTTATATGCCGAATAGATAAGTTGATTTGTTTACTGTGTAATCACAAGGGGTATGAGTTAATGAAATCTTCAACTACAGAAGTGTGGCTGTACCACCTACTGAGTGATTTGAGAGCAATGAGTTTGAGGCATGACGGGTGATGAAGCTCTGGAGGAGGAAGTGTGTAGGCTTTAGGATGGTAATGCATTTTTATCTTCAAGTATTTAATTGAAAAAAGAATTGGAAGAATGCCAAAAACCTGTATGAGCTCCCTGGGTCTTTGAAAGACATATGATCAGCTTCCAGGAGATGAGCAATTTTCCCTGTTGTAATCCTTGCATGGTTAATGCTTTGCTATGTCAAGTTGAGAAGTTAAACCTGCCTTGGTTAATAGTAAATTGTCTGGAAAATGGTGTTCTAAAGACTATGTGTTGTCTAAACTGAATACAGGATGAGTTTTTAGTGACAAAATTCATGATTTGTTAAAACTCTCTACTGACCAATTACTATTGCAGCTGATGAGGGTCTGCAAGAAATTATTGGATGATTTTAGGGCATGCAGTGACTGGCATAATGATGAAGCAGGTGCTGATTTCTGGCAGGCATTTTGAGTAGTATGCCAATAATGCTACTAATGTATAGATTGCCAGCTATTAAGAGTTGTTAAAACCTTATATCAGTTTGTCCGGTTACTGCTGTGTGGTACCTCTAGGTGCTTCCTAGAGGCACCATTCAAATAGTTTTGGACTATGCAGCAAGAAGTTTTGGGTTTGGAATTTTTAGATTTATTGTTCTTAGTGTAACACAGTTCAGTGACAATTGGCAATAGAGAAGCTGGTGTCTGATTTTAAATGTCTCAGTCAAAAACCTGTTGAATCCAATTTCCTTGTTTTCTGTAATGAAGGCATCCAAGTGGCTGTCAAAGTGGAGGACAGCCATCTCCTCATGGAAACTCTAATACTCCTCTGATCCACGTCAGCTACTTAATTCAGCTCGCTGAATTAACCTGCAGAAAACTTGCCTAGGTCAAGGAGAAATAAATACTACTTGTTTATATTGTTCTGAACTATTTTTCTCCCAGAGAGTCAGACAAGTGTCAGAGCTGTTAGAGAAGGGAAGAAGCAGTGACAGTGGGGTTGCTTCATTGAGCATTAGGTTGTCACCAGATTGGATCTATAGTCTCATGACAACTAATTCCAAAACACTACTTTTCACCTGTTAATCAAAATACTTGTATCATGTTTTTCTTGATTTTGTACTTGCTTTTTGTTAATAGCTGCTGTTATAAACAGGTATGTTGTGACAGTAGTTTTGTGGGTTTGTGTATGAAAATCAGCTGTGGTAAATCCAGGATAGAAACCAAAGTCAGGGGGAAATCATGCTACAAAAATTAAATTAAAAAACAATTGGATTTACCAACACTTCTTCAGCAAGTACTGTTCTGAGATCTGAACAACTTTTTAATAAAAGTAACTGCAATCAGTGCAGTAATCGCAATGGAACACTTAGACTAGCTATTAGCTTGGAAAATTCACATATGAAGTTATGCCTAGTTTAAAACCTCTCATTTTTACCTAGTGGTAATTTGTAGTTGTGACTCCATAATTAGGAATCTGTACAAGAAACTGCTTAAAATTCTAGGACTTATTTTCCATTTTGCCTCAAATGTCGTGATTACATGTTCCAAGACACTAATACAATTAGATACAAATCAATGACTTAATGACTTTAAGTTATTAAATTTTATTAAAAGAGTGTTTTCCTCTATCCAGCTTTCCATTCTTATGAAAATGGTGGGATGGGGTTTTTTGTAATATGTTCAAGTTCCTGGGTATAATTTGATTAGCTTTAAAAGCTCTTCAAAGCTCAGTGTTTCCATTTTAGTGAGGGAAGAGGAAATCTGTGTCCTGATTTAAAAAAAACCCCTTAAAACCTACTGCCATTGCCCCCAAACAAAACCAAACAACTCTAGTTTGTTTATGAACCTAGTAGAGATTTATAATCACTCATTTGAAACCAGGGCTTTAGGGCTCCCCACTCTCCAGAGCAGAATTTGCTATATAATTATGTGGGAAGTTCAAAACTAACAAGTTGGAGTAGTTGAGAGATGTAGGTTACCTTTGCAGATCAGGACACCTTTCTTGTCTGCTTTCCCCCCCCGCCACCCGCAACTTGAGAAGGATGTTTCTCCCCACCCCATAAATTTGTCTTCAGAGTAGAACTCGGGGTAGGCTTAAGCTATACAGGTTTCCCAACCATGGTTTTGGTGGTTTTTTTGGTTTTTGTTTTTCCTTAGACTAAACTCAACTTCATGTTTAAAAATGACTGTAGTTTTTGTTAAAATATACAATTGAATGGTGATACCATGCAACTATGGTAGATGTATCATACATGGATATATTGGATTTTTAAGCAAGAATATCCAAAATGTAAACAATGTTCTTTTCAATGTTGGCAGTTCTCAGTGTGGGCTAACTGTTGTATCCTGTTGGACTGAAAGGGTAAACATTGTTTACAAATTTCAGCTTACAGGCATACTTTAGCAATATTTGAGTGTATGTGTAATTTTCATATGAAGTAGTAGCTAATATTTTAGGCCAGGAGTATTTTTAATTAACACTATGATACTGTCAAAAGGGTTAATTAAAAAGACTAAATGAGAAAACCTTAGATTATTTAGAATTTTGGCTTCTAGTGAGGGGGTACATGACCACAGAGGTGCTACTCGAAACAGTAAAACTTCTTTCCTGTTTGTCACCTGAGGAGCTTAGGCTGTATCTTGGGCTCTAGTTTGACGTGCATTTTAGATGGCATTTCTGCCTAGAAAAAAAAATTACTTTTTCCCCCAGGTGCTGGTATTTGTTGTTAAGCTTCATTGGAGCAAGCATTTCTGAAGTTTTATGGTAAAGTGAACTAACAAGATTTAATTCATCTAAGAAACAATTTATCCTGTGTGATTTCTTTCATTCTGTTACGGTCTGACTCTAGATGTGGTCACAGATTACCTGGAAACAGTTGTGGAGGCAGCAGGTAGATTGAAGAGTGAGTAAGAGCGATGCTCTTGGGTGTACAGCCGTGCCGTATTAAATGCGTGGTAAGCTGTGAGTAGGAAGCCTTTATTATACAGCGTTTTGTCTTGCTGCTGAGTGGAAATTGAAGAAAAGTGATGAAAAGAATCTTCCCTGTGCTTTGTTTACATCAGAAATGTATTTCTTTGATTGTTTTAGAAAAATTTGACTGTACAACCAGCTACAGTTTTTTATAAACATATTTGAGAAAGCTGAAGTGAAATACCGATCTGGTAAAATGGTGGGATGTAAAACCTCTGCATGTGCTACGTCCTTAATCCCACTAAAAGAGGAGTAATAAGGTCACACTTCTCAGTGACAGCTTGCTCACAGGGGTTTAAGGCACTTTTCCTTTTCAATGTACTCCATTGCTTTAGTTGATTAGTCTCAGTTTCTCTAATGGTCTTGTCTGTGCAACAGGGTCAAACTTATAAATTTTTAACTTTAAAATTATATACCTTTAAAATTTCATTTCGAAACTATTTTTCTATTACAAATCTTAGAGACCTAGAGGTTTTATTTTTTGGTTTTTTTTTGGTTTAGTGGTTTGGGGATTTTTTACTGATTTTAGTATGTATTTGAAGTAGCTTCAATTGAATATTAGGAAATTATGAAAAGGGTAGTTTTCTTAAAATCATTAGCTGAAGTGAGAGATTTTCTGTTCGGGATTGAGAAAGCAGTGCTGAGGAAGAAGAAGGAAATCTCCATTGAAAGTTAGGCATCTAATCTGCTTAAGTCATTCTGGAAGTCGTCAATTATCTGCCTCTTTAGCCATCTTAATGCATCTGTGTATGCCTACTCAAATAAGCTGATTATTAGCTGATGAAAGCAAATGATTAGTCAATAAAAATTGAAAGTCAGTTGTATTTAAATATTTATTCTGAATGATTTAAAGTTTTATTTATTACTATAAATGTAATGTATATTTGCATTAATTGAGTTATAAATTCTTTTCAAATGCACCATAGTATGCAGGGGGAAAATTGTTCTACATAATTCAATACAATAATTAATTGTGATTACTTGAATGTTAATGGCTGTGATGCTATTCTCCTAATTAAATGCCTAGGTTGTGAATCAACCTAAATGATATCAATATGGATGCACTCGTTTCAAAGGAAAACTATAAAAACGATGTAACTTCCTAACTAATAGGGTAGTTATGTAAGAACCTTAGATGAAAGCTTTCTGAGCATAAATCTGGGATGTTTACCACTATAAATCAAAATTAGGGATGTTAATGCTTTTGGTTTAATTTGACTTGCTGTATTGGCATGTTAATGGTGGAATAATTTACTTTAAAATGCTTGATTATTCCCCTGTTGATAAATGGAATTATTAGGTATCTAAAGACTTTTAGTGAGGTTTTGGGGGGGGGTTTTTTGTTTTTTTTTTTAATCTGAAGTATCTCTGCTTTTCCAAATCTTTGACTGCATTCATGTCTTTTTTGGTTTGCTTCTGCTTCTGTTTCCACTTGCTCCTTTCCTTTAATACTCTCATAATTAGGTCAAGTTCTTTGTCACTTACATGCTCCCAGTGCTTCTGATCCAGCCTGTGTGTTCATTACAGCTGCTGTTCACTTCTGTGCTGCTTCATGGATGTCTTCAGAGAGTCTGGCTTTGATTGACCTCTGGAGAAACATAGTCTGACCTGCTGGCATTGGTCATCTGCAGGGTACTGTGAGAATAAATGAGGATAAGAAAGTACTCTTAACCCAGTACTCATCATTAAGTGAAAGAATTGAAGTGTGTGCAGAGCTGCCCAGACTGGAGGGGTGATACAGTGATGACTGCGAGAGATTGTGAGTTTGAGTTTTGTTTCCCACATTGAGAACGCTGGAGATGTGTTCTACCGCTTATCTCATTCTCCTGTCATTGCCAAGTCATCCCTTGTCAGTCACCAGGAATGTACCTGCCAGGCTGTTACTGTTTTCATTTGGTAAGTCTTAATGTATCCAATTGTAGAAGTTGAGCACAGCCGAAAGGGGAGACAGTCCAGGCTCTGCCAATGCAGCTGCCGGTGAGCTTTACAGAATTTGGCTGCATTTTTTTTCCTGAAAACTGAGAACTACTGAATTAAGAAAACACCTCACAGTTTTTGCTCAAAGTTGCTTGATGGTGGCTACTTAATGTTGCTGCAATCAAGCTACTATACTTCTTGTAATTAGATGATACGAGGCATAATAATTGGTGTTTTGGCAATATTCATGCAAACTACAATGTGGTAAGAACAGCAGAGAATTCTTTCTTTTGCTTTGTATTTTTTTTTTTTTTTGATAACCAAGGTTTGTGGAGCTGGTAATCCCTGATAAAGCAAAATCTACTGTGTTGTTTTTAGACAATAGTCTCTACTCAGACTTGTGTTCGTGTGTTCTGCTCTGAAAATGCAGATCACAACTGCCTGAATTACAGGACTATCTGTTTTAGTATTACAGAAGAAAGGAACTTTCTTCAGCTGATGGCTGTGGACTTGGTTCGTGTACTTAAGTGTGTCATTTTTAATGCAATATTGTGTCAGTAATGCAAACAGAGTCTGTAATTGAAACAAATATAGGAATATATTAATTCTGAGTTGTGCTTAGCAGAAGAGTTAATTGACAGGTTTAGTACTATATTAACTTAGTTAAATTGCCTGCGGAACCCAACATAGTGTCAGAAATCTTCAGCTGCACCATTTACAGGGATTTAACTCCTTTAAAACATTATTTCTCAGGCCTGAGTAGTTTTAGGTAATAACATAAAAAAGTGGTAATGTTTAACAGTAATTTAATGTCTCTTTCCTTCCTACTTGCCTCTATAATCATTAAATGAGTATTCAGTAAATGCTGTATCCAGTAAACCACAACTGCTTTAATGTCTGGACCAATCCAGTCATTTGCATATCTGGGAACGCTTTTGCATAGATGCAGAAATAGCTCTCAGTCCATTGTGAAAAATGAAGGGTAAGAAGTTATTTCGCCATTCATGCCTCCCTCCTATTTTTTAATGATGGTTATAGCAAAACAGCTTGTTTCAGTTTTTGAAGCTTCTGTTATCATTCAAGGAGGAGTAACAACTAGAATAGTCTTTTTTTACCTCACATAGTTAAGAGTATCTGTCACTATATATGTTATGAGCAGATCTAATGTGGAAAATTGTACTAATGCTGAACTGGACTGAAAGGATTCTTAACTGCAATCTACACTTGGCATTAGATACCTCTTAGGATACCTATTAATATGCATTCAGAGAATTCTGAAGGATATGTATTTTATCTCCATTTATTCTTTTTCATCTTGCATTCTGCTGCTGTGGAAGATTGATGGATGAATCAGGAATGGGTCTGTTTCCTGATTTGAATCTCTGCACTGCAAGGTTTAATGGTGCTAACTTGCAACAGTATTGAAGCTAAGGGACCTTTATGAACCACTTACATCACTGCTAGCAGAAGAGGTGGTTTATGTTTGACCCTATTCCAGCTTTCATGGTTGATCATAATGTGAAAAGTTTTCAAAGAAGGGAAGAAAATATGAAGCTTCTCAGTCAGTATTTAGACACCTATGACCCCATGTGTTGGGGAAAAGAAACTGTCCCTATTGCATTTTGTGGATCTTGAATATTTTTCTTTTTCAAATTCAATCTTGAATATTTTTCTTTTTCAAATTTGGTCATGATTCTGTATTTACGCCTAAACCTAAGAATTCCATCTAAGACATCTATTAAAAAAGAAGCTTTAATTGAAGATAAAAACCTTTAGAGTTACTTAGCACAAGAAGAAGTCCTCAAATCTGTGCAAACTGTTCCAGTTTTTCTTACCAATAGTTCAGGACTGACAGTAGACAAAACAAGCATGTCTCATCTCGTAGTTTTTTACCACTTTACCTCAGCTAAGGACTTCAGCTCTTCTGTCACTACCTTTTTGCCAAGTAAATTGTTGAATATTTTTGATTCAGTTCCAGTATTATGTCAGTTGTTCTGGAGGTTCAACAGTACTACAGATAACCTGTGATATGGAAGTGCTACATGAGGCTTGAAGCATTGTACTGAGAAAATGTAATATTTATGGCTTCTCACCACTTTCGAACCCCAGACACTGTGCAAATATTTGCTTTGTTGGACAATATTGAAAAACAAAGAGTGTATTAAAAAAAATTGAATTGTGAATTGATGTGAGCTGTTGAAGTCTTATATTAGTTTAACTGTAAAGAATGTAAAGGAATGCTGATGTTCTAGTCTAAGTTCATCTATTTACATAGAGGGAAATAATTATATCTTTTCTACTTTGGAATTAATTCAGATCATTTTACAGTCATATACATTTACTCTGCTCTTCATCTTGTGTGAGAGCCCTTGCAACACTGTTGGTTTGCCACAGAGCGTTTTCATAGAATTGCAGAATTCCATATGGTTTAGGGAAAAGATGCCTGAAATCCAACTATCAGTGTAAGACTGCCCAGCCCACACAAAACCACACCCAATCTACACATTTTGTTAAATACCTCCAGGGGTGTTGACTCAACCTGAGCAACATCTTACATGTTCCAAGAGAAAAACAAAGACAAACCCAACAACAAGCAAACAAAAAACCAAACCGAAAAAGAACAACTCTGTGGGCCTGTGTCTTGGAAGTGATTCACGTATTTTCTTTCAATAAAATAAAATAATCAAGTATGTTTTTTGTTTGTTGCTGGTTTTCTTTCTTCCCTCTGGGGTTCTCTCTCTGTGGATTGAATTCTGTGTCAGTTGAGGAGCTTTGAATGTCTTCTGAATTTGGGAGAAAAAAAGTTTCTTTGTACTACATATTGTTATGAATTTAATACTGACGTCATCCCAGTTTCACTTAAAAGAAAATTCCGGTAGTGTGCCCACAAGTTCGTTGTAGGGAAAGGCCATGTGAAGACAAGTAGTGTAACTGGTGAGAAGTGTTTCTTTTTTGGGATGACATTTAAAACAACAAAGCGTAAAATGTGGAGTAAATAATGTGCTATCCACCATATAATACTTATACGGTTGCACTAGAAAGAGTTCGTTTGATGCACCATTAATGATGAATACTTTTTATTTGGTTGGTTTGGTTTTTGTTTTGTTGGGGATTTTTTTGGATCTAAGGCTAGAATTTGGACACTGGTTCTTGGGTGGTACGTAAATTGATACGGCCAACTGCAGTAGATTTGAACTCTCATTTTAGAACTGGTAGACGTTTTAGAGCTTGATTTACAATCCAAATGTCTGCTGGCCTTGCATCGTACAATTACTGACTTCAGAAAAAACCTTTTGTAGTGTAGGGCACTTAGTAATTTTGGATGTTGTGGCACAGTGATTACAGTGAACTGTTGAATACCCATGTTTTGAGGAGCTTGACTTCTAGCCACATGCAGAGAAAGGGTTTATGTTTATGCAAATAATGGGATTGAAGTCTCCACATGGGGTTATATTCAGGGGGCAGCTGCTGCTTTTACTTATCCAAAGCAGGAATAATTAATCCTTTGGAACTGTACTTGCCTCACAGCTTGCCTCCAAATTGGGGAAGAGAGAAATCTCTGCTCTAATGTCGGCTTAATTGCCTTCCTGTAGAAAGACATAAGTGCCTGAAAAGCTTGAACATAACCTTTAAATTAACTAAATCATCACAAGTAAATAATTTGGTACCCAAGTAAACAACAAATGATAAATAAATTCACAGATCTGGTCAGTTATCCCGACTTGTGATACTGATATTATAGTATAGTTACCCATAAATTAGAATCTACACATTGAACTACAGTTTTTCTATGCAGCAAAAAAAACCCTCAAATAAATGGCATAATTTAATTCTAATTGCTGTTAAAACTAATAAATGTGTTTCAGAGTGTTTGTATGTTTAGAGAGGTGTGTGTCCTGAGTGCAGTTTTTTTTCCTGACTTCCATGGAGAAGGCTAAGGTGCCTGAATATCAAAGAATATATTGCTTTCACATTAATCTGAGGCAGTAGGGAGTTTGTACTATGGTTTGTGACATAACTTTATTGTTTGTACCATAATAAACCAAAGAAAAATAGTTGAAATGTGAAGTTCCTGGAATAACAAGTGGAAGAGAAGGATAAATCCTGTTTTATAGTCACCCCTTCCCCCTTGCCTTCAGCATATGTTGCCAGCTGTAATTATAGAGACAAGATGCCAGCCTGGATGCACTTTTTCTTCCCAGTCATAATGGAAGTTTTTACCTTACCCTGTAAAGATCATGCAGTACTTTTGTTCATGCTGGAATTCTGTTGTATTTGCATAAAGAGGCTTTGTTTCATCTCAGCTTTCATGTCAGTTTAAGAGTCCAATTGCATGGAACTTACTGGACGATAACTTCATTTTCAAGTTGTTAACAGTTTGAATAATGGTTTAATTGCTGGAAGGAGTAGCTGTATAATTTCAAATTGAAGATGCTGAAGAGCAAGAACACTGATAGCCTTTCAGACTCAGCCTGTTGTTTACAGTGTGACAGCAGGTCTTTTACTGTAAATTTCAGTTATCATTTTTTTGACCATCCTTTTCTAATAGCAGGTTAGATATCATATGAATGTGATTATTTTTAAGGACTGAATAAGAAACCCATTAAATAAAAAATAAAACCTGTTGATATATTCTGTATTCTCTGATATATTTGGATACTTGGATTTTGCATTAGTAGTGTCTCAGTAGCAAATAGCTGAGATAATTGAATATCTTGGCTGAGATTTGCAGAAGTAACTTGTGGTTGCTTGCAGATTTCTAGAGCACTGGCGATTTGCAGAAGTGCTTGCTGTGTCACTTCGTGGATGCTTCTCTTGATGTCTTTATAGGAACTGGGGTTTTTTTCATGTTAGTGCTTTGAGTATTTATTGTGTTTGTGGTATATTTCAGAGTTAGATATTTTAAGTGTTTGGTTATCTTAGGACTCTTGCCTTCTATCTGTTGATAAAATATGTGTATGTTGAGCTCTTAAAAGAAAAGGTGACATTTAAAAAAAGGGGGAGCCTTGCTGTTTGATAGAAGACATTGACATTCCTAAGAATTAGGTTTCTAAAATGTCACTAATGTTTCCTTTTTTCTCTTTTGCTTGTTTTTAACAAGATCCTCTGACACTATAGAACAAAATTAAACACACACGTGGGGTTTTTTTTCTTTTATGTAGTAGAAAATATTTTGCTGGCTGTGACTGCAGCATGGGGGACGTTCGGTGCTGGGCAGCCCGGGCGGTGCCGCTGTCCCGAGGGCCGTCGCCAGCAGCAGGTGCCCGTGGCTGCCGGAGAAGGATCGCACCGCCTTTGTCTGAGCGGATGCAGCAGCAGCATTTAGATGCTAATGTGTTACACGCTGCTGTTTTGTACTAGACCTTGACTGCATCTCCGGAATGTGGCCTGTCTGGTTTTAGGTTGGCATTCAAAGGGCCTGCTGTAGTTCCTGCCTGCGATCCATTGATTAAAGCCGCGGTCTTCTGACTTCGGTGTGCCAAAGGAAGCGGTTGTGCTGGTGGAGAATTAGAATTCCATACTTTTTTGGCTCTCCAGGTCTTACCTACTGGTCTCTGTGCTTTGTGTTTGCCATCTGCGATTAGGCAGTAAAGTAAATTTGCTCTGTTAAGCACACATGGCATTAGCTTTACTGACGAGGGTTGAACCTTTCTTTCTGTTCATGTTTGCTTTATGCCGGGGTATCCAAATGCTGCGTTTTTCTCTTCAGCTTTTCTTGCAAATATATAGAGAGTGGAGTATATTCTGTATCTTTACCATGGATTTTCTGTTGTGAGGTTGTTTCCTGGTTCAATGGAATATATATATTCTGGTTCATGTTTAGAGACAGCGAATAAATGAATAACTTAGACATAATAGGAACATGCTATAATAAATCTAAGTTCTACTTACTACATCTTAGAAGCAATTTGCAGTATTTTGTGCTGAAAATAAAAGATATATTTATGTATGCTGCAAACACAAATTTAAAATGTAGCCTAGGGAGTAAATTTTGTGTTGGTCTGCTTTCTACATGAATACAGTATTCATCAGATTTTCTGTGCTGCATTCCTTTTATATTATTGTAAAATTAAACAATAACTGTTTACTTTGTTTTCTGGAAAAACATACATTCTCTCACATCTCTCTTTTAAATGTGTTGAATAACAATTTCCTTCTAGATTTCCTTACTGTGTTAGGTGAAACATGCATAAAGGGAGCACAGGGGAGAAAAGCTGCAAATCTAGTTGGCCTCAGCTAGCAATTACTTTAGCAGATAAAACAAAACATGCAAATATCTCCTGAGCACTTAAGACTGATCTTTCAGATACTGTCTGTCTGTATCCCTAGCCAAAAAGGGGCATATGATAATTAGATTTTGAAAGACCATGTGCTCTTGCTACAGAGCTAAATATTAAAATGCAAGAAAGCAGACTACCACATGGCACAGTTGATTTTAATGGCAGCTCATGTTAAAATGCTCTCTCTTTATGTTGCCTTTTAGGTTACCTAGGGTGAAACAAAATTACAGGCTTGGAGACTCTACAAAAGCTCAGCATCAGCGTTTGAGGTAAAAACGAACATACTGAACTAATCTTGGGGGTGTCCTCTTTGTTAACTTTATGGAATTGATTGGAGTAAAAATTCTCATCAAGGTTCATTTTGTGTTTAAGTTTTCAGTATTGATTTAAAAAAATTGGTCTTCACAATCTCTCTTTTTAGGTCTGGCAAAACTCACACTTTTAGGCGTATATATTGTACAAATATTTTATTTTATAGCTTTAAGAACACTCTAGATCTGCTTAAATGTGGTATTTTTGCTTTAAGTTGTAGGTTTTTAGACATACATAATACATTTGATATAAATGTATAATACATATATTTGGCTAATAGATCTAGAAATTCACTGTCATGAATTATTGTCTTTCTAAATTTTACTTTTGTGGTTGAATTACCATCTTAAGTGCACAGTATTTTCTCTTTTACTGAAAAGACTGATGTGTACTTTGAGAGAAATGGTTGCTTTTTCATGAATTGACTGTATTTCTTGCAGTTTCAAATTGCAATAGTTTAAAGAAGTTTTAATTCTGATTTTTTTTTTTAAATGTCAAACTCGAAAATACATGTGCATGGAAAAAGCAATACAATTCTATGAACCATAGTAAAATTATATCAAACACTCTAATATTTCTCATATGAACCAGTAATTATAGATAGTAACCTGGAAATAGGACTAGGGAAGTATGTGCACTTTTTAACCAAATTATCTTTTAAGCCGTTCTTCTAAATTTTAGTTTCTAACAGTAAACTAAAATAATTCATGTTTAGAGTGAACTTAAGTACTTCATTTCTGTCAGCAAGTTGTGGTGTGGACTCAACACATATAAATGTTTACAAGCAACTGAATTACCACAATTAATCTTGCTGTTGTAGTTCATAGGTTTTTGTTCTTGTTTTTTTTAAGAGCCAAGGCTTGCAAATTATGTGATTAATCTACAAGCTGATATCATGATGTCAAAATGCAGTTCGGGAAGCATAAACACAGAGACTGCAGAAATTAAAACGGTAAGAGTGTGCTTTGTAATATAGCAGAAGCAGGTTTTGATGTATTACTGCACTTTGTTCTTCTATTTTATGTTTAAAGCTGCTTCAGAACCATAAAGTAAAGTGACTTCCACTTGGGAGTTTATAGAAATTGACTGTGAATTTCTTTAGAAAGAAAAATGCGAGTAGCTACTTCATTTTATTCATAGACGTTTAGATGTTTATCATGAAACACATGCCCTCCTATTTCTTATGAAGCTGAATGTGATTAGAATTCTATTCAGTTTTTTAAAAGGATGTGTGTGTTTTTCTTGTGGATTGTATATTCAAATGTATTTGTGTTGGTGAAATACAATAAGTTTAAAAAAAAATTGAGAGAGTTGACACAAGGGGGGTTAGAATTAGAATTGAATTCATATGTTGTTCCAGATAGGAGATACAAAGTAAATGGTAAGGAAAAGAAATGACAGGTAAATTAAGGTCTTAGTTTCAAAATTATGCTTCAGTTTGAAATACGAGTTCAGCAGAAATAGGGAAAGAGGCTGTCTGATTAAAACTACATAGCAGAAAAATGTGGGTTGGTAACATAGGGAAGAGAGAAATGTGTTTGGTTCTGCTGTAAGTCACTTTGCCTTGCATCTTAGATCCATATACTTCATGGTTTATCTTTTGTCCTCTGTGTTAAGGAGGTGGAAGGAGTCTGCATAGCTCCAGTTCTACATTGCTGATTAAGCAACTACGTAGTTACATTGTTGCATAGGCCTTATACATAGCATTTGAAAAAAATGAAAATTTGTTACAGAATCGGGCTGCATGTCTGTATTCCTTAAAGGTGAAACAACCCCTTTCTGAATGCTTATTCTGAATGCCTCATGCACTGGTGTCGCTAGAGATGTACTGCAAAACTGATTTTTGTTTTCATGTTGTGTTGCTTTACTTGTAAACGCCCTGCAGCCCATGTGTGTTACACTGATAAATTGTGGCATAATCCTTTTGCATTTGACTGTTGCACTGTGCAGCAGCGCAACTCCTGTGTGAACAGTGTCTTCCTGGTTTTGTTGGTCAAGCCAGACTGTGTGCAACACAAAGTGCTTTTTAGGCTTTTGCCCCATGTCCAGGTTTGGTCATAGTGAATACTACATGAAGGACTTATAAGGGGTATTCTTAGTGATTAAGGGGTTTTCTGAGTCTGCTAAGTGTCATGTTGTACTCCATTTCTCTCCTACAAACAGACATTTAGGAGGAATCTGCCAGGAATTTCAGCTGTTAACTGTCGTACTGCTTGTAGAAGTGCTTGAAAATCAGCTCATCCAAGTGTAAAGCATCAATTTAACTTTCATTTGATAAGGGTTTTAATGAAACTTTTCCTGAACCACAGAAAGCAGCCTTTGTTGTTCTGGTATGCCTTGGAAGACTATTAAAGACCACTGTTCTGCTTGTGCTCTTATACTGGTTCTGTATCAGAATGATAGAACTAATACAGTTCTTGTAGTTTAAAATGAGCATTCACAATGGATGATTGTGCTAGGAAAACCAGGAAATATGGTCTTTATAGAAATGCTTATATTTGAGCTTTGTAAGCATCTATGTGTTCTCTTCTTAAGAGGGAGCACATCTGAAATACGGGGTTTTTCTTCATTTAAGAACATTGTAAAGACCATTTAAGACCAAATGTAAAAATTGCTGTTAGGCAATGTATGTGATAAAGGTCCTTGAAAGATGGGGGAGAAAGAATGTCTCATAAGTTGTGTTCTGTGTTAAAGAGAGCACAATATAAAAGAGATATCTGATTCATCTTACTCAGTTATTCTGTTTGACAGTTGTTTGATGGTTAAATTTTGGGCTTTTCTTTTTCCAGATAAGACTAGGGGTGTTTGGCTTGGGATTTTTAAGTTCTTGTAAGAGAACTGAAGTTGCAGGAGTAATGTTAACAAAATGTGCTTCTTTTTCTGGAAGAAGTAGTGTATTCTTTTGGGCGATCACAGAAAAAGTTAAATCCTTTTAAAAAGTACACTTCTTCTAAAAGGTGTTTAGAAACCAGACAACGTAGAAATCTTTCAAATTCACATTCAGTGAATTAAAACCAATTCTTGCCACCTAATGCATACTGTGTAAGTTGGTATGGAACATTCTCAGTGACACTTTACATTTTGTGTATTAACATTTATATTAATTTTCTATTCTGTATTTCATATTTGTTCTATTTTACATTTTTTCTTTTTAATTGGTCCTCCTTTACCCAAGTAAGAATTTTCTGTCTTAGATCATTCAGCAAGTTAATGTTTCATCTAGCACTTGAACATAGAAATTGCTATAAGGAAACTGCATTCAGGCTCTTTAAGTGTTCATGTAAGAGAATATTCAAACAGCAAGGTTCTATTAATATTTTTTTTATAGATTGTTGTTTATTTTTAGAGTAAGTGGATTATTTTTATCTCTTGAGGCTAACTTGTTTTGGCTGCTGCTGAAAGTGTTTTTAGAGGATAAATTAGACATTCCTGGACAAAGATGAAATCCTAAAGCATTAGAAATAATGTTTGTATCACAAGGATTATATTAGGAACAATTATAAAAATCAGTATAGAAAGTGAATTAAATACATTGCAAATGGCAGTAAGAAATTTTTGTTGTTAATGGGAGATGGTTATAGTTTTGCATTAACTTGTGAATATAACACAAACTGTGCTCAGAGACAGTGGTAAAAAGTTCAAAGTTGCATCCCCAGCATGCTAGTCTCTTCTCCATGTACCTCAGTGCCCTTCCATAAATGCTTTAAACTGTCCCCCAAGCAGAACTAGATCCAGGATGTCTCATTCCAGGTGAATGCTCTGGTCACTGTGGCTTGTATTCCTTAGTGCAGTAAACCTTGAGTTTTTTGTGCTCTAAGGGATGGCTTCAAATTCAATATAGTCATGTGGCTGAAAAACCTATATTGCAGTTCCAGAATTATTGTAGACTGGAAGAAATTGCTATTGCATGTTGTTGGCTTCATTTCCAACATTGTACGTTCTTCTGAAAAACAGTTCTTTAAATGATGGAATAATGAGTTAATTTTAGCTCTGCAGTTTACTGTCTGTTCACATAAATGTGCATTAAAATAAGGACACTGGGTTGCGAATTCTGCTGTTAAAACTCTCAAGACTGATGGCCATGAAACAGGAACTTTCACTGTTATTTTAGTAGAACAAATAAGCTTGAGCACTGTGCTGCCTTTTCCAGATTCTATAACTAGTCTAAAGTCACAGGAGGCAGGATTTGTTTCAGGTGTTTCTCGCTCTGAATTCAGCTTCATCAAGTTCTTACAGTTTCTTGTTCTGTCAGTTTTCAAAATAATGTAGTAGACAGAGATGGAACATCTTAGCAAGTATCTTTATTACTCAACACTGGCTGAGCAGGACTAGTTTGGCTTTTTTTTTTGCTTCACTGTTAGCTAGTTTCAGTTAGCTCATGTTCAGTTTTCTGTCCACAGATTCTGAACATATGTGCTTGTACGTCTCAAATGTTTTCAATTTAAAATCTGTTCTTCAAGTAGATGTGTTCTTTCCCTTTTTATTCCTAGATGATCCTGTACTGCTTTTCTTTTATTGAAGAACTTGATATTTTTCCTTGCTATTGAAATAGAGACTCTAGAATGATACAATTACTGCATTATCTGGCTTACTCCCATAATAATGTTGACATTGATCTTGTCAGATCTTGTATACTTCCAATACAAACCATATAAATGAAGGCCAGGACTATGAAACCTTAGTATAGCAGAAAGTAACAATGATCTGGGAGGATAACTTTTTCTTTTTACCTGACTTAGCTTAAATTCTGTCCCCCTGTATGTTCTTTAGAATGTGTTGTGTCCTGTGCAAGCTCAACCCAGGTATGATTGCAGTGGCACACAATGCTGTTTTGGTTGTGGGTGCTTTTCAAGTTACAAATGTGCATGTACTTCTTCCTTTGCACTTCAAAGGGTTTTTTTGAGAATGCTTTTTGGTCTCAGTGACATCATTGTACATAAGTGTGGGTCTTCCATGCAGGTACACAGAAACTAAAGCTGTAATTTAGAGTATATGTTGTTTCACAGCCTTTACAGATCAAGCTGGAACCATACCTAAGCATAAATCCCCTTGCTAGTTGGTTTTCTCTCCTTAATTCCCTCCTGGTGATGCACTATGGCTGTTTCATATGTTCCCAAAGTTGTGTTTATCATTTGAAAAAGAGACACAACACAGTACAGATGGAACACTAAACAAGGAAGAGGTGCTGCTCATCTAAAGTGATTTATAAGACTGAAGTGGCTGGTCTTATGTACAAGAATGATCGAGGAATCAGCTTCAGCTTTTACTATGGAAAATATTTGGGGTTTTTTTTCCCTGGTCCCTTCTAGCAATTATTACAACGGTGACATCTCATTTTTGATTGAAAAAAGTTTTGATTGTTTTTTGAAAAAAAAACGTTACTTGTTTTTTCACCAGTTGCTCTATGTCAGTAGAGAAGCATGTCTGAGACAGTTTCAATGAAATACTGTAGTCAGGCAAAAGACCTTTGTGTTCTTCAAACTCTGCTGGGGCTTTGAACTGTACAATCTTGAAGGTCCATTCCAGCCCAAACCATTCTGTGATTCTAAGGATTTTTTGTATGTGATACAAACTAGTGCTTCCACTCACTGGAATAAAAAAAGAGAAGCTGAATGTATTAAAGGAGAGCTTCATCTATTAGCTTGGAGAAGGGGGTGTTGGGGATGACACTTTTCCCTGCTTTTTGTCCCTTCCCTGTTCTTCTGCACCTAAGCTGTCAGTTCATACAAAAGCTTCACTAAGGTTAGTAGTGCCCAGAGTTTCCTGATGCTTTCTGCTGGTGGCTGGGGAAGACTGTGTGTCATGCTACTGGCCTTGCCACAAGACTGATTTAATGTATCAGTCAGATACTGATAAACATCAAGTACACTTGATGTGCAGATGCTTGGTAGATCAGAATGTCAAGGATGATCAGATTGCTACATGCAGCTGTGTAACACCTAAACCATTCTATGATGACTGTATCTTTCCTGCTAGCTGTGTCCTATGACCCAAAGCTCTGGACTCCCAGTGGAGGAACAGCCATGAAGCCACTAGTTTTGAGGGGGAAATGAACCAAAACGTCTTTAGTTGTGCCAGACTGTAAAATTACTATAGGTGCATTGCCAGAACCTGCATGTGCTTGTATGCATTCTTTGAAATGTATAGAAATTATTTAAGAACCTACAGGAGTCTTTTTTTTTTTTCGTATTACTACTGAAATGAATAATGACATAGTACTGATTTTATGATTTGTGTGGACTGTGTTGTTCTTTATTTACAGCTAAATAAAGCAGTATTGATCCATTTTGTATGTTTAGGTAATCTGAAATACTCAAATGCTAGCTTACATTTCAGGAGTGAAAAGTGAATGGGAATGTTTGTGTGAGTTTGGAGATTGTCCTGAAGCAACCGAAAAAACACAAAATGTCAAACGTGTTCTTTACTGTGTCCTGTGAAAATGCACATTCATTCCTTTTGAATTTTTTTAAGATTTTAATACATCTTTTCTTTCTGGAATCTTCTCACTATGACAGTTTTTGTGATGCTCAGATAAAAATATCTGACATGGTTCCAGTGGTATCAACACACTTAGATTCAAGAGGAACTTTTTTGTTGAAGGGGGAAGTACATTTACTGCTGAGCCTAAGTTACATTTGACCTTGTTCACTAAGTAGCATTTACTACTGAATGTTTGTCTACAAACGATAGATAATTCTTTACAAAGGAGCTGCATGTGTAATGCTACTTCACTTTAACCACCCTGTCCTTCAGGGCTTCCCCTGCCACTTGGAAACGAATTGAGACAAAGCTTTATCTGACCACTTACTTTAAAGTGAAATTACTTCTGACTCTGTATGAGGGGTGATCACGTACTTCAGAATATTACCTTCTCTTCATTTTACAATATATACCTGAGATGGAAAGTGAGATAATTGGTTTAGTCTCTTTTTTCAGAGCTTCCTATAATTATTTAATACTAGTTTAATATCAGTGTCTAGACATGGTCCAGATTATAAAATTTAATTTAAAAGTATTAATATATAACAGAGAGCAACAGTTTTATTAGTTGGAGACTATGGTACAAATCTAAATGAATACTTTTATTTAATTACAGAATCACATAATTACTAGGGTTTGAAGGGACCTCTGGAAGTATAGTCAATGCCCCATTTTTGATGATTTAATTGTACTGTTTTATTTTTAATCTCTCTTCAGTTATTTCTGATAACCATTACTGGTTTTCTTTTAGATAGCATATTACACTTTTCTCTCTTTTTTTTTTATTTTTATTATTCTTACTTTTATTTTTCACATTTGCAAAACTTAAGCAAGTTTTGTTGCTTTCCTGTTGTATAGAAAAGCAGGAACATTTCAGTACAATAAAATGATAATTAACTTTTCCTCGTGTCCTTTAAAATAATGATTAAATATCAATGCATTGTCAATTTTATGCATTTTTCAGCCCATACTGATGCTAAAATTAATATAGAGCTTGTAGGAATTTTGAGAAAAACTAACTTTTGAAACTACTGGTTTTTGGACAGGGTATGTATTCAGTTTAAAGAGGGGAGTATTCAAAATTTCTTAGATTTCATGTATTATGTTTCTCTATACTTCAGCAATATTTTTTATATCATCAGGCCATAATCACTTTTCCAGGCTAAAGGTTTTTTTGATGCGGGGTTTGTTCATCTGTTTTAGTTGGTAAGTTTTTTTGTTTAGTTTTTGTTAGCTTGTTTTCACTTTGATCGTTCCTGAGGAATAGCAAATATTTTTAACACACACACACAAACACACCCCACACCCCAGTGATGAGGACTTCATAGCCTCAGTGGGAAAGTGTTCTGCAGTGCAGAATTGTCATGAAGTTCTGAATGCCTTTTTGTTTATGAATTACACTGTTGATGGAAATTGATGGTTAACCTGATAAGGATCCCACTCTGTATTAGTCCTCACCAGAGTCATCAGCAATTATTTATAATGCTGCTGATAGTTCTTAGAAAGATAATGTTATCAGAATCTGATGATTTCAAAATACTGAAATTCTTGTGTAGTTCCTGTTCTTTTCCTAGCTATTAGAATAAAATTCCTATTCGCATATGCTTAGAGCTTTAACTGGTCAAAGGCCTTTTTGGTTGGAAGGAAAAATGGAAAATCTGATACTTTTGCCTACGCTGTAAAAAATCAGTGTTCTTCTTTCCTGAAGTAAAGCTAAAACAACTTTACTTTTTGAAGTTTGTTTTAAAGATATAAACTGAGATTCTGTCATAGCATAAATGGAACTCCATATTAAAATGTATGTGTGTAAATCTAAATGCCTAGAATGAGCATTGTACTGTAAAATACAGCTCCTTTTGAATTTCTGGGGTTCTTTGATAAGCACATATCTTCAAGTGGAGAAGCACCTCTAAATTTAAAATTAACATTTTCTGCTGAAAATAGTATAAGAAGAATATTTCTGTAAGTAAATTGAAGTAATGTCCTTTTCTTAAATAAATTTTCTCTTCTTGCTTGAGATTGCAACTATGTCTAATACTGTTCATTTTCTTCTCATAGTAGGCTGTGCTGGAACAAAAATGCAATGAAAGAAACACTGGATGAATGAATGAAAAGCCCTGCTTTGCAATCCCTCAGCATGGCGGGACTGCAGCTCATGACCCCTGCTTCCTCCCCTATGGGTCCATTTTTTGGACTACCATGGCAACAAGAAGCAATTCATGATAACATTTACACGCCAAGAAAATATCAGGTACTAGTGATAGTACTAATACAGTAACATGAAAAAAAAAGTACAATTAGATCCATTAATTTATGGAAAATGAACAAGAGCAGGTGAAGAACATGCAGTGATGCACACTGTCAAGGCATGTCCCTCAGTTCTTCAGTTTGGCTTTGTTTTACATTTGTTATATCCCCCATTCCCCCTTCTCAGTTTGCTCTAACAAGCAGAACAGCTTTTAAGCTGAGTGCTCTCCTGCCAGTCTCTGCAGAATGCTGCAAGGGACAAATAAACTGTGCCTCTCAATTGTATGCAGACATTGTGTCTCTTTCCACCTGTCACCTTGTCTTCCACATGGTATACTAGTTTTGATTTTTGGTTTGCAGACTGGTCAAAGCAGCCCTCTGAAGTCAGAAACCCCATCAGGGTACTCTTATTTTCACTTTGTTATAGAAAACTGTTTCTGAGTTCTAGAATATCAGTTCTTTTTGCACTGCAGAGGTGCCCAGAAGCATTTTGTTAGTGAGAAACTTGGATAACCTTGAGCTAGCCTACCTGCTTATTTGGCTGAATTGATGTGTGCAGTTAGATGTAAAAGCTGTAGCTTCTTTCTTCTCACCATATAGCTAGCAACAGAATGATCTGTTAAAAAGATATCTTTAGAACACTACCTGAGAGCAAACTGTAGTACTGAAAGATTTTAGATTTTAAAGCTGGACTATATATAGTGTTTTGAAAGACTGTGAAAATATATTGTTATGAAAGAGATGTGTTAATTATATGGCAACGGAAAGATCTCAAGCAATACTAGTGACTTGTCTATAGTTTATTTATCACTTTTGTTAATTTTCTTGTTGGCTTTTTCACTGCATTGCTTACAAGTAAGGGCATTATTTTTTAAACCTAGGTTGAACTGCTTGAAGCAGCTTTGGATCATAATACAATAGTCTGCTTAAACACTGGCTCAGGGAAGACTTTTATTGCAGTACTACTCACTAAAGAGCTGTCCTATCAGATCAGGGGAGATTTCAACAAAAATGGAAAAAGAACTGTGTTCTTGGTCAACTCAGGTAAGAGGAAACGTTCCTAAACACACTGCTAATATTGCCATGGAGTATTCTGTAACAGTAGTTCTCTGAAACCAAAGTTGGGAGAAACTTTTGCATAAAATCTTCAACAGCAAGGATGTGATGCCTGTCACCTGTTGTTTCATCATATGTGTTTCATGTAACCTGTTCATATATATAACATGTTGTGTTTTCGAGTTTGAAGTTAAGACATTGAATCTGAAGTGCAGTTTAGTTACCAGTCTGTTTCCTTGATGTGGTTTTGCAGAGACAGGTGCTGTGTACATGTGGTTTAAACATTAGTCTAAGCTGAAGATCACATCATAAAATGTGGTGCTAGGTCATATGATACACATAAATTAAAGTATGAGAAGCCTGTTATGTAATGAGATTTTTTTTTTTTCTTAAGCAAATCAAGTTGCTCAACAAGTGTCAGCTGTCAGGACACATTCAGACCTTAAAGTGGGAGAGTATTCAAGTTTAGAGATAACTGAATCATGGACAAAAGAGAAGTGGAGTCAGGAATTCTCTAAGCATCAGGTAATGTGTGGAGTAAAAACTGTAACAGGGAGTTAGGTTGGATCAGAAGTGATTTCTTCCAGTTATACATCCAGTCTTTTTAAAAAAGAAATCCAGCATATTGGTAATATTTATATGTTAATTTTGAGACAAATATATATAGGCATTTTCAGGCTGTTTTTAAAAAGTCGTCTTCTAAGTCCTTTCTTTTCAATCTCCCTGACTTGTTGTTCATGATGTTGATTGCAGAAGAAATTTTGAGTGTGCATACTATATTTTAAATGCTGTTAAAATCTTACTAAATGTTAGGGTTCTGGGGTTTTGTTTCTGGGAATTAGTAATGGTCTATGGAGCACATCTGAGGAACTCTTGACAGACGAAAGTGTTACTAAGTGAAGTTCAAAGTGATTGTAAAAATAGTACATAATTTTTTGAACAAACTCTATTTTTATGTGTCAGTATAGAAGAAATAAGTTTTTATTTTAAAATAATTCTGATAACATCCTGCTTATGTTACAGCTGCAAATTGTTAAGAGCTTATGAAGAATTCTGTTTCTTGCCAGAGACATGATGCTGGGATACATAAGGACACTAGCTTAACTTATTAGGATTTAATGGTACTTGTTCTGTATAGTCTGATTGATGTTGAGGTTGTTGTATTCATTTTTTAACTAGGCATGTGACTGGAGGTATACAGACACACACACACATATATTTATTTATATATACACACATATATATGTACACCCCCCTTCAGATAGATAACTTTCTCCAGTACAGAATGTTTTACTCTCTTTTGTCCTTACCTGGTGTAGGTAGGTGAATAGGAGTTGATATTTGCTGATGCTGTCTCACAAGATGTGCTGAAGGCTTCTCTTCCTTCAGCTTGACCTCAGACAGCTTGTACTTTTCTTGTACTGACATTTGTTTCTTCCCTTTCATCCTAGGTTCTGGTTATGACATGTCATGTTGCTTTGACTGTTTTGAGAAATGAGTATTTATCCCTGTCAAATATTAATCTTCTGGTGTTTGATGAGTGCCATCTTGCAATCCAGGATCATCCATACCGTGAAATTATGAAGGTGCATTTATTGCCTGAATGTTTAATGTACTTGTTTGAGGAGGAGAACTCAGTGGGAGGGCTGGAGAATTGGGAACCATTCAAGGCAACTTTTGCTACCAAGAAAAAATATTAGTGGAACCAATGTTAGCATGTTCCCGGGACTGTGAAATTACTGGGTTAAGATTTCAGTGATACTATAAGGTAGAAGAATAATGTATTCACTGGATTTTCCAGTGGGGATTAAAGAAAGATCTGTTATTAACAGAAAAGCTAAATTTATGGAATTGGGGGAATTTTATTTTTTTTAAAAATGATGATTTCTAAAGATGTGTTTAGGACTCTTTCTAGATTATTGGCTCCATGTCATATTAGGCTTATAAGTGAGAGATACCTGCATAATAAATATATTTCCAAATCTCTTCTCAAGTGCATGTGCCTTTTCATATGGTGTGGAAGTATTATGACATGTAAGTGTGACAAGAATATTCTGTTTAATGCTGTTTCTATTTTTCCATGTTGTAAATATTTACCGTTAAATATGATGGCTGTTTTATTTCTGGTCAGTAGAACAGAAAATATTAATTCAGTGTTTGGTTCCTTTTGCAACACCTGCTATTGAAATAAAAGTTTCCAGCCTAAGCATCATAACTTTGCAGGTAGATTAACAGGATACCTTTTGTAAATAATTTAATTTTATTTGATTTCACAGATCTGTGAGGATTATCCATCATGTCCTCGAATTTTGGGATTAACAGCTTCCATTTTAAATGGGAAATGTGATCCTGCTGAGTTAGAGGAGAAGATCCAGAAACTGGAGAAAATTTTAAAGAGCAATGCTGAAACTGCAACTGATTTGGTGGTCTTAGACAGGTGTGTTTTATAAAGATTGTTGGTAAATTGATGCCTGCATTTCCTTTTTGGACAGAGGAATAAACCAGTAGCAATATTTCATCTTCTAAATTATAGAAAAGTTTGTGTGTATATGCTGCTGCTATTCCATTTAGGGCAGAAAGGAATCTACTTTTTGAGTACAAAGGCTGATTGGCCTTGGTATGGAGAGATTTTCTGTGGTTGAAAAACAAACAAAAAAGACACAACAAAATAGATCCTCAAACAAACAAACCCAACCCAAAACAACCAAAAAAACCCCTCAACACACCAAGCTAAAAAACTGACATTTTGCAAAATATTCTTGAACTTTTAAAATGGTCTCCTATGTTTGGAGCATCACTATCTCATGTCCAGTGGATGCCATAATGTCACTATTTAGGAAATGTTGCAACATCCACAGTACAACATGTTCTTCATGCCAGAGAAATTGCCTTTTTTTTTTCCCCCAAATGCCTAGCCTGGGTTTTAAAGGCTAATGAAAGATAGAGGGAGGTGAGAGGAGGTAGTAAATACTTAAATACCAGAGCAAGTGAGTTACAGAATCTAGAATGCTATTAATGTAGTTAAACTAAAGGTGGTGATAGTGCCATGACTTGTTGTAGGGGACAATTAGGATGAAATGATTGCCTTGTTTTCTTCTACCACCTCTGCTGTACTGTTGAGTTTCAGACAAAGTTAAAGGTTTTTTTTCATGTTGTGGAATAGGTGTTTTGTCTGTGTGTAAATTTTTTAAATGCATTTTTTTGAATTCGTCTGAACCACTTGCTTTTAAGAATTTCTCACAGCCATTCAAGAAAAGTAATTATTTTACTTGTGTTGGTGTATATATAGACATAAACTTACATTATGTGGATTGGTTTTCTTTTGTATATCAAGAGAGTGCACTATGGAAAAGCAAGTGAAGATGTTGGTGAAGTAAATTGAATTTGCTTAAATTTTCCAATATTTAAAATGAAGATAGCAATATTAACCTCCTTTTTAGGAGTGTATTAGAACAGTATCTAGAATGAAGTAGTTCAGTATTTGAGGTGGTGGAGGTTTTTCTAAAATGTTTAACTGTATAACTTTTAATAATTATTAATTCATGCTGGGGAAAGAAATGTTCTTGAATGCACATCATGTTGCTGTTGTGTTTGCTGTATAACCTTAAGAGCTGAAATATCCCTGGCTTTCAGAAGCTGTATTTAACTTGATCTTTGCCCTCATTAAGATATACTTCTCAGCCATGTGAGATTGTTGTAGACTGTGGACCATATACTGACAAAAGTGGGTTGTATGGAAGATTATTAAAGGAATTGGATGAAGCACTTGCTTTTCTAAATGACTGCAACATATCTGTACATTCAAAAGAGAGAGATTCTACCTTAATTTCTAAGCAGGTAAGGATATCAAGAAATATGAGAAACCAGGGGAACAGAAATCTTGTTACTTTTTTTCCTTTGCCATGTATGTTATATAACAAACTTACTAAGCTCTCCATCCTTGATTATCTAAAGCAAAAAGACTTAAGATTTTTGTGTTCATTAACATGCAGTTGTTTTCATAAATGAATGGGGCTTCAATGTCAGGCATTGATTAGAATTTCATTTAGTTTGAGATTCAGATTTTCTTAAAGCACTAAAACAGTTCTGCACCCTGATGTTTTGTGTCCTTATCTCTGTAGTCAAGAATTTGTCATTTTCACAATCCCCTATGACCTTTGAATAATTCAGTACAGAAGAGGAAATAGTGCTTCAGGAAGAATTTGGACTGTACCCAGTTGTATTAAAAGTTGATAAAGGAAAAATTCAGGCAAAAATTCCAACCAGAGATGTACAGTGTCTGCAGTTTATCTTAGAACAGAGTTGGACTAGTGCCACATCTTACTTGACCAGAATCTGAATCTCAAGCTTGCCCCTGACTTTCTCTGTGTTAGCCCGTGTTGTCCTGACTTTTGGCCCAGAAGGTGTGAAGTGTTTAGCAGGGACCTCTCACACAAGGGGTCCAGGCACCTTTTTTAACTCTCCTTGGGCTTCCTGGTTTGGAATTGCCTCCTAATGTAGTTGTAAGTCTTTGAACTATGGAGATATGAGTCTTTGAACAAGAAGTCAGTACTGAGTCACTACTGTGACTATTCCTGTAACAGTCTGTGAGAAATTTGGAGAATGTATTTCTTTCTTCAGCCCAAAATATTTTGGTTTCCGTTAGCATTCTTAGAAACTGAGGATTCTGACACTGTCCATAAAGTGCTGTTTCTGCCAGAGGGAAAGATGGTACGTAAGGCAGCCTATCACAGTTCATGGGAATTGGAAGTCCTGGTTACATTTGTGTTAAACTTAAACCATAATAGGCTAAAATACATAAGGAATGCTGGCTGGAGGCAGTCTTCATGACTTGCAGGGTCCAGAAGAGTGGCTTAATGCTGTACATCTAAAGCATCTCCAAGAAGATGGAGGCATCCATATTAAAAAACTAAATGAGTTTCAGACTGAGGTGCTTCATGTCTTGGCAATGTAGAGTATCAAGCCTCTGTATGCAGTTACAATTAGTCCTGATAATTTTGCCCTTAAGTCTTAGCGCTAATAAACTTCACAGAGGATAACATCAAGAGCCTGTTCTTTATTTCCTCTCAGAAGGGAAGAAGGAAGAGAAATTAAAGCAGCAGGTGAAAACTAGCATCCTGACCTTTACAGTTCAGTTGTAGTTCTTCTGGTACAATATAGGACATCCAAATGATAAGTCCTTTTACCAGTGTACCCCATTTCTGAATTGCTAGTTTGTTGTCTTATAACTTCACTCTTCAGGAGGAAACAAGTTCTCATCAGATAAGATTATGATGGTACTCTAATGCCTATTCTGTTTTCTTTGAACAGGATATAGTTCTCTTTTTAGTATTCCACCCACACATACAAACCACTGTGTTCTGTTTTTCCTTTGAAAGGATAGACTTCCTAAGGCTACCTTAAGGCCACCGTGCAACTTTCTGGTTATATACTTTTGAAACCCTGCCAGCTGTCAGCAGTAAATAAAGTAAAAATTCCCAGTAAACTGTTTATTCTATTAGTTCTATGTTATATAATAAATAAAAGAATTTTTGCTTTATCTAGCTGCTTAAAAAAGTATTCTCTTTTTTAGTATAATTTTCAAATTATGGTTTTACAAAACAGCAAAGTTTTGATTTAGCTTGGGGTATTTTGGAGGTTCAGAAATGTACAGTTTGAAGTTGATTGGTAGTAATTTAAGGGGGAGGGGGGAACTTGCTCCATTAGAAACATCAGATTTCCCAAGGTCGTCTAAATAAGAAAAGCAGACTTCTGCATTTTTTTCTAAATTGAGGAATTGTCATAATCCTTACAAAGACTGTGCTTTAAGAGAAAAAAGCCCCTAGTCTTAAATGAATAGTTCATGAATGTACTCTTTGAACTGATACTTGAATTCGTTTGTTGTAGATATTGTCAGACTGTCGAGCTGTGTTGGTTGTTCTGGGACCGTGGTGTGCAGATAAGGTAGCTGGGATGATGGTGAGAGAGCTGCAGAAGTATATCAAACATGAACAAGAGGAGCTGCACAGGAAATTTTTATTGTTTACAGACACTTTCCTAAGGAAAATACATGCACTCTGTGAAGAGCACTTCTCGCCTGCCTCACTTGACCTGAAATTTGTGACCCCAAAAGTAATAAAGCTGCTTGAAATCTTGCGCAAATACAAACCATATGAACGGCAGCAGTTTGAAAGTGTTGAATGGTATAACAATAGGAATCAGGATAATTACGTATCTTGGAGTGATTCTGAAGATGATGATGAGGATGAAGAAATTGAGGAGAAAGAGAAGCCAGAGACTAATTTCCCATCTCCCTTTACTAATATTTTATGTGGAATTATTTTTGTGGAAAGAAGATACACAGCAGTTGTTCTAAATAGGTAAAGCTTTTTATTTAAAAAAAGTGTATTCTGAAGAAAAAAGGCAGACTCAGCTGCCAGGATGTTAATATGAATGTATAGGGGATTGCCTTGTATTTTCAGAACTCTATTTATAAAGTTGGTTTAGGAGATTATATGGAATATTTCTAAAGCATATGGGAAGAGCATATGTCTTTGAAAGTTGTACTCGAGGACTTGAGTTTTTAATTTGACTCATTTAGAAGGCAAAATGTGAAATACTGTACTAAACCTGTAAAATAAGCATATACTGATTTGTTGTAATCAGTCTTTAGATTTATATTTGCAATGGATGTTGGAAACTTCTCTAGCTTACTGAGTGCAATACTTCTGGAAATCTCACCATTACCCTACTAAATCACAATATTATATGATCCAAGTGTAGAGAAAATCAAATTTACTCTTGCACAAATATCTCTCAAGATTTACCAGTACTACTTTCACAGCTGATGTTTATAAAGCACCTATTTAGTCAAACACTAAGTGCTTTCTTAAAGTTTCCACCAAGAAAAATAGGAATCTGGGACTATTTGCCAGCTGGCAATATTGTAGTTCTTGTCAGTTCGTATTCTTGAATGTGATACATGTTAGTTATACATAACACTTAATTGTTAAAAGCTATTTGCCACAAACTGTGAATGGCATGATTGATTCACCTGTCCTGATTTTGGATTTTTGAAAGGTTTTTCTGATAGCAAACATCCTGTGCAAGGTGTTCATTGCATTGTGGATACCTCTGAATCTGACTCCTCTGTTGGTACATTTTTTCTTGAGTCAATAAGTACATAACATATCCTTTGATGTGTAGATTTGCTTATATGGTTTTTGTCAACTTTTGTCTTTTCTCTTTTTCTTTTTTGCATTTTAAATATGTTCACATAAATCTGCGGTATGAAGCAAACCAAGCTGTTCAGCAAAATGAACGTATTCTCTTAATGTGTCCAGAAGAAATAACATTAAGAGTCTTTTGCTGAACTGGAATGAGTATTTCATTACCCTACAGGGAGTGAACAGAATTCTGAAAGCTGTTTTCTTCTCTGTTTCATTATGAATGTGATTTAAATCATACTGGTTTTCCACTGTGCATTCTTGTATTCTGTGATTTGTGCACTATACAATGTCCTAACTGCTGTTGAACCTGACAGAGTACAGTCTCTGTTTGAAATAGGTGATCAGATTCTGCTGTATTTGAGCTTTTGGCACCTTGAGCAGAGGTTGTTGGTGGCAAAATATAAAACTATATGTAATTTTTAATCCCCTTCTGAAAGCTAGCTGCCAGACTCTCAGAATGCTCCTTTACCTCATGTAACACCTGATTTCAGAATACCTGATATTGTACTGACCATCAGACTTGAGATGTTGGAATTAAGACTGGAAGCCTTTAGTGGAGAAGCTCACTGTAGGCCCTCCTCAACAGAGTGGATTTCGTTCAAGGGCCTCTGCTGATGATAGCTGTACTTAGGCTATATATAGGGGAAAGCCTTTTTCTTGAACAGGAGAGTCATGAGTGATTGAATTACTGTATCACAGTTACTTGAGCTTCCAGTAATCCAGTATGGATCATTAAATGGAACTGGGTTAAAACAGAAGTATAATTTTTCTTAAAATATATTTATTAGGGTAGTATTTGGAACACCATTTTATGAAGTCCAGGATGACTGAAGAAGGGCAAAATTCATGGCATGGGTTGTACTTCTGTGTCTTTAATTATTATTACACTTGGTTGATGGAGAGGCTCACTCACTGTTTTATTTGGTGTGTGCAGTTGAGTTCTGGTGCCTGTAAGTTCTTTTTCAGAACAGATGAGATTTTCTAAAGCCCGGTTTTCTTCCATTTGCATTGCAGTGCCTCTCAGCTCCCTTAAAAGAAGGGTTTGAAAGTAGAAGTTCCTGTATCTATTTGAAAAACACCACCTGTTACCTACCACAAATACTTTTTTTTAGTCACAAGATTGAAGTAGTGAATATTTCTCAGGAACTTGCCAAAGATTTGCAATGACTTGTTTATTCAGATGCTTTTAATTGTCCATTTCTATACAAGTGAACTAAAGTTAGAATGTTTGAGGTGTTCAGTAGGTACTCAATCTGTATGATCTCACAGGAATGCCATGTCAAAAAAGAAATTTAAAAAAAAAAAATTTCTGTCCCATTATTAACCCGTACTTTCTTAGAGTGCCTGTCTCGAGAGTCTAGACTGCATACAGAAATGTAACTCTATTTGGCCTTGAACTGACAAAGTGCATTTGCATTTCAGCACGGGGAGATCCTTCTAGTCTGTTTCCCTAAGGATGGCAAGCTGTATGCCTCTTTTCTGTCATGTTGCCTATCTCCCTGTTCATTCCAGTTATAACAGATTCCAAAGGAGTAAAGCCTTCAAGGTGTTTTCTGTTTCCATAAATTTTGTTTAAAACAGGGACTAGGAAAGGGGCCAGACATCAGAAGTTTTCTGAGGGTAGAGGGAGCAGGGAGAACTTTGCCATTTTCTATCTGGCTTGGCAGCAGCTTGCTGGGCAGATGGTAGGCTTGTAGCTGGGGACTGGCACAGCACCCATCTACTTCTGTATGAGGCAGAAGTGCTGTGGTTTTTTTTGGAAAAGGCTGGAGTTACTGCTGGAGGTGGAGAGAGACAGGCTGTTCTTTGGCTGTGAAGAGCACCTGGTAATGGATATGATGGATATGCTTTGAGCAGAGTAGTGCTGGGATGGCTGTAGTGACACATGCAAGGGATTATTTGTATATAATCCCTTGGTTTTTATTGTCTCTGCCGCTCAAAAGCGTGTTACAGTTGAGAAATTCCAAATCCTGTTCATCCTGAAAACTGATCAACTAATGATGCTTCAGCATACTTGCTTTGATTGGACACTGTAATTGTGGTTTTAAATCCATACATGCCTCATGCTTAGATCATATAGGTGGGCAATCTTCTACCTTATCTGTGAAATCAGAACACTGCAGAAGCCAGCCTTTTCTGCTTCTGTAACATAAAGAATAAACTAAGTGGAAATAAAGCGAGAGCATGAATGCTTCTCACATCCCTGTTGAGTATTCCTTTTAAAGAATTGTATTTTGTCCTCTGTTTGGGTTAATTTCACAATTAGTGAACATCTCATTGGGTAGGCTGAGCATCAGTCTTGAGAACAGATCAGCATTTTGTCACCAGTATACTTGAACAGAATGTATATTCTAATATTGAGTAAAATTGCAATCTTACATTTTAACCTAAAAGTTAACATTTTATACTGAGGAAATATACTTTTGTTGAGGAAGCAGTTACAGCCCTTTCTTCTAAAATCAGCTATAGCTTACAGAAAAAGAGATTAAGAAAGTAATTTTGAGTAGGGTGCTTTAACAACAGAAAGCCTTAGAGTAATAGATTGGTTTCAAAATACTGAGTTTTACCATGATAGGTCTGAAATGTGTGTGATGCATGAGCATTCCTTGTGTTTCTGTATGCAGTCTGTCTTTTGGTAACCTTACAGAGATTTTCGAGAAGACTGCAGTCAATTTATGTGTTAGCATGACTTAATTGTCATGCTTCCACTTTTCCTTTTAATATAGGTCTTACAAACAAAAGATTTTTTTTCCATTTTGTGGGCTGTGTAACTTATAAAAACACGTGTAATATTTTTAGGTTGATAAAAGAAGCTGGCAAGCAAGATCCAGAACTGGCTTACATCAGTAGCAATTTTATAACTGGACATGGCATTGGCAAGAACCAGCCTCGTAACAAGCAGATGGAAGTAGAATTTAGAAAACAGGAAGAGGTAACTTCAAGAAAAAAAAATTTAAACTGGCAGTACCCTCAAAACCTTTTTTATTTGTGTGTGTCTTTGAAAACAAAAAGAAAAACAGGCGGAGTCTGGGGCACAGTCATTGGAAGTTCAGGGAACAGCTTTGTTTTAACAAATATGCATACTTACTGGAGATTCAGATGTTGTTTGTAAAACAATAAAAGCATGTTTGGAGACATTGCTATGTTACATTACACAAATAGAAATCAAAACCATGTAAAATCATGTTTGTATCTAGTCAGATCATTATCTAATTTTTCTACATTGCGTTGGTGGTAATATAATAATAATGTAAAGAATGTCAGGCTTACTGACATTTTCAGTAGTTAAGCTAGTTTTAATATTTGTCTTTTCTAAATGTGAATTTGGTTAATCATTAAATGTTATAAATATTAAAAAAACCCACCTGACTTTACATCATTTGAATCTCATCCTGTCTGGGTTGTGCTCCTGACACCACACCTTTCCTTAGTATTGTTTCGTTTATAGTATAAATACCAGAAGTGCCAGCTCTAGAATGCGCTCTACCTCCTGAGGGTGCTTCAGCCTCAGAAATGTTTGGGCAGAGATGGTGTCCTGAAAGCAACATTTTTTTTTTTCTTTAATACCACAACTGAAAACTTGTAAGTAAATAGGGGGGATCCTCTCCATTTCTAGGCATTATAGTAGCTTCTTAGATATATGTGATTCTATATATCAGATTTTATTCCTAGAAATCTGCTGGTTCTGATAAATAGTCATGTTTCTGAAAGGATTCTTTGTAAAAGCTTTGTATTTTCATGTCTGGACATATTTTGGGGGTGTCTGAGCCACTCAGTTTTACTGCCTTTTGTTGAATCTTATGATGGAAACAAGTCTTGGACTAATATGTCAAATTTGTCTTCATTACTTTTGCAGGTTCTTAGAAAATTTCGAGCACATGAGACCAACCTACTCATTGCCACTAGTATTGTAGAAGAGGGTGTTGACATACCAAAATGCAACTTGGTGGTGCGTTTTGATTTGCCCACAGAGTACCGTTCCTATGTGCAGTCAAAAGGAAGAGCTAGGGCACCAATTTCCAACTACATTATGTTAGCAGATACTGACAAAATCAAAAGTTTTGAAGAAGATCTTAAGACATACAAAGCAATTGAGAAGGTATGAGGTCAAAGGAGTGGGCCTGGTTTTTTTTAAGTTTATTGTAGTATGTTTTAAGGGGAAAATCTCTCATCACGTTCTGTTCTTGAAATGTTAAGATCCTCCGAAACAAATGCTCAAAATCTGTTGATGCCAATGAAACTGAAACAGAACCCATTGTTGATGATGATGATGTCTTTCCACCCTATGTATTGAGGCCAGATGAGAACAGTCCAAGGGTTACTATCAACACTGCTATTGGACACATAAACAGGTAAGAGGTATATTCTCTTCTTATTTCATGTAATTGAATAAAAAGTTTCTTAGTCAATCTCACAACATGGAAGTATGGGCTGGGGCATTTTACACATTTCCTCTTAGGTATTGTGACAGAATCTTCTCTCCTAAAAAAAATTGGTCACAAAGTTTTGAAGAGATTATTTGCTTTCTTTATCCTACCAGAGGTTCTAGCTCTGATAATAGCTGTAGTTATGTTGATTCCTGCTTAATTAAAAGCTTCCCTGAAAACATTCAGCTTCAAAATATGTATCAGCTTTGCATTTCTACTTTTGTCAATCTAGTTTTAAAAATAAATAAAGAACTGTTAAAACTAGTTAAATCTTCCAGTTCTAGTATTCATGTTTGTAATATCAATCTGTTGTCATCTTTAAAAACAAAACCGCAGTAATTAAAGTCCACAAGACAGGATGGTACTCTTCCAAGGAAACTAGTCAAATATCAAATCTGTAAAGCAATGGCAAATAGAGGAGGTTCTTGGTGATAGGAAGACAAAAAAGACAAGGAAGAAGATCTAGGGAACAGTGGACCAGTCAATTTAACTATAGTCATATGGAATCCTATGGACCAAGTCCTCATGGCAGCAGTTTTTAAGCCCATAAAGAAGACGGGGTTGGCAGAAACCAACCAAGTTCTACTTGAGGGCTGTTTATCTCCAGTGTCATGAAGTGGATGACTCTATGAAAAGCAGTGAATGTCATTTACTTGAGAAAAGATTTGGATGCAATTGCTGAAGTCCTAGCTTAGTAGCTAAATTCCTGAGATGCAGAGCGTTTTGATAGAATGGTAAATAAAGCCTCTCAAAGCAGTCAGATCTGAAGGATGAATGACAGTAAGTGGCTATCTGGCAGCTGGTTATATGTGGTGTTACCTCTGGACTGTTAGGGGATCCAGCACAGTTTAACATCAGCATGTTTGCATTTAATACTAAACTGGGAGAGAGGAAAGTCAGTACAAGGGAGGAAGGGCAGGAGGGGGAACCATGATGAACAGGAGGAATAAGAGAACAGTAAACTCAGGAGACATAATGTGAACCCTGGGACCTGGCAGGAAATAGTCTTGTGCATCTTTACAAGCTGGAGTGACCTTGCTGGAGACCAGGTTTTTAATAAAGGACTTGGAGGGTTTCTGCGCAGAAGTTAGTTGAATATGAGTCAGCAGTGTACCTTGACAGTGCTCAGTATGCCTGAAATCATCTTGTCTGTAGCATTCATACCAGTACAGCAAGGTTGCACTGAAAAGTGTTTAGGTTTCAATTTGCAGGTTTTGATGATGTGCAAAATCTTTTTTCAACTTAGGTACTGCGCTAGATTACCAAGTGATCCATTTACACACCTGGCTCCCAAGTGTAAAACCCGGGAACTACCTGACCATACATTTTACTCTACTCTCTACCTGCCAATCAACTCACCTCTTCGAGCTTCAATTGTTGTAGGTATTTGGGGAAAGAAAAGCATGGAAATACATGAATATGTTGGGCTAATTGGTCTGTGCCATTTTTAGAATTAGTTTCATTGTTGTTAATGAAAATAAGTTTTTTCTTTATTGTACTCTCTGGTTTTAGATTAATGTCTGTTTTTGTTATAATCCATTTCCATCAGTTACTGTTTATGCTGAAGGCAAAAATATTTAGATATTGTTCCCTGTATGTTGTTGTTTCATGCATTTGTCCTTTATTGGTTTTGATCAGTAGTATAGTTGAGTTCTTGTAATTTTGGTTTTCATAGCAAATCAAGCCTGAATATCTTCACAAAACTGTCATCAGTGTGTTTTTTACAGAAATTTTCCTTTCTTCAAATGCTTGTGTTAAATTAAACATATATAGTAAGTAACTTGCTAATTACCCAAGTTTTTACTAAGTATCTAAATGTTTATAGGGCCCTCCAATGAGTTGTGCAAGACTGGCTGAGAGAGTTGTAGCTCTTATTTGCTGTGAAAAACTGCACAAAATTGGTAAGAACTGGAAAAACAACCTCTTTGTTAAAGTATATTTTATAGCTGAGAAATTGCATATGGTGTGGATGTACATACCCTTCTGCTGTAGCCATCTATTGCAGCTTTCTTTTGCTTGCCTTGTTTTGTGATGCAGTCATGGACTTACTAATTTAGCGTACAGCTTGTAAGCTGAAGTTATTTTCCTGGGAAATCTTGTTATTTAAGATATTTTGTATTAAACAGCAGAAGCAATGTTATTACAAGAAACAGATTTTGACATTGAATATACTTAATAGGGGAAAATAGTCTTGTTCTCTAGAAGATACTGATTATAGGTCAGGGACTACATCCTACAGCCAAAAGAACTCGGTCCTTAAAGTGAATTGTGACAAAACATAAAATACACAACCCTAAATGTATTGCTCTCTCTACTGTATCGTAAGTCATGTTCCAAAAATAGGACATTGCAGAACTACTTCAGCTCTTCTTTCTAGTAAGTATGATGGAGCATGTTCTTCACTGAGGAATGTTTTAAAGATAATTCTGTGTTACGGGATTTTTAATGAAGTACGGAAGTATTTATGTGTTTTTTATGCAAAAAAAATTGCAGGTATGTGGTTTGTATTTTTGTTTCTGAGTTAAGTGTTTTGAACACTGAATTCATACCAACAAATGTATCCAAGAATGACACCGTGATGGTGGCTCAACTCAGCATTGAAAGTGCACATTCAACAGCAGTAATTTGCTTTTTTAGAATGATAAAGAAGTATAAATGTTCCTTCTTCCTTGGTATAACTCCATGTGAGTGATTTTAAAATAAGTGTTTCAGTGGAAAATTGCTTTTTATGGGCAAAAAGTATTCTTGGATATTTTCATTATAGAATACAATTTTTTCATTATCTATAAGAGGTTTTTTACTACAAGCCGGCATTTTTGCCCAAAATTCAGTCTTTATCACTCATTCCCCAGAGTTGCACTTTTGGAGCCTCGCAGTAGTCCCTGTATTTTAAAACCTTACATATTAGGTGTTTTCACGGGAAATCTAATCTACTGTGTAGGGTATGAAGGAACTGAGATTTGATTGTTGGTAATGCTATCTCTTTGTACTTATTCATGCAGGTGAACTGGATGATCATTTGATGCCAGTTGGTAAAGAAACGGTTAAGTATGAGGAGGAACTTGATTTACATGATGAAGAAGAAACCAGTGTTCCAGGAAGGCCAGGCTCTACAAAACGAAGACAATGCTATCCTAAAGCTGTTAGTATCGCTTACTGCTGTCCAGATCTCTGATTTAATGCTTTATGTACTGATAAAACAGAATTGCCAACTCTTAATCCTAGCTGATAAGAATATTTTAGAAGTCTCGTATTTACGGTGAAAATACTTTGCTGTTCTGACTCTATGGAAGCCTGCACCTGAGTTTATGGTACCACATGCTTAGGAAGCACATTTTGTAAGATCAGAGAGTGTACACTTTCTCTAGTGCTTGTTTGCTGTATTTGCTTAGTATGAAGATAACTGAGGAAAATAGTCCTGCATTAATAATCTGTAAAATCTTTACCCTATTGACTTTCTTGACAAGTAATTCAACACCAAAGGACGTGCCCAAGACTACACCCAGAAATATGTTTGGGGAGTTTTTTTTGGATGCTTGGTTTAGTTTGGCAAGTTTACTGTTTGAACACAGAATTTCATAATTACTGGTTTAAATCTTAGAATATCAAATAAGTGTACTTTTAATTTTTTTTAACTTTCAGAGTAATTCTAAATATTATACTTAATATTATACTTGATCTGTTAAAAGGGTCACACAAGAAACTATAGCTGTGTGTTAAGCAATGTATTCACAGTCTGTTACAACAGGTTTTAACCGCACCAGCTTGTAAAATTTGACTTCTTGAATGGTATTTGTGCCGGAATTGCAAATACTTTAAAAGAAAATGGAGCAAAGAAGCTTTGTCAGAGTATTTTGCAACTACTCTGAACCTTCCTTTATCCGCTGCAGTTGTTACAGGTTCTGTGTAAGGGCCTTTGAATAGGACATCATCTTTGCATTTCACAAAGTTGCACAGTTTGTGTCTTGGCACAGTGTTTCTTGTTGCAAGTGCTTTTCTCTGCCCTCTTCCCTCACTAATGATTGCTGGAAAGGGGTGATTCATAAAATGTAAGATTATGGTATCTCATTCAGAGGAGTTGATTTGTCAAGTGATACATCATTCTTTCTCAGGTTTTTTTTTTTTTTTTTTCTTTTTAATAGGGAATCTAAGAATACCTTCCCTTGCCTTTGTCCTAGCTTTTCACATCTGGAAAAGAAGCTTTGGCAAATGTTTGTCTGCAAGATCCTCTTGGGTTTAATGTAGTTATTAAATTTATGAGTAATTTTCCATTAAGCCAAGGCCATAGTTTTACTACAATGTAACTTTAAAATCCAGGACTAGATGTATTGCAGTTTAGTTTTAGATAAACAGGAGGATCATTTTTGAGACCTAGAAAGTAATGAACTTCTACCAAACATAAAGCATGGTTTCTTAATGTCTATGACAAACATGAGCAGCAGAATTAAAAGTGCTTGTGCCTGTTGTGAGTATTCACATCTGCGAGCTAGAATTGTAATGAGAAAACTCATGTATATATTGCTCATATATTGCTCAGTGCCTGGGCAAAGGGGCAGTGTACTGAATTTTGTTTATGTGTTTGTCCCAAGTGTATAAAAACATTTTTGATACTTTTAAACAGTTCTGCTGGAAAAAGAATCTGTGTTAATGAAACTGTAAGTTCAGTCGAGCTTTTTTTTCTGAGTATGCACATTTTCCTTTTTACCTTTTTTTTTTCCTGTTCTGCTATTACATTCCAAAGAGCTTGGACATCACATGTGCTCCAGACTTAATGGATAAATGCAGAAATTTGCATCAAAGCTGGTTTTGATCTGCTTAAAGTGAGGAGAGGCATGTTTTGCCTCCATCCACTACTGCAGAAAGGAAGGTTTTAAGCATACCCAAAAGCAAAATTAAATGAGGTTAAGTGGTGTGATCCAAAACGATAATACAACTCTGTATGTTATAAAAAAGGAAGGAAAGAGAGAAAATCAGGAAGTAGGAAACTGCCCAGAATAATTATGAGAAGCACAGAAAAGAGGCTACCACGGCCATGGGTCCAGCGCTGGCTTATAGAGTGCGATGGGGGTGATCTGCATTGGGTGTGATGTGTCTTTCTCTGGTGAAGTTCCTCCCAGGACAGCTGAGCTTGCCAGTGAGGGAGCAGAGCCATGGTAGCAGGACCAGCAGGGGGGAATGGGAGGCATGAGCAGCCTCGCAGAACAGTGTAGGACACCACAGACAGCAAAGATTCCAGCACTAGGTAGATTTGCATGCACCTGTGGCAGGCTGGACATTTGCTTATAGAGGATTTTGAGAGTGGCAACAACATGTCTACCTCATAAAGTTAATTGGCTGTGTCTCATGATGTATCAAAAGTCTGCTGCCTGCTTGCTAGATGTATCAACTACAAGCTATTTTAATAATTTTCAAACAGGGTGCTTCATTTTCTAAAACAAAGCAGTTTCAAAAGCTTTTGTTAAAGGCAGTTTAAAACTTGAATTTTCAAACCTTGATGTTCAAAGAGGCAATGGAAAAACATTCCTTACTTTTTACTCATTCACATTCCACCCCGTGGTTCTACATTGCATTGAGGAACATGGATGTAGTGTTCTTCTCTCATGGTGGTGATAGAAGTATAGTGAACAGAAGGGGAACATGAGATGAATAAGTGTGGTTTCACGCACTTAACCAGGCTAACACCAACAATCAGAAATAAAAATCCAGTACAGTTGCAACTCTTAATTTGTGCTAACCATTTTCCACGTCCTGTAAGCTCTAAAGATTTTAGGAGGATAGTAACCCATGACCTAGATTCAGATCCATCAAACCAGTTTCGTGTTTGCATAGATTGAAATAGTTCTCCAGCTTGATCACTTATTTCTTTCATCTTGGCTCATGCCTTCTCAGTGGAGAATGAGGCATTTCAGATTTTAATGCAACACTCAGTTTCAGATTAATTCAGTGTTCTGCATACTCCTTTTTATTTCAACAATAACACGTCTAGGGCTGGCCTGTTTTGTAAAGTCATTTTGCAAGCCTGCTGGACTTGTTTCTTAAGTTCTCCAAATGCATGTTGTGTCCAATTACTCAATAAATTCAATTTTCAAATACGAACTGATGCCTTTTTAAAGGAACATAAAGCGTGAAGATGTTTTTGAGCATCAGTGATACTGTGTGTCTGGTGGTATGATAATTTGGAACTGTAATCCCACTAATTTGCCATTCCGGTCTTTGTGTTGCTTCAGAGGTGGGGGCGCTATGATATTGGTGTGTTTTGGACATTTTAGTAAAACCGAAGATGTGCTTGGGGTCAAGGGAAGGGGTTCTGACTCCACACCTTAGTCCAGCATGCTGTTGCAGTGACAGGTGTGAATAAAATTTCCCATTGGATTGGCCCAGGCCATTCCTCAGAGAGCTAAATACTTGGTGTTTTTACAACTGGTTTTCTCTCTAAAATCAGAACAGTGATTTTTGACTTAGTATCTAATGGGATATCTTGAATTGGGAAATGGTAATGAGGATCCCACATCAGCTAGCAAGGCATGAGCTGGTAGTATTACAGTGCTCATCTTGATTTTTCCAGCCTTTTGAGGGATGTCCCCAACAAATACACAAGTCCCTTAAAGCTTCGGGAGTATAATCCAATGGGCCAGGGCCGATCATCTGGCCCTTGCTGCCATTAGTGTATGGACAGTCCTGGAATGGCAGATGCCCATTTTGTAGGGGATCAGTAGGATTTATAAGGCATGGTGACTGATGGCTTCAAAAATAAAGAGTTGTAAGGCCTCATTGTGAAGGGAGGTCCAATTCCATTTCGCTCTTTTCCATAGAAAAGCATACCGAGGTCTTGCAGTTATTGAGCCAGGGATTCTAGGTGTTCAGTAATGCCCTTTTGTGTCATTTGAGCTGGTTCAGTTTCATCTCTTGCCACCAATATATTGTCAATGTATTTATATACTTCTATATGCTATATATACTATTTATATACCCCTGATGAGGGAGGAATAAGTGACAGTTCTTGTGCCAAAGCATGGTGTGCCATTGTGGGTGGGTGTTTGAATCCTTGTGGGAGGCAGGTACAAGTATACTGCTGGCCTTCCCATGTAAATACAAAACATTCCTAGTCTTATTCTTGTCTTTGATACCAGTGGGGGCCATAAATTTTGTGTCCATGTTCTTTTATGGTGGCTGTCAGTTCAGCTGTGTTTGGGACTTCCACACCTGGGGCTCCTATTAAGGCCTCAGTAGTCCACAGTCAGTCTCCAATTGCCATTTGGTTGGTGAACTGGCCACTCCTGGAGTATTGTAGAGAGAATGTGCTGGAATCACTACCCCTTTATTTTTCAGGTAGTCAGTAACTGGGGTGATCTGTACTTGATCCCAAGGGTTAGGGATAACGCTTGACATTGATGAGAAGGGAGGGAGGGAGGAAGAGTTGGGGTGGCACCTAGTAGGCATAGATGGTGAGTTTCTTTCCCAAAAGTCCATATTTTACCTTCTTCATCAGTCCACGACTTTCCCTTTAGGAAGTCCAGTCCTGATAAATTTGTAAGGAAGTGTCCCAAAACTATTAGAGTTGCAATTGCTTTCTCCTTCCCCAGCAACCAGCACCTTACCTTAGCAATCTTTTGAGGCTGGGCATATCCAAAAGTGCCCACCACAAATACACCTTTATTTGAGGAAATGATTCTGCATATGAAGAGGCATCTTCAACTTTGAGGGCAGACCTTTGAGCTGCAGAATTTTATAGAAAAGTTACAGGAACTTTATGTGGATCAGTAGGACAGGTTATTAGTAAATCTCCTTTAGAATTTTGGTAAGTCTTCTTAGGAAAAGCCACCCTCTGTTCCCCAGCTCACCTACTGAGGATAAAGGAAATCTCATGCCAGGCTACTGGCCAAATATTTTTGCTTGATAAAGAAAACACTGCTTGAGCCCAAATTAATTTTTTTTGTTCCTTATTTTTAGGAATGTGTTTCCAAATAAACATAAGAAGACTTCTACAGAGAATAGTAATTAGATGAACTTCGCTGACATTTATCACGTTGATGTTTTTCTTTTCTTTTATTTTTTTCAGATTCCAGAGTGTTTGAGGGATAGTTATCCCAAACCTGATCAGCCCTGTTACTTGTATGTAATAGGAATGGTATTAACGACTCCTCTACCTGACGAGCTCAACTTCAGGAGACGAAAGCTATATCCTCCTGAGGATACAACAAGATGTTTTGGCATATTGACAGCCAAACCTATACCTCAAGTAAGAAATCTATTTCCTTTCCTTATTCTGCATGCCTTAAAACCTGTTATTTTCCACTTACTCCCCACCCCCAGACTGAAGAGTTGGAATTGACTATAAGTGATACTTACATCAAGTAACCTCCAGAAAATAAGCAACATTATCCATCCAGTCAAGTCATTTAATTTTCTGCCTTCAGGGATGGAACAATCTATTCTATTTTTGCCAAACTTTTGGTTTAGAAATTTAGTATTTTGCATTGGCAAATTCAAGATGTCCCTCCTCTTTGTATGAGGTATGATAGGAGTAGACATACCAGCTACAGATGTGGTCTGAACTGCACTACCTTATCTATACAAAAGCTATGATAGCAAGTCCTCTAGCATTCCTGGTGTGCAGCAGCAGCCGAAAAGTAGGCCATGTTAATTGAAATTCACACCTCTTGGCTCAGAAAATTTTTCATAGGCATTTTCTGTTGGTGAGACTCAGCTGAGGAAGATTTTTTCAAATTGTATTTTCTGTTGTCCACATAAGAAAACCTTTCAGGAATATTGCTGGTTTTCACATTTCTTCCTTCATAAGAGAAAGCACTTCCTTTCCTACTTAGCTTTTATAGAGAAAAGAGCTGAAAAACACAAGGAGAACTATAAAAAACGCCAAATCAGTCATTCTTTAACTTTCAGAGTCTCATCTGTAATTGAATGTCATCACAATTCAAAATTCTGGTCCTATTTGATCCAATTTGCTGTAGGGCCAGGCAAACTTTACCTCAGTATCTGAACTAAACAGCCAGTATTTTGTAGAGGAATCCCACTTTGGATTTTCTTTTATGATTTCTTTCGGTTTTGTTCTTGTTTAGATTCCTCACTTTCCTGTGTATACTCGCTCTGGAGAGGTTACAATATCCATTGAGCTTAAGAAATCTGGTTTTACTCTGTCTCTGCAAATGCTTGAGCTGATAACACGACTCCACCAGTACATTTTTTCACATATTCTTCGTCTTGAGAAACCTGCACTAGAGTTCAAACCTACAGAAGCTGATTCAGCCTATTGTGTTCTACCTCTTAATGTTGGTAAGAACAAAACTTTTGTAATTTACAACTTCTCAGAAAAGTTCAGCCTAGAAAACTGAGTTATGCATTTTCGTTTTTAAGTTGATGACTCCAGCACTTTGGACATTGACTTTAAGTTCATGGAAGACATTGAGAAATCTGAGGCACGTACAGGCATTCCCAGTACACAGTATACAAAAGAAATGCCTTTCATTTTCAAGCTAGAAGATTACCAGGATGCAGTTATCATTCCACGGTAAGTACTCTGCATAATTTAGGTATGTAGCTGTTGTATTTCTACAAACTTGTAATAGGGGCATGTTAGTATCTGCAGCAGAATTGCTTTTTAAGAACTGTGTGCTATGAGTCTGAAGATATGTGGTTGTGTTTCAAATAATTTGAAGATTTTTTAATCAGTAGTTAATCTTAGTAGGATTTAAGTGTTTAGGTATCCCAAGATTCATTACCTTTTTATAAGGAATAGTAGAGCTCACCAGAAAACCTATGTAGTATTCTGATTAAATGGTGCAACTGCATCAAGAAGTGGCCTACTAAAACCAGTTTTAGTTTGGAAGATTGCACGGGAGTCCTGCCTCTGGTTACTGCTTATGCACACCAAAGGCCTGCTAAAGGAAGGTATCATGTTGGTAGATGGGAAAATTACAAGTGATAAAGACCATTTAATAGAATCTTTATATAGAGTGATATGCATTTTATGTACTGCAAAGTTCTCCAGAACTGTTAAGTTTTGTGGAGGCTTAATTATTCCCTGTGGGTTAACCATCTTGTGTTATATCTAGTATATTGTAAACAATAGTACTTGCTGAATATATAGAGAGAATAAATGTAAGTTTAAATTTTGGGTTTTCGCCTCATCTGTCTCAGACTGGTTTTTTTTGAAAGCTGAAAAGTCATTGTGGGTAAATTTTGTTTAGAGGTACTACTTATTTAGAGTTTCTATTTAGATATTTCAGTAGAAACTTAAAATGAATGCAGCAAGTCAGAGGATGAAATAATAGGCAAATCTAATTGTTTAATATTGATTTAATGACTTTTTTAAACATTATTATCTTCTGGGCATGTTTATCACCATAGTTTCCAATGAGCCTCTGTAGCTACAACAAAGATGTTGTAGCAGTCTGGTTTCAATTTCCGTATTCTGCCTGTAATACAAGAACGTCACTGTCCTTCAAAGGCTTGTGAATTTACTTGCTGTATATTCAAGGTTTTGTATTTTAACTTGATCTGGGGGATGGCTTGGTTAAAATGCCAGTCTAGACATGAGATAGTACAGTCTTGGTATACAGAGGAACTCAGTTTCTTCTGATGTAGAATACCACATAGGAGAGTAGATGCTAAAAAGCCAAATTATCAAACTTAATTGTTGGATGTTTTGAATTAAGAAATTATCATTTGTGGCATTAGTGTTGTTCAGAGCTTGATTTTGTATTACATACTGAAGACCTAAATCCTCCATTTAATTTAAATGTTTATCTTGTAGAGGAAATTTCACAGATTGTAAATTGACTTTATTCATCTTTGTCTTAAAGCATGTTTCTCATTCAGCATTTTACTTAGCTAGATAAATTATTTCTACAACAAAAAAACCCCTCATCAACCAAAAATCTGAAGTGCAGTGTTTAACTGTTTATCTCCTGACCATGTTAAAACATGATAAACTTAACAAAAGCTTTACTGCAATGCTACAATGTTTTTTTTTTTTTTAGATACCGAAATTTTGATCAGCCTCATCGATTCTACGTAGCTGATGTATACACTGATCTTACTCCACTCAGTAAATTCCCTTCCCCTGAATATGAAACTTTTGCAGAATATTATAAAACAAAGTATAATCTTGACCTTACCAATCTTAACCAGCCACTGCTGGATGTGGACCACACATCTTCAAGGTAACAACAGTCATATTTGTGTCTGATGTTTGTACTTTGACAGTAAAGTGCCTTTTTTTTCTTTAAAATATGGGGCAAAGCTGAGGGCTTGTGTCTTTAAAAATAATTACTGGGGTTTTTTTCTTGAGAGATGTAACAAGAACTATAAATTGAGTCCATTTTTTCCTAGAGGTAATGGTGCTGTCACTTCACAGTGCATTGAAGTTAAATACTAAGAAACTTTAGAAAGTTTAGGGTAGCAAGATCTATTCATTAATTATGTACTTACATCACAGTATTTTCACGTGGTTTTTAGACTTAATCTTTTGACTCCTCGCCATTTGAATCAGAAGGGAAAAGCACTTCCACTAAGCAGTGCTGAGAAGAGGAAAGCAAAGTGGGAAAGTTTGCAGAATAAACAGGTAAAATAGAAGCATCTAGTTCAAGTGGACTGTCTTAATAGTGATCTGATGGCTACCTTTACAAGGAAAATTTTTTTCTTCTCCCCTCCTCTCCCAGATACTGGTTCCTGAGCTCTGTGCTATACATCCTATTCCAGCATCATTGTGGAGAAAAGCAGTTTGCCTCCCCAGCATACTTTACCGCCTGCACTGCCTTTTGACAGCAGAGGAACTAAGAGCTCAAACAGCCAGTGATGCTGGTGTAGGGGTTAAATCACTTCCTGCAGATTTCAGGCATGTATTTTTTCAAATAGGTATTTTTCAATATGGTATCTGACTTATAAGGTAGAAATGTAACTATTACTACATGAATTATAAAACTGATAACTCTTGTTTAACTCATGTCACTTCTCAGGAAGCACAGTTTAAAAATACTTGATTATGAGTGGTGAAGTTACATGTTGCAGTCACTGTAGGTTTCAGAAGGCTGTGGCTCTTTTTAAACATGTATGTGCGTGTGGAGTCTTCCTGTTCGGAGCTAATATTTTTTGGTAACAAATCTCATGTGTATCTTTACAGATATCCTAACTTGGACTTTGGATGGAAGAAGTCTATTGACAGCAAGTCCTTCATCTCTCTTCCTAACTCCTCTGTAGTAGAGAATGAGAATTACTGTAAGCACAGCACAATTGTAGTCCCTGAAAATGCTGCACATCAAGGTGCTAATAGAACCTCTTCTGCAGAAAACCATGACCAAATGTCTGTGAGTTACAGAACATTGCTCAATGAGTCACCCAGTAAACTCCAAATTGATGTCTCGGTAGAACTTGCAGCAATTAATGGTGTTTCCTATAATAAAAGTCTTGCCAATGGCAATTGTGATTTAGTTAACAGAGACTTTTGCCAAGGAAATCAGCTGAATTACTGCAAGCAGGAAATACCTGTACAACCAACTACCTCATATCCCATTCAGAATTTATACAACAGTGAGAACCAGCCCAAGCCCAGCAATGAATGTACTCTACCGAGTAATAAATACCTTGATGGAAATGCTAACAGATCTACCTCAGATGGATGCCCCAAAATGGCAGTGACCACCAGTACTTCAAAAGCTATTAATCTTTCAAAAGACAGAGCAGATTCTGAAAACAGCCCTTGCAGCGGGTACTCCTCAAAAACTCTCGGTCCTAATCCTGGTCTCATTCTTCAAGCTTTGACTCTTTCAAATGCTAGTGATGGGTTTAACCTGGAGCGGCTAGAAATGCTTGGCGATTCATTTTTAAAGCATGCCATCACTACATACTTGTTTTGCACTTACCCTGATGCTCACGAGGGACGCCTATCCTACATGAGAAGCAAAAAAGTGAGTAGTAACAATCTAGTCATACTGTGTAAAAAGCATGCTGTAACAAGCCATATATATGAATTTTTTGCTGGAAGATTGAGTGGAAACAGGTTGATTTAATTCCACAGCTTTGTTCATTATACATTGAGTGTCATGCATATTAGTAATAAAATTATGGGCTTAATGTTGCCATAACAGTGATTGATTAAAACTGTTTTCTGCAGTTCAGTTTGACATCTAAACCAGCTGATTATGAACCTGAGAAAGGACAGGATTGAATAAAACTAAAACTTCTGGGTTAGCAAGAACATTTGGTGCACTGAACTCTAGAGCTGTATTGAGTAGAAGATCTTTAACAGGAATGCTTGAGTGAAGGATGGATTGAGTTAGCAGCACAGAGCCTTAGGTTGCACCTTACTTGACCTTTCCTTTGTTTCCTCGAGAAGGTAATTCCTTTGCAATTTTTAGCATCTTAAAAACAAAACAACAAAAAAATCTTCCAGAACTGTTGCAATAAAACTTGTGAAAATATTTTAGAGTAAATGTAAACAGTAGGGAGCAGAGTCTTCAGTTCTGCTGCTTCTAGAATAATCAGTCATGTGAAAACTTTTGTTTGTTTTTTTTTTTCTTCCACATGTGATAACTTCAATTAAGTGCCAAGGCACTCATTGTCTATCTCTAATAAAATGCATCACTGTGAAAATGATATGATTGTATAGTTTAATCTTGGAAAACAAGGAGGGCTAAATAAGTTGCACTGTTAAAATAAAAGAAGTGATTGAATATTCAAGTTCAAATTTCAAGAGTTTAAAACATCCGGAGTGCATTTAAAAGGAGAAAAAAAGATCAGTAGTTGATAGTTAAAAAGGAAAAAGAAATACATTTGTATCTGAGAATGCTTTTTTCCCCTTCCCTTTAAAATACTTTAAGTAATTTTAGAGGCTTTCAAAGTAACATCTGGATTATGACTTAATAAGTGTTACACAGAACTGTTTTAACACTGTCTACTGCCAAGGTTTAGGTCAGTCTACCTATAAATAAGAACTTTTCATTCCAAATGTAGTCTGAATTATGATTATTTATACTGGTAATAAATGACACTTGTACAGATTCTATTTACTATTATTTTAAAAGCAGCAATCCATTTGTTTTGCAAGGAGAATGTAATATATTAGATTTCTTTAACTGAACAGTCACACCTAATACGCTTGGCCTCAAAATAAGAAAAGTGGAGATGTGTATCTTGCTCTGAGTTGGTTCTACTGTATTATGAAAGCTGAACTTCCTTTTGAGAAGTGGAGAAAATGCATAATAGTACAAGATCCAGCTTGACACATAACATTTTTTGCTCCTTTTGCATTTTAGCCTATTTATGTAAATGTATGTCCAGAGGTTTATCAGAATGTTCTTCTTAAAGGTCAGCAACTGTAACTTGTATCGCCTTGGAAAAAAGAAAGGACTGCCAAGTCGCATGGTGGTGTCGATTTTTGATCCCCCAGTCAATTGGCTTCCTCCTGGTTACATAGTAAATCAGGACAAGAGCAACACTGACAAGTGGGAGAAAGATGAAATGGTATGAATTTATTTAACTGTGTTGACAAATAGTTATTTGTGTGTCTGTATTCTTTCACCCCTACCTCATCCTACCACCCCCAGTTATAGTGCTGTTGTCAGAAAAAAAAGATAAATCCATATATTTCTTTTCTTTCTAAAACTTCTCTGTAAGAAAATGAGACGAAAACTGATTCTAGCCAGTACCTGCAGTAAGGAAATTTATTGCACATCGTCCAGTAGGGAATGTAGATACTAATGGAGAAGCAGAGAAGAAAAGCTTTTCTGCTGATAGTTAGCCTGCTCCCAGGAGTTTTCCAGACTTTCTGTTGGAAGTTTTAAATGGTATTATCATCACTGCTTCAGCTGTAATATGTTCAGGCAAAACACTGTCTGCTTTGTAATAAATAACAAATTCACCTTTATAGAACATATGAAAAAGAGTTGATGTTTTTCATAGTGCTGAGGCAGATTGAAGAGTAGAACTGGCTTGAGAAAATACTCGATGCTGATGGCTGGTAGCTGCACCATGGGTACGACTGAGAGCTGCTCCTCATGTAAAATACTGTGCTGGCTTCAGCTCTCTCACTCTCTGATACCCTCACTGTCTTAGCACCAAATGCTTCACAATGACAAATCTTACTGAGGAAAGGTTCACACTGTTTTCTGATGTTCTGGGAGTACAATGGCATGTTCAGAAATACCAGTGATCATAGCAGTCAGGGACATGATCGTGGAGTGTTTCACACTGGTTTGGAGTTCAGGGGAAGAAGGTGGAGGGACATCTTTCTTTTTTCCTGAAGACCACACTCAGACTGTAGAACCACCAGAGGGCACATGAGAGGACTGTTAGGTGGATGAACTGTGCAAATAAATGTTTACTGCAGAATAAAACAACCTGATTATTGTTGTTCTGTATTGTGCCAAGATTTCATTTCAGAGAGACTTCCTGCTATACCTTTCTGGCAAATGAGATAGTACATTTGGGACTAAAGCTAATTGTTGGTTTTTAAAATGTTTCAGTTTTCCACAACTTTTCAGTGGCCTCTTCCTCTTTGATAGTCACTGTTTATTTGTAAATAAAACACACAATAGAGATCTTATTATGAGAAATTGTTGCTAAAACATTGTATTCTAATGTTAGTATTTATCAAGCTTTATTGAGAGGAAGAATCTTTCTTCATCAAATGGCTGATTTTCAAGAGACCATAAAAAAGCACTTAACGTGTATTTTTTTTCACCTTTTAATTGGCAATAACTTCCTGAAAATTAGTGAGGTATTATTTAAGAAAAATTCTTTCTTCTGGGGCTCATTGTTGATTAATTTTTCAAATTCAAATGACAAATCAGTTATCAGAATGGCTGTCTTCTTTAGCCACTGCTCATCCTTATCCCTTAGAGTTCTTTTGTAATGTACAAGAAGTGATTTGCAGACAGTGTTAGAATAGTTCATGTAGCTGTCCTGCTACTTAAAAAATTTTTTTGAGAAACTTGTGAATGAAATTACAGTAAAAATTTGTATTTTGTTACATCCTTGTAAAAACAGATGCCAAAATGTGTTTTGGAGCATTAATATAGACATGCCTCATTCAGAGAGATTTTTTCATTTTAGTTGTAAATGTGACAGGTGGTGTGTATCAAGAAAAAAAGCAGCACTTGCCCTTGTTGGGACTGATTAAATTAATCTTATTTTAAGTATTATATTACTACAGGTATACTACAGATATACTGCCTTAAATCCAGTTTTGATATCTCTTTTTTTATTAATTTAAGTTACAGAAGTCCCATCTTTATGTGAGTGAGATGGGTAATTACAGCAGCAGAAATTCTTTCAGCAGAATGTCTAAGAACTTCTACAGCCACTTTTTTTCTTCTCCTCATTACTAAACTTGATTAAGCCTGGTCCATCCTGATGAGGAGCACTGAGATCTGTTTGATCCTTAGAGAGTTTTAAGTGCTGCCAAGTTCCCTTGAAGGCTGCCACCCATCCACAGCTCTGGATGGGTGTGCATTTTGCCCAAAGGGAGGCATTCCCCATGGTAGCATCTGGTTCACAGATTTGCAAGATTTAGTGACTGAGCCCTGCAATATGACATACATAGGTTCAGGGCAGATAAAGGCTATTTCACTTGATTCAAAATGCTGTTGGCTTTCAGGACCCAATCCAGAAAAGTGCTTTGAATCTGATCTTGCTCCTATCAAATTCAGTGGCAGAATTCCCACTGACATCACTGTTGCTGTGTTGAGCCTGTTAATAGTCCTTTTGATGTTAAGAAGACTACTAGTGCATTTAACTAGTATGTTTAAGTGCTTTCCTGGATAGGAGCCATGGCAAATTGTGAAGCATTATATAGTTTGGGAATATTTGTGTTCACTTCGTAATTTACGTCAGTCCATGCCAATTTGTTCAATATTGTTCAAAGGGAAAAGACATGAGACATCGTTAATTTTGCTGTTGTGGATGTAAGTATTAGAAAACTGGTGACAATTTTTCCTTCTCTTTTATTAGTTAGGGCTAGAACTATAGCCTGTAAAAACAAAGAAAAAAGACTGAGAAAATCCCCCACTGAATGAGTTTTCCATGTAGAAAGAATCTTCAAAATTGCATGGATTCTACATTTGTAATAGTCTTATTTAGCAGCTGGAGAGAAGGATACACCCAGAAATTTCTTACACTTCCCTAAAATTTGTTTATTTAAAATTTTCTATTGGTTACTTTGGTGTGCTAGCATATAATGTTCAGTGGATATAAAGTTCATTGGGTGCGCATCACATTCAAGTACAAGCAGACGTTCCTATGTAATGCAGCATGTGTTATGTGTAGAACACATGCTATTGTAGGTTAGTAACAGAGGGTTTGTATTCCAGGACAATTATTCTAGTCCTGGAATGCTAGTGTATGTTAAAGTTGTATTGTGCATCTGATCAGGCAATGTAATTATTTAGGAACACAAAAGAATCAGTCTTATAATTAACACACACTTTTCAAATCCTGCTTTTCTGTTCTTTCTGAAGTAAAAGTGTCTCATTTCCCTCTTCAGCACCATTTTTTTTTGTGTTCTTTTATAGACAAAGGAAAATATGTTGGCTAATGGTAAACTTGATGATTATAATGATGATGAAGAGAATGAAGACCTAATGTGGAGGTTGCCCAAGGAAGAAGCAGACTTTGAAGATGATTTTCTGGAGTATGATCAGGAGCATATCAAATTCATTGATAATATGTTAATGGGATCAGGGGCTTTTGTGAAGAAAATTTCACTCTCACACTTTTCAACCACTGATTCAAACTATGAATGGAAAGCACCCAAAAAGTCATCCATGGGTAACGTTCAGTGTTCATCAGATTTTGATGATTTTGACTATAGCTCTTGGGATGCTATGTGCTATCTGGATCCTAGCAAGGCTGTTGAAGAGGATGATTTTGTAGTGGGCTTCTGGAATCCATCAGAAGAAAACTGTGGTGTTGATGCAGGAAAACAGTCAATCTCCTATGACTTGCATACTGAGCAGTGTATTGCTGACAAGAGCATTGCAGACTGTGTGGAAGCCCTGTTGGGCTGCTATCTGACCAGCTGTGGTGAAAGAGCTGCTCAGCTTTTCCTGTGTTCCTTGGGGCTGAAGGTGCTCCCTGTAATTAAAAAGACTGATTGGGAAGGCACTTTGTGTGCTACCAGAGAGAACTGTAACAGTGAGCAGAAAAATCTTTCACCAAATTCTGTTTCTGCTTTTGTAGCTAATTCAGAGCCTTCTCTGTGTAAAGACCTGGAGTATGGCTGTTTGAAGATTCCACCAAGGTGTATGTTTGATCACCCAGATGCTGAAAAAACCCTAAATCACCTTATTTCTGGTTTTGAAAACTTTGAGAAGAAAATAAATTACAGTTTTAAGAACAAGGCTTATCTTCTTCAGGCATTTACCCATGCCTCTTACCATTATAATACCATTACTGGTAAGTTGTTTTCAAAAAGCTCTATGTTTTTTTCCCCATATTGCAAAAGCAAGAGAAGTAGTATCTTGTGTTCCCATATATATATATATATATTTTAGACATTGCATGTTAGAATAGTCTTGGAATACAGTATATTAAAAAACAGTATTTTGCTTGCTATTTAGAGAGGGATACTTGCTTAATTTGTATCCTAGTGGTTATTCATATTTTGACTTCATGCAGATAGAATATATTTACTGAGGCCTCACCAAGTTTTGAAAAACAGCATCAGTGATAAATGTTCTACCACTAGCTGTGTATGACTGACATTAGATCCTCATTTAATGGAAATAAATTCTTGTAGAACTTTGGAAAATTGCCATGTACTTCAGGAAATAGCAGTCGTATTTTGCAAATATATTTAGTAAATTTGTTCTGTAATTGAATCCCAAGAATGTTACACTTTGTACTTCTGAAGCTGAACTGTAGACTACAGCTTTTATTAGCTGAATAATCTATAGAATTGCAGAATGGGGAGACTTCCCTTTGAAGCTGTGAATTCAAAGTCTTAAATTTAAGTCTAGGCATTTTATTGAGTAAATATTTAAAGTTAGAGTTTGAAGTAAGTGACTAAATCAGACTAAATATTGATTTCAGATTGACGTTTAATGTTTCTGCACATGATCTCATAAAAGATTTTACAGCGGTAGAAATTTATGTTTCTGTGATCTTTAATTGCTCTTGCTTATACTAATTAATTTAATATTTGTTCATTCTAAAGCTTTGCGTATTTTCCTACAATGATATGCAATCAGAAGCAAACCATGGTAAAATTCCAGTCCTATTTGTAGTGATTGGTAAATTTCTTTGCAGTCAGCAGTCTGAATTTTTCCCCATAGTGAATTGGACCCTTATTCCAAGGAGTGAGAAAGCTCTGCTTTCATTAAAGAAATAAGTAATTCTGAAATGCTACTATTTTGAGAAATAGTTCTGGCAAAACACAGAAGTGCTCCTTTGGTGTTTCATTGTAGGTGATATTATCCACATATGTATTTAATTTTTACAAATATTTCACAAAACGTATTGAAGGTAGATGATTCTGTTATTTTTATACATACATAAATATCTGTATGCACTACCAGAAACCTTGAGGCATAGTGTCTGGTTGAAATTACATTGTTGAAACTGTAGGAAAACGTTTGATTTCATTTCTGTTTACTAAGTGAGACAACTGTGAACAGCTGTTACCTGTAACTTTTTCTCTTTAAGGAGTAGCTAGCAGTTGAGATCTGGCAGTGTCTTAGGTTCAGCTGCTATAAAAGCAACTTAGAGCCAGTCATTTCACTCTCATGGTAACTTCTGTAGTAGTTTGTCTTCCTTCTCAACCTACCTACCCCTATTTGCATTCAGGAGAGTTTTTGCTTTTGTTTGTATTCTAAAAATAGATGTTCTTAGCTCTCTGTTCCCATGGCCCCTGTCAATTGTCAAAAAAGATAAGGCTTGACAGTTTCCAGTTTAAAAGATGTATTCTAAATAAGGATCTTTGTTGAAGGTGTCTTAACATGTGGCAAATCAGACAAAAAATTCAGATTTTGTGTTTCCCTGCTCTTAATACATTGATTTCTGTGTTGTTTTTACTTTTTTCTTTTTTCTTTTTTTTCTTTTTTCTTTTGGTTTAGTTGTAATTGTTAGTTTTCAGGTCAGCCTGCTGGCAGAATCTCTTAATTTTACTTTTTGATGTTTCTCAGCACATGAAGATCTTGAGTAAAAGTATTAATTGATTATAAACACAGCTGTTTTTCTAGCCTGGCAAATGAACATTTTGTTCAAAACTGGCTTTATTATTAGATATAGCTCCTGTTTTTCCTGATTTCTTTTTTTTAGTAATTCATTAGCAATCTCTTTAAATGCAAGGATATTTCTTTTTAAAAACAGATTGTCTTCTCTGAGCATTGGTTAGTTTGTGGAATTTACATGGCAGTGTACCAAACTTCTTATCCAGAAAGCCTGGAAAGAATGTGTGTGTTAAACTTAATTGTGGTGTTGTACATTCTTTTATTTCCAATGCTTTAAGATTGTTACCAGCGCTTAGAATTCCTGGGAGATGCAATTTTGGACTACCTCATAACCAAGCACCTTTATGAAGACCCACGGCAACACTCTCCAGGAGTTCTTACTGACCTACGATCTGCTCTAGTCAATAATACCATTTTTGCATCATTAGCTGTAAAGTATGACTACCACAAGTACTTCAAAGCTGTCTCTCCTGAACTGTTTCATGTTATTGATGACTTTGTGCAGTTTCAAATGGAAAAGAATGAAATGCAAGGAATGGATTCTGAGGTTAGTGGAAGTAGAAGAAATATGTTCAGTATCTGATTTGAAGCATGTCACTGGATTTCTTAGCATTTTTGTGATGTTTTATGCACACAGCAGCCAAAGAAGCAGGCTCCCAGTAATGAAAGATGCAATATGCACAGTAAAATACAGCCTTCAGAAAGTATAACATCAATTAGAACGTACAAAAATTAATTCATTTGAAAGCAATTTGCCTCTAAGTTTCTCTGTGGCACTTGATTTTAGTCGTTGTTTTGCTCTTGTGTTGTTAGAACAATGTGGGACACACACATACACATTTAGCTTGATGCTTTCATCAGCTGATAGGAAGCACTACTACAACATAAAATTGTGATGAAAAATTGCTAAGTTGCACAGTGCTGACTCAGGGTAAGGTATCCATACAACACTGTGAACAAAGCTACCTTGGCACAGTGCTGGGATTATTAAATGTAGTACATTGACATGAGATTCCTGCTTTTTTTCTCATGATTTTTACTGGAGGAGATGTTACTGCTCTTTAATGATGTCTGACATGCTCCTAAAGGCTTTCTATCTGCTAGCCAGGGAAACATTGTATGCATCTTTCAAGTAAGCCATTTGAAAATAGTTTCACTGAAGACCTGCAAACACAGGTCATCTCTTGTGCTGTGCAGGAAAGCTGGTGATAATGAACCTCTGTTTTCTGTAGAATACGGTAGAAGTGGTTCGTTTGCATAAGCTGGTTAGGACATATATGGGACCAAGGGCCTTGTGAGTCAAATTCTAGTCGGGATCTGGAAGTGATGGACTTCTCATTATCCTTCTTTAAAAGTGTTACCCAGAAGATGTCCATAATAGTTTGTGTTCTGAAAAACGGACCAGTCTCTTAAAAAATATTCTGTCTGACAATATGCCAGCACTAAATAAGCATGTTATTTTTGTGTTTAGTAATTTTTCTTTCCAATAGACAGTTTAAAACTTCAGGAATCAAAATACTTCAGTCACATATATGTGCTTACAGCCCTTGCATTCTGTTGCAGAATGAAAACCATGTTTTATGGGAAAAATTCCTTAAACATTGAAAAAGAAATTTGTCACTGAAATTGAGATAATATAAATTACTTTATTTTAGAAAATCAAGCTCTTATTTCTCTTGTTTTTTCCACAATATGAGTGAAAAGACTAGGAACTTACTTTAAGAGCTTTTAGTGGTGTTTTTTACTTTGTTCAGTTCTTGCTAGTATGCAAAAAGAAACTTTCACTAAAGTTGCAACCAAATTGTGTGATAGCTGTTTCAAATAAAATCCTTGTTTCACTCTCCCTACGCCTGCTCCCTATCTTGGTCTGGCACTGAATTACTGAAACTCTTATTTCATCACTTAATGTAAGAGTCTTTGTTTCTGCAGTTCATGCCAGCTGGACTGGTTTCCATGTGTGTCTCCACGTCATCTGCTTTTCTGTTTTTTCAAATCTCACTCATGAAACATCTGTCCCTTACCTTATAGCTCTTAGTTTCTCTCTTCTGTTATTTCAGTATAATGCAAAAGTGCTTCAGTTTACACTTGGTATGAAGTACACTATTCAAAACAGTTGAACTTGGTTTTTAACGTCAGAATTCCCGTTTGGATTGCTGTATACATCAGGTCTGACTACTTGTTTGATTTATTTCAGGTAGAAATATTGGGTGGAACACATTTATGAAGTATTATGGTCACTCTTAAGAGGACTGAATTGGATTTTAAACCCCAAATGGAGTGAGAGGGTAGCTGCTGGGGGAGAAGACTGACAGAAACTTATTTCTCTTTAGACAGAGTAGCGTAACAGTTAAAAACTTAGTTTTCAAGTTGTTTGTTTGGAGTTAAGCAAATGTATGTTACATGTGTTTGAAGTATTTTAGTAAAGGATTAGATTAGCTCAAGACCTTTAAGACGTACATGGAAAGTTCATTTTTGATAATGAGAATAGACTCTTGTCTTAAATTGGTAGCATAGAAGAAAACACTTCCTGCCACACCTAAATACCTAAATGTGCCTGTTAGCTCAGTCTGGTGGTGATGTTTTTCAGTTACTAGTGTCTTATTTTACTAGTGCTTGTTTCATGCTTGTCTTCAGGGATAAATAAGGTAAGGAGAGGTACATGCAGCTTTCATCCAGAGACTGGATTGAAAGATTTTAAGTGTCTCTTTTTGGGAGATCCAAAAATGTGTGAACTCTTCCTTTGGTATGGATAGCTTTCTAGTATTAACTGATAGAAGTCTGGTTCTATTTGGGAAAAACAGATCCATGGTGAAATCATACAGAATTATCACAGAAGGAATTCACAAATCATAGAAGTTCCTTGTACACAGTGGTGTTTGGGATTTTTTTTCCATATTTGAAAAATGATGTAACCAGCAGCTTGGTTTCACTGGGGAATAAAACAACAATTTTGCTGTGGAAAGCTGTCAATTAAAAACTTAAAGGAAGCAGCACAGGATATAGGATGTAAAAGAGCTTACATTTCTGAAGATCTTAGTTTTATTGTAAGTGAAGCAATCATTTCTCTCTTTTCCTCTCCCCTTCTCTCTCCCTCCCACCCTTGTCTTTTTTTAATTGCAAACAGCTCAGAAGATCTGAAGAAGATGAAGAAAAAGAGGAAGACATTGAAGTACCAAAGGCCATGGGGGATATATTTGAGTCCCTTGCTGGTGCCATTTATATGGATAGTGGAATGTCTTTGGAAATGGTTTGGCAAGTGTACTATCCAATGATGAGGCCACTAATAGGTATTGCCAGCTTTCAGAAAATTGTTAATAAATAAGTGCCATCTGCTATGAAAAGAACAAAGCTAATTTTTTTCAACTTTTTTTTTTCCAAATAGAAAAGTTTTCTGCTAATGTGCCCCGTTCCCCAGTGCGAGAGCTGCTGGAGATGGAGCCAGAGACAGCCAAATTTAGGTAAGGATATGCTTTCTTCCATACACACTGACAGAAAATGTTCCTAAGCTGTGTTTCATGAACTACTGAGAATTTTTAAATGTCACAAAGTACTTGTAACTTCTTTTGCACTAAGCAGCTAACAGCATCATTGTATCCACTGTTCTTTGGTTTTTTTTCTTGCATTGCTTTCTGAGAAATGTATTGATTTCTGTTTAACTTTACTGCTTTAACTTCTGTAGAAAAAAGAATGTAGGTCTCTTATTTCACATTAACTTGCCTAGGCAGTAAGTAATTCTTGTGTATATTTTTGCAGTCCTGCGGAAAGAACTTACGATGGAAAGGTCAGAGTTACAGTGGAAGTTGTAGGGAAGGGAAAGTTTAAAGGTGTTGGCAGAAGCTACAGGATTGCCAAATCTGCAGCTGCGAGAAGAGCACTACGAAGCCTCAAAGCAAATCAACCTCAGGTCCCAAACAGCTGAGACTCCTCTTAAAAATAAATGAAATGGGGAAAAAAATAACATACAAATAAAGCAAATATTAAAGAAAAAGTTGATGTTGAGAGGAACAAATTGGAAGACAGAATTTAAAGTTTGTTTGATAACAGAATAGATAACAAAACATTTAACATGTATAAAATTTTGGAACTAATTGTAGTTATAGTTTTTTGCGCAAACACAATCTTGTCTTCTTTCCTCACTTCTGCTTTGTTTAATCACGAGAGTGCTTTAATGATGACATTTAGCAAGTGTTCAGAATAATTGTTGTCAGGTCTTTTTGGTTTACTTTTCTTGTCAGTACAGCTTTGCTTAGTATTAGAAGGCCAGGGAGCTTATGCCTAATGCAGTTGCTAGATTTATATATAGTAATCTTGAAATTCTTCAATCTGTGCACTAGTGCCAGTCATAAAGCAGTTGATAAACTGTACTGGATGATTGGGTATAAGAAAGATTAAGTGTGCCAGTATTCTCCTTTTTATTTTCCTTTTTTTTTTCTTTCCATGTCATCTTTTTACATTAAGATGGCATTCCCAATCATTATTGCACTTATTTGTTAGGGACAGATTTTAATTGAAATGGCTGGCATACTGGTAGAGTGAAACTTCGGTTTCCTTATGCCACACAGTCTTGCATAAAAAAAGGTTCTTGCCTTAAAAATAAATAAACCCTCATTAATAATCTTTAATTTCTGATCTTTTTTGGAACAAACTGTTTTACATTCCCTTCATTTTGTTATGCATTTTACAATGATACAGCTCTATATTTACAGTACAACTCATTACTATAGCTGTGACTTATTACAGGATTATAATAGAAATTATATTCATATATATGTAATTAGGTTATTTTTAACAATTCTGAGGAGGTGGTTAGACTACAGTTTTTTTAATACCATAAACAAAATATGGTCTTTGGCTAAAATTCCAGTTTTACACAAACCTGCAAGCTAGATAGTTCCAATACTGGAAACAGCAACAAATAATTGCACAGTGCAAACTGTCACTAACAAAATAACCTTAGACATATCACACCTAAGATATGCTGCAGATTTTATAGTCAATTGGTTACGTATTTAACAAACAGAGCACCTTTACACTTAGAGATATTTCCACGTAAATTTCTTACTGTACTTTTCAGAGTTGCATGCATATTTCATCTACCAAAGCTGTGCTGTTAAATAACATGAAAGTTGATGTTTGAGATATAACTGCCGTACTTTTGATACATCTGTGATTTAGGTCCTTAATTTAGAGAAACTAGCTCATTGGTGTTTTGGTCTACTGGGAGCGTGGGGGAAATCATACTTTTATTTTTTAGGCTTTGCCTATACTTCTTTAATTAGATTTTTGTAGGCACTCTTCACTTAAATACCTCAGTTCTTTTTTTCTCTTCTTTTCCTTTTTATTTTTGCATGCATTGGGTTTTTTTCTGTTTTGGTGCTATGTTTATATATTATGCTTGAAATTTTAATTTTTTGCACTGTAACTATAATACCTCTTAATTTACCTTTTAAAAAAAGCTGTGGGTCTTGTATTCCCACCAGTATCAGTAGAGGTTTGCTGCAATTTTGCCCTGTTAATTATGCTTGAAGTTTGAGAAAGCAGAGCAAGGTGTTTTAACGTTTTCCAGCACAATAGTTTGAACTTGATGCTGTGTCTTATGAATTAAATTACAAATACTGTATTTCCTGCTTTTAAACCCTAGTCCTTTCCTCACAAATGCACACTAAAACAAAACAAAAACTGTCAGCTCTTGCTTTCTTAACAAAAAAATAAAGTAAATGCCTTAGTGACAAGGGACGGACATTAAGCTTTTCTGAAATACAGTTTTCAAAAGTTCCTATATTTGGTATCTCAGTCACTTTTCAGTCTGTGAAAAGGACCATTCTTATATTTGAAAGCTGCTTATTATAGGAGTCAGACCAAGAATTAAAATACTAACTTATTAAAAAGTCTAGTATTTGTTCGGTACTTCAGTCATGAAAATATAACAAGGAGGTATTAAGAACTTCAAGTGTAAATGATATGGTGATATGGAACAATAAAGACATGCAGTCCAAATTCTTAAATGTACATTGCTTTTCGTTAGCTGTTTAAAAAACTAAAAAATCAGAGTCACTGATTTAAGCTATAGCTTGCTCTTTGTGGTAGGACTGAAGTTTCTTAGTGAAAATACATGATTACTGATGTCAACAATTCTAGCCAGACATCAATCAGCAGATTAAATCAGACCATCTAGAAAGTCTTAAGTAGTTTAATTACATTGTGAAAAACTAAAATTACAGTTATTCTTTGAATGCCTAAAATTCTTACTGATTGTTACAAGGTTATAGATTCTCAGGGGTTTCAGGTAATTGTTAGCAGTGAAGTGGTTACGGAGTATTTGGGTGCAGAGAAAATCAGCTGAACTTCCTCTGTGTTTCAGAACAGTTTAATGATCACTTTGTTACTAGATAAAAGCATATGAATTGGACATCCGAAATGTGTAGTGGCTGACTATAAAGTAGTTTCTGCTGCTGATGCATTTTTAAATGCATTTTAAATGCCACGATTTTTTCCAGTGTGACCTCATTGAAATACTTTTTATCCTTTGAGACAGAAAATCCATATTAGTTTCCATGTTATACATCTGTGTGTTTTACCCTACAGTTGATATGATTTTGATACTGGACAGTGTATGCTATTAAAGACCTAAATCTGATCATTTGAAGGTTGGGATAGAAATCACTTGACATGCTGTAAGCACAAGTGTAAGCGGACTGTTGCAGCCCATCTTCAAAAGCAACCACACAGGCTCATCATAAATAGTGTGGGGGTTAATTGGCATGAACCTTGGGGTTTTTTATCTAAGTCCTGTTATACTGTACTTTTAAACAGTCCTCCTAACTATGCTGCGTTTTTATTTTATGGCTTTTTTTTTTGCGCTGTTCTGTTCATGTAGCACAAATAAGCATTGCACTTGGTACCATGCTTTACCTCATTTCAAGGAAAAAATGCTTAACAGAGAGGAAAAATGTGGTTTGGCCTTGCTGCTGTTCTGATTTAATGACTTTGAAAAAGATAGTTTTTAATGCCTGCAATGTGTCATTTACTTGCACAACTTTAATAGGTCATTTGTAGCGTCTGTGGCATTTTTACTGTATGTGGAAAAATACAACAAAGATGTGTAACAACTCTTGATTGTATTTTAAAGTTATTATTTTTCTACTACATCATTTTACTGTTATGTGAAGTAATTAAAATTAGAATGACCTCTGACTGACACTCCAGTAATTATCTCTGAACAAACCAACATTTAACACATATAACATAGTTTTTGGGAGAAGACAGCCCCTAGTAATTTGTCAACCTTAACTAAATCTCTGTTCAGTCTGAATATTGAGTGCCCAGTAGTGACTTCTGAAGTGTTTGTTCAGCTTGATGCTGCTAAAGTCCATACAAAAAAAAAAGCCTACTATTTTTAACTCTCATTACACAGTAGTGTGTTGCAACTGCCAAGTACAGAACTTGAACAAGAATCTGTTTTGGTGCTGGGGAGGAATATAGTGGTGACCCAGGGAAGAGGTGCTGGATCCTCAGCTAGTGCAAATTGATGTAGTATCATTTCAGCAATGGAACTGCATTCATTTACATACCTGAAGATCTTGTGCTTGCATGTATGTTGCAGAGTTTCGTTGTTCCTCCTTGTGAGCAAATACAGAACCATCAACTGGAAAATGTGGGGGGTTGATGTTACTGCATATGACATAACATATGCTACATATTCTATGCATTTATCTGTACAGAAAATGAATTCTTTGTATCTCAGTCACAGCAGCATATGCAATCTGAAAATGAAAAATAGCATCGTGGTCTGCTGTGATACTGCACTTGATTCTGACAGTATTCTGGGTTTGTTTTGGATGGGGTTACCTTCTTATGGAAATCTCTGTATTTTTTACATGAGTGAAGCAAGAAGTATTTAGATTTTTGGTACTTAATTACTGACTAATTATTGATCCTTTTTCAGTTGCTCTAATATTCAAGAAGTTAATTTCTTTACTTTCATATTAGATTTTAAACTTTAAACACTACAGTTCATGACCATCAAATGTAATCTAAATATCAGCTGTAACTCAATACAAATTATGTTAGCAAATATCTAGAGGTCATTGTAGTATACTCCACTAGCAGTTAAAATTAACTTCTATCAAAGCTAACTACAGTTCTTAAAAATAAATTTCATTCAATAAAGTCCTTGGGGTTTTCCCTCTTTTATTTGAATGGCAACCACAGACTACTTTAATTGCTTTGTAGATGCACTCAGAATTTACTGCAGCAGCAAGTTAGGGAGAAAAATGTTTGTGAACAATAATTGGAAATTGCAGGCGTTTTTATTGTAAATAGTGTGACTGAAAAGATGGTTAAAATCAAGTAGAAAGAATAACAAATATAATTTGATGGACAATAAAATATTTACCATCACATGCTGCAGCTGTCTTTAAGGGACATAAAATGTAATTCATTCATACTGTAATCATGCTGCAGAAGTTTGCAATCTGCACCTTATGGATCACAATTACCTTTAATAGTTTTTTGTAATAATTGTAGCTGAGTATATCTCCAATAAAGTTATGGTCTGTTCACCTTGTATTGTTGTTTTGCTTTTTTTAAATTCCTGGTAATCTCTCCATAAATCTTCTAGAGTTTACAAAAAAATTGCTGTTCAGTCTAAATTTTTAAAAAATTGTGAAAACATTTGTGAAAACAATATTTCTTGACCTTGTTTAAAGACAAGTCTGCTTGTCTCCTTCCTCTGATGAATGAACTGTCTTCATAGCTATGTGAAGACTCTTAAGGGACACTCAGGTTAAAAATGATGGTGTATGTGGTACAATTTGATCTCTGTGTTGACCATTTTACCTGCAAAATGTCTGTTGTAGTGGGAGGCCCCAGAGCACAAGGGTTCTGTAACACAGGTTTGTATGACTGGTACATGTTTTAAGAATAATATGTTAATGTGAGCTAATAGTCTCACCATTAGTAACAGCAATTTCATTGTTTTTCTGTTTGATTTCTGTTAGTATTTTTCATATCCTGAATATTGAAAGTGTGCTTGTAGAGTGCTCTGCCTGGCACAGTAGTGTCATGTATCTTTTATGGGGACAAGTCAGACTTGTCAGACAAAGGTCAGGAGTCTTCCTGTCTAAAAACTTCACAATGCAGCACTTGCTTGTTTGGCATCTGCCATGAGCAACTTTTACTTCTACAACTTTACAACTTAAGGTTTGCCTTAAGTTATAGAGAAAAGCCTTCTGGGCTGCTGGTAGGCATAGTGATAGCTTTCTCTGGGATTTGGAGGAGTGACCTTTAAGGGTAAGGCCCTTTAAGTTCCAGTGTGTAGGCTAGTAAGGATAACACAGCCCCCACTTCCCCATTTCTAGCAAGTGAGTCAAATTAGAAAGCTTTCTTTCCCCAGATTTTCTGCAGGAAAAACACCTCAATACCTCCCTGAGTAATCTTCTCCATAACTTCACCAGGCACTGAAGGGAGACTGACACACCTGCAGTTTTCAGTGTCCTCCTTCTTGCCCTTCTTGGAAATCAGGGCAATGTTCACCAGCTTTTGGTCAGCTGGGAGTTCTCCAGATTTCCAAGACTGCTTAAAAATTATCAAAGAGAGGTTTTGTGATGACATAAGCCAGCTCTTTGAGGACTCTTAGGTGAATCCCATCAGGCCCCATAGATTTATAGGGAGACAGCTGCAGCAACAGATCCCACACAAGTTCAGGGTTGAATGGGGTTTGATCATCCTCATAGTCATAGTCTGCCAGCACTGGGGGCTTAACTTACTAATTCCATGAGCATCCTGAAGTCTGCTCTCCACATGTCCATAGTTGAGGTTTTGCTGCCACTTTTCCTCCTGTCATCAGAGATTTTAAACTTGATCACTTTGTGGTCGCCAATCTGAACTTGGCTTACAAGATCCTCTCTGCTGACAAGCAGCAAATCAAGGAGGGTGTCTTTATGAGTCAGCTCCCTTAGGACCTGTTTCATAAAGTTGTCATCCCGGTTTTTTAGGAATCTTGTGGCCTGTGTTGTACCAACAGTGTGATGCTCCCAATCAATTTCTGGCAAGTTGAAGGCCCCGTAAGTACAAAGGCAGTTAACTTGGAAATGACCCTTTGTTCCTCAAAGAATAATTTGTCGTTGCCATCATCCTGGCTGGGGGGTCCAGAGCAGACTCCTACAATGATATCCACATTATTTGTTGGCTTCTTGATTCTTACCCGGAGGCTCTCAACTATGCCACTGCCAAGTGTGATCTCCATACATTCTACCCCTTCTATTACCTACATTGCCACCCCCTGCCTCTTCTGACCTTCCTGTCCCTCCTGAAGAGCATGGAACCCTCCAACACGGCACTCCAGTCACAGGACTCATCACACCAGTTTTCACTTATGCCAGTGAAATCAAATCTCTGGAACTGGGCCAAAGCCTGGTACTCCTCTTGTTTGCTCCTTGTGGCGTGTGCATTAGTGTAGAAACATTTCAGGTGTGGTACATTTTAGGCAACACCTGGTGAACCAGATTGACTGATCCTGTTAGTGCACGTTTCCTCAAGTTCTGGCACGCAGCCCCATTTATCATCACTGGTGAGCCTGGTTTTGCCCCTTTCCCCCTCAGATGCTGTTTTCCTTCTGACAATCCTCAGTGCTCACCCTAGAGGAATTGAAGAGAGAATACTCCTGTGTATCTGAGGAAGTGTCCACAGGTACTGGTTTCTCATTGCCTTATTACAAGAAAAAATATGTTTTGTAGTTGCTTCAGTTGAACTAAGATGTATGTGCTTAGCTGTTATTACTCTCAAGTAAAATCATACAATAGAAGGAGTTTGAAAACAGAGGGGAATAAGTTTTGGACAATGCTTGTCCTGAAAAGAGGTAGTAACAAAGCTAATCATAACCTCAAATCCAGAAATGCAGTGGAGCAGGTTTGGTGCTCGTACGGGATTCCCTTAACACTGCTGCTAGAGTCCAGGTGCAGGATCTGTTCCTAAGAGGAAATCTCCATGTCAGAGGACACAGGCAGTACTGACATGTAAGCCAGTTTTATTTTCCTCATAGCTGTGATTGGGTCTTTCCTTATTGTAGAATGTGAACAATAATTTCATTTTGGTGAGCAAAATAACCAAGAACCTTCTCAGTTTTATGGAAACAGTATTATTTATTTTTCTGCTTAACCATCTCCACCTACCTGGCTTATGTTGTATTTTTAACATTACCTTTTATGTGTATTTTATTGGAAGTCTCATGCTAGCTTTTAAATTGAAGTAATTTTCTTCTGTTAGCTTGAAAATTTCCTGTAGTTCTGAGTTCCTGTCTGGCTCTCACTGAAGTCACTGGGAAGACATTCACTTGGGCTCTGTAACGTGGGTGCATTTGAACTTAAGTTCTTCAGACATGATAAGTGTAAATTCCAGATGTGAAGCAGAAGGTGAGAAACACAGTGATGTGCAAAGGCAGCCTCTGCAGTTCTGCTTCTATTTTTTCAGGCTTTTTAATAAAATGTGGCACATTCACTAGCTGCCTTTTCCTGAGATAGCCTGGTCTCTTCTCCCAAGTAACAAGTGACAGGACTAGAGGATATGGCCTTGAGCTGGGCAATTTTTTGGATATTAGGATTTTTTTTTTTTACTGAAAGTGTGGTCAGGCACTGGAACAGGTTGCTCAAGGAAGTGGTGGAATTACCATCCTTGGAAGTGTTCAAAAGGCATGTGGATAGCACTTGGGGACATGGTGAACACAGTGGTGCTGGGTTAATGATTGGACTCGGTGATCTTGGAGATCTTAGAGATCTTTTCTCCCCTAAACAACTCAATGATTCTATGACAATTCCACTCCAGGCTGACAGGTGCCCTCTGCAGAATGCATTGGGGCTAACTCCCACCCATTTCTCTGCTGTCAGTGGAGCTGCAGGGCACCATTTGGTTTTCCTGCCCTAACACCACTCTTTAAAAATGAGGTGAGTTGAATGAGAAAGAGGCCCCTTCCTCCCTAACCTTGGGATGGCACTAAGCTGATGACATGAGTCTCACACAGTAGCCTGAAGCTGGAAATGCTCTTCCAGGGAAAGTGATGGAACAAGGGGAAAAGAAGATTTCATCAGACTGCAGCACAGCCAGGGAATCACTCATTATTCCAGGGTCACTCTCATCTCTTGCCAGGGTGACGATGATCCTCTCTTCTTTACTGCCACTTGGCCTGAAGCGGGGAAGATGAACTGCTGCAGCTGTTCCAGCATTTGTAATAAACTGGTGCTAAGCTGCAAACTTCACTTACATAACAGAAGCACTGAGTTCCATGAGGAAATGGCAGTACACCCATCCAGTCCTCAGCTATATATTCCTTTGAAAAAGCAGTTGTCACAGAAATACTCGAGTGGCACTTTCTCATCACTTCTAGGGTAAGGCTTTTAACTTTATTTAGTTTCTCATCTATACAGCAACACGAAGAGAAGAGCAGCACTGTGTTTGCAAGTGTTGCCTGTCTCACTGCCATCATTAGTAAAAAAGCAGAAAGCACATCTCGTTAAGCACAGACATCTGCTTCCATGTTCTTATATTACAGCCACTTAAATCAGTTATTTTTACTTTTGTTTATTCATTCTCCAGTCACTGCCTGACTTTAGACAAGACCCAGGTGTCTGAGTGAAACCCTCCCTAAATTCAGCAGAGCCTCAGGAGCTTGATAGTTAAGATTAGAGAGTTGTAGAATGGTTTGGAATGAAAGGGATCTTAAAGTGTAGTTCCACCCTGCACATCGATGGTTAGGGACACCTTCCAGTAGACCAGATTGCTCAAAGCCCCATCCAGGCTGGCCTTCAACACTTCCAGGGACTGGACATCCACAGCTTCTCTGCCTATTCTAAGGTCTGCCCTATTCTCACACAACTATAGCAATTAATGCTATTTTGCAGCACCAATTTCAAGTTAAGAAATTATTGCTTTTGGGGTGATTCTAGCTGGAATGGCAGGGCATTGTGTTCCTGCCAGCAACACTCATCACCTTTTCCCCAGCTTCACACAGTGCATGTGCTCTAGGCAAAAGAGGTCTCATTATACAAACAAGCATGGCACGGGCAGCTGTACTCCCTGTCTGGCCAACTGGCTGCTGTGCAGGGCTGTGCCAGCAAAAGCCTCACACAGAACAAGAGCAAAAGTTCCTGGGACTCTGCCTCAATAATGGTGTTCAAATTGCTGATGGTGGAGAAGGGAAGGGATCTATGAAAGATTTACTAACCATTTTTTGTTGGATCAAATGCCTTTGTTGGGCTTTTAAAAGTTGCCCTTTCTGTGGAGTCTGGCAGCTAGAAGGGTTCCTGCATGGAGCACTGAGTAATGCCTGCCACACAGGGCTGAATTCCCAAAGAATGCCACTCTTCTCAGCAGGTACAGCAAGGCAGAGAAAGGCAAGTGAGACCTTCCCCATCCACTTTGCAGGGCTGAATCAAACACACATCCTTGTGCACACACATTGAGAGGGAAATCCTTATTTTACTAAACATTTAATTGCAAGCCGTTGAATTTAAATTATTATTTACACCATTTATTGTAGTATAAAATAATCATACAGCAACCTCTGTGGAAGGTTTCTTGTAAAGTGATGCTGGTTTATTGGCAGGTTAGGTGATGTGAAGGGTTACTTAATGCAGCAGCTAAATAAATCACAGCAGAGCACACAGGCTGTAGGACCTAAACTAGACCTGAGTATGCAGTCTATGCTAGATATACAGCAGCTGCTTTTTCTATAGGATATGGTGTGTTGATGTGTGTCAGGAAAACCCAGAAACTACAGTGACTGAGGCAAGGAGTGATGGAGGACCTGCATAAACACCTGAAACATATCAACAGATAGAGAAAGCTGTACACCCAAAATATGTTGGAAGAAATTTCAAGATTCAGAGACACTTCAAATATACAGAGGAAAGGAAACAGACCTGGGCAACCCAGCACATAAATAACACCCCTGGAAAGGGGTGAGCATCGTGGGGAAGGGCTGGGCCGTGGTGGAAACAGGCAGAACCAGTATAGTCTAGTAGGCAGGAGTAAATCCATTGGTAGTGATTTTCAGGAGCCAGTTTTAAGCTTCCCATTTGATTTCCTTGTAAAGCTAAATCTAATAATTCAGAAGTTGATTCCTTGCCTTGATCAAAGAGGGTCAGAGAAAGTCCTGAACAAGACTAAGCTGAAGAGATTTGGGGCTGACATGAAGGCAAAGGAGACTGCTTTGGCAATTATGGCAAGCATGAAGGAGATGAAGCTGCAGTTAGAGCCAGCTAAGGAGCACAAACATTTTTCAGGGGTATAGCAGTCTTTGACAGCCAAGTTCTAAATGGGTAAATGGCCTAGTAAAAATCCTTGCATTTCCTGACCTGTTCTAATATTGCGTTATTTTTGTCCTATTTCATCCAATTCATTATTCAATTCATTATTTTTGTCCAATGTCACAGAGATATCTATCAGTGGGCTCCCATTTTCCTGTGGTTTCCTGGAAACACAGCTGGGGTTGTCTCTGGGGAATCAGGGCAGTGCAATGAGCCTTCAGCTCAACTCCCTCAGCAGCCAGAGCTGCACCACGGGGAGGCTTATCCCTTTCCATGCCCCACTGCCTGTTGGAGATGAAGGCTGTGGGCTGGCCCTACGGTGATTGTAGGACTGCTTACCAGTAATGATTAGGGCAAAGAATGCCCCAAATTGTGCTAAATTCTGCCACAGCTGCCTGTGCACCTCCCTCACCTGCAACAGTGATCATGCTTTTTATACGATGCTCCCGAGACTGGGGTATAATTTTCTCAGCTCCCCGTCCCCAAACATCTCTCTCGAGTGTCAGTGTTTTTAAGGGCTGTGCACAATTCCTCTGCTCCCCAAACCCCCACTCCACCCCAGAGGCAGCTGTATTTCCACAGTGAATGAAGCAATTCCTGTATGTATGATTTTAAAGTGCTTTGGGACCCTTTGGGAAAGAAGGTGCAATTGTACAAGAACAAGATATTATTAAAACAGGAATCTGTGTAATAGGTGATAAATTTTGATACTGTATGTTTAATATAATATGGCGGTTGTAAATCCAGTGAATTACCATAGGTATTTGCTGTGCTGTGTGTTTATGAATTGTTTGGGCAGGTGTTTTTCAAGTCCCAGTTTTTCACACAAAACGTGAGTTATAGGACAGTTTAATAATATTCCTTACTAGATTCCAATATGCTACAATTAGCTGCAGAAATGTTATCACTTGATGGTTGAGCTTGGTTGCTGATTAAGTTCATGTAAAAGAAAGTAAATGAAAAAAGCAGCAAAGAGAAAAAGAGACCTGCACAAGTTAACTTTTAGATCTGCCTTTGATCTCTTACAAGCAAATATCTTTTAAAACTACAGAAATCAATATTTTCAGTATTGTTCAACCTGTATTTTACATGTGCTTCCATATAAGTTAGAAGCAGACTATTTTGATTGCTATAATGAAATAGTTCTCTAAAAGTTTATATTCAATACATAAACTATTTGCATTTATTGATGTGAAGGGATATCTGTACTGCACATGTTATTTGAATCAAACCTTGTTGTATATCTTTTAAATCAGATCCAAAATAATGTAATTCAGGATTACATACAGTCAGAATTTCTTATTTTTATTTTTTACTGACATCCACATAAATAGACTTATAAGGCCTTGAAAAAATTTTTCCCATCTCTGAAGAAGAGAGAAGTGCTCTTTTCACTCTTCCATCTGCTTTCGTACCGTCTCAGCCTGAGCTGATGTTATGCCAAGCAGCATGGTAGTAAACTATTGAGAGGTAGGGTAGAGGAGAGCTTTAGAGACTGAAGGGCATCCTGCCCATCACTATAGGATTTTGTGAGTGTAAACCAGGCTGTCATTAGTTTCATGATATCCTTTTCCTGGTTTTCTTTGGAGTATGGAATCCTTTCCTTGCTAAGTAGGTGTTTTCAGCTCCAGAGGGGCTGGTGTGACTTACACACCTCTGTAGCCATTGCTGGAACCTTCCAGGTGAGCAAAGCTCATGGCTGGGTTTCAGAGGTCCTGTGGTCCCACTGCTCCAGCTGATGTCCACGGTGGCTGAAATCCTCTCTGCATCTCCGAGTCCCATCCCACCATGGCTCCTGCCTTCCTGAGCCTGTGGGAGTTGAGCACTGCAGCTGTCAGGCCCATCACTGAGTGTCACTGGATTTCACTAGTGTGACACTACAAGCTCATAGCTCGGATGGAGTCTTACTTAAACATTTTCTTTCCCCTTGACTGGCACAAGGAAGGCGCCTGCAGCCCGCCCCCTCCCCGCACTGTGCCTTGTGTATGTGTGAAAGCTGCCCTTGGCCCCAGATGATATGTTTGCATTTCATAATTGATGCTGGACTCGACTTGAGGCAGATACAAAAGGACGATTTTTTAAACAGATGTTGCAGGTCACTTGTAAGTTATTTGTCAAATAAGTTTCAGAGCACAAGCCGCTGCTTTTGCCATTGTAACCAAAGGCGTCTGCTGTTCAGCAGCAGTAATTACAAAGCCAGGGCAACGCAGGGAAAATTCATCTTATTTAAAAGTGTTTTAGTGTCACCAAACAGCTTGCTATGCCATTAGGTGAGTTTTGCTAGACACATTCAAGCTGAGGATTTTAATTTGTTTGAAGTATTCTCTAAAACAGAATTATGTTGGAGTTTACATAAAATGAGAGAATGACATGAAAAGTTTTAACTTAAGCAGCAAAATATAAAGGCTAATCTTATTTAAAAGTAATATGTGTGTCTTGATTGAGTGCCCAGATACACTCAACTGGGACATTTTAGTGGAATCGGTTCTAAGCTGTTACACTGAGTTATACAGAGTAGGTTTTCCTGAGCTCACATTGCCAGACCTGAAATACTCTTGTGGCTGCATTTAATAAAGAAACGAAAGTCTTGGGTAAGGGGATATGATTTTTTATGACAGAAGGAATGCAAATAACTTTTAGTCTCATTGCCTAGACCGGGTTTGGTCTGATTTGATGGAGTTTAATAATGACTTATAACCTGTGCTGACAATGTGCAGACCCGCACAACGTCATTTAACTCATTTATTCTGCTTGCTGTAAAAACAAAGAGATGGCAAATAAATATATGGAAAGTTCATTGTTTGTCAGAGGGCCCAAGCCAAAAGTTTTCAGTGACCTTTTAAAATATGGTCCCAGGCTAGTACTAAAATGTCTGTCACTCAGCGCACACACTTGCACAATTTGGCCTTTTAACCCGTGCATCTTGTTTTTCTCTCTTTCAACTGGTTGTATGAATTTCAAATCAGCTGCAGCTATTTAAGTTTTTGCATTGGAGGATTACTGTAAATTGCAGTCTGACAATTACAATGTACAGCGCACAGGAGAGTTATTAATGGATAGGCCTACTGATGGCCTTTCAGCGCTGACGAGGGCCTGGTGTTCCTCACCCATAATTAGATCCAGTGGTCGGGGTCTGCGCGGATGAGGCAGAGAAGGGGGTCGGCCGGGGAGCGCCGCTTTATCAGAGGAAGATATCAATTGATCAGAGATAGTTACTATCGGCAACGTCTAAATCTCTAATTCACCTTCTTCTTAATGACTTGTATTGGCTTAAGAAGCTAAGTCATTTGACAGCACGGAGCTCGGCTGACAAAGCTGTGCAGGTGGTTTTAATAGAGGATTTCTGTTGCTTGAGATTTCACTAAAGACGGAGCAACAGTTCAACAGACACAACAGAGGCCAGTAAAAACTCCGGTCTGCTGCTCTGCTCTCTGAGGGTACCAGTGGGGCTCAGGCTGCGCTGAACCACCACTCCCATTTACACAGCACTTTTTCCCTTTGCAGACCCCAACAAGGGCTTTCTCAGAGGTTTGAGTATTTATTTTAAGGAATGAATCTTATGTGGGCATAAATTATGTGTGACAAATGAAAACCCGTTGGAGGGGGGATTTATTTATTTATTATTGCTGTTTGAAAAATGTTTTCCAGGACATAATGTTCCTGAAAAATGAAATACACTTTTAGGGAAAAGAGAGAGTCCAATGCCCAGGAAAAACCAGTAAGTTTTGCAAAAGCTGAAGACAACAATTGTTTACCTTTGATAAACCAAATGCAAGCCAAGTGCTTAGATTAGTCATGGCTTCATGAACGAAAATGTCAGCTTTTTAAAGAAATAACCCAAGAAGCAGTGGTTTTGTGCTTAGATTATCACAGTGTAAATCCAATAAGAGACGGGCACCTAACACCCCAAGGCGCTGCTGATCCAGCCCTGTTCCTTTCTAGAAGGATTACAACCACCTGCTGGGAAGTTTTCCATGCAGTAAAGCTGGTAGCCAAACTGATATTCACAGTATGTCCCAGAGACTTTTTATTATTATTATTCAGATGATGTATACACATGGGAAATATAGGTTTGAGTCTGTTAAGGCTCTTTTTGGGGGTAAACATTTGTTTAAAATCTTGTTCCAATCTCTTAACACATATTGAAGTAAAATCTAATTGAGTAGATCACTGGCGTAGGCAGAACTTTCTGTTGTTGTTCTTGAGGGAGAGCTCAACAGAAAAGCAGATCTGTGGGACTTTGCATTGTAGCCTTGAGTGGAAACACATTTATCAGCCTGCTGTTGTAAGCTCTTGTGGAACTAGCAAAACTGACGGACCTTTCTTCTGGTTTCACCACCAGGTTCACGATCTCCCTCCCAGTACCACTTCTAGGTTCATGTCACAGTTTCTACTTGTGGCTTTACTTCCAATGAACTTGCAACCCAACTCTGTAAGCTATGGCTTTGCAGCTTCTAAGCTGAGGACCACTGGCCTGAAGTGTTAAGAATAAATACACCATGCACCTGTAGCATGCTGTTATCTCAAGACCTGTAAGTGCTTTCAAAACTTGCTAATTATGGTTTATAAAGCTCTGAGTGTTCTATCAGAGGAGAAAACAAAGGCAGGGGGAAATAAGCAACTCTCCCATATGCAATAAATTGTTAAATGGTTTGTTAAGTAATTTGCCCAACCAGTTTTATAGACTGAGATAGAGTATGGATTGATATCCTGATCCTTTGATACGGGTGGTGAAAGTCACAGAAAGGAGCAGAATCTCAAAATGATTTAGCATGGAAAAGACCTCCAAGATTATCAAGGTCAATCTTGGACTGATCACCTCTTTGTCAACTAGACCACAGCACTAAATGCCATGTCCAGTCATTTCTTGAACACCTCCAGGGATGGTGGTTCCACCACTGCCCTGGGCAGCCTAATACACAACTCCTTCAGAGAACAAGTTCTTCCTGATTTCTAAACCTCCCATGGCACATCTTGAGACTATGTACTCTTGTCCTACCACTCGTTGCCTGGGAGAAGACACCAATCCCTACCTAGCTAGCAGCTCTTTTCATGTAGTTTTAGAGAGAGATAAGGTCCTTCCTGAGCCTCATTTTCTTCAGACTAAACACCCCCAGCTCCCCCAGCTGCTCCTCACAGGACTCATGCTCCAGACCCTTCCCCAGCTCCGTTGCCCTTCTCTGGACACACTCCAGCCCCTCAATGTCTTTCTTGTTAGGAGGGCCCAGAACTGAACACAGGATTTGGGGTGTGGCCTCACCAGTGCCAAGTACAGGGGGACAATTCCTGCCCTGGTCCTGCTGGCCACACTGTTGCTGATCCAGGCCAGGATGCCATTGGCCTTCTTGGCCACCTGGGCAGAGCTGGCTCATGTTCAGCTGCTGTCAAACGGCACCCCCAGCTCCTTTTCCACCAGGCAGCTTTCCAGCCACTCTGGCCCAGCCTGTAGTATTACTTGGGGTTGTTGTGACCAAATGCAGCAACTGGCCTTGAACTCATACTGCTGGCCTCAGTCCATTGATCCATCAGACCCATTGGCTTCAGTGTACTCGGGAACTCAGCAGTGTTTTCTTTTCTTTACATGAGGATACTACCCAGAAGCCCAACTCACAGATAATTATCACATAATTATAAACTTTTGTCATTAAAATGAGAGCTGTCATTTTGGAGCTGGCTGACCGAAATAGCAGAGGTGCCCATGTCATCCTGAATTTAACATGGATGTACCAGAAAAAAGCTAACTGGAGAATGGTGCTGAGGTGGAGGTCTGCTTTTCTGCACAACAAAGCAAAACAAAAGCATGGTGATAGCACTTGTCTTCAACCCAAAATGTTCCTATTCTGCCATGGTCAATGAGGGATGCCCAACAAGTACTTTTTGGGACAGGTGTGTAGGTCAGCTGTTTGTTAAAAGAAATGTTTTATTTTAGGGTTGCCTGTGCTTTTCCCCTAAACTTCTGCCTTTTGTTTGAAGTTACGTGGTGAAGGGAAGGTTTCTTCACTAATTTTTAGAGTAGCCTCCATAGTGAGGGCAATAAGTGGTGTGGTTCTACAAGATCCCAGCACATCACAGAAAGATGTTTTCCTCCTGTCATGTGTCTCGTGTCATCTGCCAGGTACTGGTGCTCGGGCAGGCCTGTGTCTCCCCTGTGTTGTCTGCAACTACCTGCCAAATATAAAAAAGTCAAACTTCTCTCTGAGGGAAAGTTTGGTACCAAGAATCAAGCATAACCTGTTCTTTTGCTGTAAGTTTGTCTTTTTTGTTATTTAATTTTTGTTCAAGTATGGTTGGAATATTTCAATTTATTTTGCTTTACCTATGCTGAGGGACTTGGTCAAAGAATCATTTGGGAGACAAAGAGCAACCCTTGATCACTCAGACCTTAAAGGTGACAGTTTTGGCATGGTTTGAGGGCTTGAAGCAGGGGGGCCATATTCTTTGCTCATGTTAAAAGGGGAACCTCTGCTGACTCATTCAAGCTCTCTTCATTTATGCAGAGAAGATAGGGCCCAGTGGTTTGCTCTGTAATGGTTTCCATAAGAGACATCTCAGCTCATTCTCTGTAATAGTCTGTGTGGTGTGAATAATCATCAATCTGTTGGCAATTTTGAGCAAGCCTGTTAGCACCAGGAGCTGATCAGCTGAGTTTTGCAGAGACATCGCTGAGCTGTTCTGTCTCTCACAGTCACCTTCCTCTGGCAGTTCATCTCTTCCTCCAGGGCAGCGTAACGTGGGAGCTGCTGGTGTTAGGTAACTCTTCCCCCTTTTGCTTGCCAGTCATGACTGTGCCCCACCAAGTAAGATTTCAATTCAAACACTCCAGTTCAATGGCCTCAAAGGTAGTTGCTTGCTTGTTTCATGCCCATTAGCTGCTGACATTGGGATTAGCTGGTCAACAAGAGGGTACATGGCTAGTGACCTTATTCTACCAGGGTGCCCATGAACCACAAAATATGATTTTTTCTGTGCATTGGAACTTGTGTCTATAGCTCATACTTCTTCCCCAAATAAAAAAATTTACTAATTCAATATTTAGTACATATATATCTATATATACACACACACATATATATATATACATACACACCATAAATGGGTGTGTACATGACTTGTTCCTCTATGACTTGCATGTCAAACATCTCATGACAAAGCAAAGAAAACCACCAGGTCTCCAACTTCTGAAGCGAAGCACTGCTGCAAAAAGTATTATAATGAATAACTGACTTCTGTCTTAGTGCTGCCTTCATCTTTTTATTCCTTTTTAAAGTAAAGTCTGTTTTGACTGTTTTGCTATACTGTTAACAGACGGATACACTCAAAATGTTGGCAGTTATGTTCAAGACTGGATTAATATAGGTTTGTTATTTTACTAGCATATCCAAAGGCAAATATTCCTACTGGACTCCACCCTTCAGCTGTGAAGCAGGTCGTAAATCAGTTCCTTTTTTGTTGTTTTTAAAGTAGTTTAGGAGCTTTAAAATGGTATTTAACATTATTACAGTCTGCTTGAATATTGTACAATTTCTAACTATTTCTTCTTTTTTATATCCACTTTCCTGTCACTCAGAAGCTTCTAAAGAAAACAGTGCAGTCACTGCTAATGCCAAGGTGTAGCAGAAGTGCTTATACTGCTCTGGATCACTGTTCTCTCCCAAGTATTTAGGTGCCGTAATTTTTGGCTTGCTAGGAAAACCCAACATTTACAGAGGGAAGGAATGAAGGCCAGGTTTTCAGATTTTGTCTTTAGGGCTGGAATGGGTAAATTTGTCCTTGTGTCTTTCCCTAGAAAAGCTCCAGTAGGTGCAGAGCCAACCATCCTTGTCACTTTGCTGCCATCCTTAATGTATCAATAAAACTATGGAAAAAAATATTCTGCATCTGGAAATATGTAAAGAAATGGCTACTGGATCAGGAGCCAGCAGTTCTGATGCTAGCACACATTCAGGCACATCCATCAAGCACTCCATGACCTGTGAAAATTATATCCTAAAATATCCCTGTTCATGTGTTTCTATTTTGAAATTTTGGTCTCTGGGTTTATTCTCTTTCCTCAGAGCAATGTAACCTGGGTGCTGGAGGAAGCTGTTGTTCGAGCTGATCTTAGATTCTTGACTGATTCTAAAAATAGGGCCTTCCTATCCATTAAGATAAGACCCAAACTCTGGTGACATTAAGCACAGCTATAACAGTTTTGGTGTTCTGGTCTGCAAAAAAATGTCCATCGTGTCTAGCAGGGACATTGTGTTTGCCTGGTCTCTCAGACCTGGGTAAGAGGTTCCAGTCTATCAGATGTCACCTCCAACCATGTCCAAGCAGCTACTGTCCCCAGAGGGAGAGAACAAGTGAACATATGATGTTTCAGAGCTCTTGTGATAAAGATTGAGTACCCTGGAAAGCAAATATGCTTCCTGCTCACCTCATTCTCTTCTGATTTCATGTCCCTGAACTCTCTTGTGCTGCTTTTTTTCTTTTTTTTTTTGCAGGGCTGCTGTAATCTGGACTCCTGCTGGATCTCATGTTCCCTCTCACATCCTGCCCCTGTGCTGGGGAGGGCACATGGGATCAGTGCAGCCTGTGCTGGGAGCACTCAGCCTCACTGACAGGCTGGCATCTGGGCACAACATGCTGTGCAAACCCAAGGCTGCTGACTGTGTCAGTAGCATGTTTAGAGTTTCCCAAACATAAGGACTAAAAGGGAAAAAAGATTATCATTTTTCAATCCCTGTAATCTAATCACCACGTGGATTGACATCCAACCTTGCTTTCACGCCCTCCCAGCAGTGTGTTTGTGCCCCTGCTGCCCCAGCAGCAGTGTCTGCAGCCTGCACACTGAGCTGGGCAAGGGAACAATTCTCATCACAGCCTGTCTTGTCTTAGGTGGTTTTTTTCAAAATACCTTGTCTTAGGTATTTTTCTGTTTTAAGGTCATGTTAGCTTTAAGCTGGATCAGATTTTTCATCTGACCTACCACACAGTTTCAGAAGCACCAGCATCAACAAGAGGGAGAAGGCAGGGCTGCTGGAGGCAAGGGAAGCGTGAGCCACCACCAATGTCCCCTGCCCCTGGTTGTGAGCTTCTGTGAGACCTTTGGCTGTGTGCTCCCAGCCTGTCACACCAGCTGTGGCAGTGTCACCAGGACCAGCTGCTGGCCTACTCAGCTGAGCTGATGTGTCTGTATAGAGCCCCGTGGTCCAGCACAAGGAGCTCATTGGAAATGGTTGGCGGCGGACAGGCGAGGGAGAGCTGGGCTGTTTCTCCCAGGCTGACAGTGGGTCAGAACAGGTGTGGTGTGAAACTGGACCTGCACAAAGGCACAAATCAAAGCACCAGTTCAGCATCCTCATGTCAGGCACAAGCAAGCATTTAACCATTTACCTTGAGGATGGGACAGTAGCAATGTACTCAATACTTCTGCAGATATCAATCTGTGTGCCGTGGCTGGCTCCCCGCTCCCCATCCGCTCCGCACACGCACAAACACACACACAATGACTTCTTTGTTGGTCTGGAAAAATGCTCCACGGGGAGCTGCACACCCCAGAATGCAGCTCTGTTTGCGTCTAGAGCCGTGATGGATCACTGTGGGGAACCTTAAATCTCTACAGCGCTCAGATCTCTATCAAGAATGAGGGCAGCTGGAGTATGCTCCATTTAATGTAAACTGCACGTAGAGCTGGAATCCTTACCACCTTGTCAGTGCCACCCCCAGCTGCCAAGGCCTGAGAGCCCCTGAGTCTACTGAAACCAAAGGGAGGTGAGCATTTTCTTTGACTTGGATGCAGGTATTTTAAAGGGAACATGGGAAATAATTAGCACATAATTAACCTGTGGAACTTTCTGCCAGGAAGTATTACTGAGGCCAACCGCTCTGCAGGGTTAGGAATTTATATGAATAATAAGAAGTCCAAAGTGGAAAAGGTTTCAGCCTTCAAAGTAGGGAGGACATCATTAACCAAAATGAGTTGGTTTTCTTATGAATAAATTATTTTCTAGTGGTCTATTGTGGGATGTCTCTCACATTCCTGTGAACTCTCTGGGAATAACTAATGATGAAGACAGTAGAGCTCTGGTCCGATCCACTCTGTCAAGCACCTTTCCCATTAACATACAGTATTGCAGATGTACTCTGGAGCTACTGGAGCAGCACTCACCCTGGTTCTTATTGTGCTCTGGAAAATAACTGCTTGTTCAAACAGTGTAAAAAACATCTTTTTGTATCCCACATCTTGTAGATTGTCGTTATTTGACTGGTTCATTGTCACTTCATCCCACTGGAAAGTTGTTCATTAGAAATGAAAACATATATATGTGGAGGAAGACAGTGTGATTTGTTCTTACAGTTCTATGCAGTTCACTCCATAACCAGACTGGAAGGCTGCCCTGCCCAGGATGGACCTTTACAGTGGTCTGTAGGTGTCTGAGGGAAGAACAGAAGCAATGGAGGAAGTTCATCCTTTATGGTAAACCACCTAATTGTGGCACTTCATATCTTGTGAGTTCCTTGTGGAACTTCAGGTTATGTCCCCACCACAGGGCTTAATAGATACTTAAATTTTTATTCCTTCTTGAAGCCTTTCAATATTTTGGCCTACACTACTGACTAGGCAGTGTCATCCCATGTTGTCTCACCTTCTGGGTGAGAAGGTGCCTACTCTTGGTTGTTCTGAGCTTGCTTGGCCCAGTCCCATAGGATGGGCAAGAGTGAGCAGTCATTCCCACAAGTTACCATCTCTTGTACCATCTTCTTTCTGCCTCCTTGCTGCTTTCCTGTGCACCAGTTTTTGTCCATTGTCCCTTAGCCCATTGCTCTGCTCACTGAGCAAAGCCTGGATCCATCCTCATGACATGCCCCATTCAGACATTTATATACATTTATAGGGTTCCCTCTCAGCTGTCTCTTCTCAAGGCTGAACAGACCCAAGTCTCTGAGCCTTTCCTCACAAGAGAGGTGCTCCTGTCCCCTCATCATCCTTGTGGTCTCTGCTGGGTCTCTTCCAGGAGCTCCATGTCCCTCTTGTACTGAGGAGCCCAGAATTGGACGCTGCACTCCAGATGCACCTCACCAGGGCTGAGTAAAGGTGGAAGGCTTGCAAATTGTTGTTTTGCATCCTGCAAATAGGCAATAGGTTTGACTTCCTTTTCTCCTTGCCTTGCAAGAGATCTAAGTTTTTGCTGACTACTTTCTCTGTAGCATTTGTGACTTTGCACACTTCTATAGTATCTGCTCATCTTTGCCAGCCCAATAAACATAAGTAATTTCATTTCAAAGTACCTTTTCATACATGCTTCCATGTATGAAAGTTCCAAATATCCTTGTCTTTCACTGCCCTCCAGGCACTTTTCTCCAATATGCTTTTGCCTTTCCATTTTGAGTTCTGATGCATCCTGCTAGAGACTGGGTGGCCAAAACAGCACCAGGAATTCACAGCACTGTGAACAGGGACACTGTGCATTTACACAGTGGGACAATGAGCACTGTGGTTGTGTTCTTCTGACCCCAAGTTCATGTTTGGTCTTGAGACCACTGTGAAACCCAGAGCTGATACTTTCAGGGGACAAACCACAGTGAGTCCCAGTTCTATTTCCTAAGCAGTTTTTGAGCCTGCTTAAGGAGCACAACTCCAGGAACATCTCCTTGAGACAACTCCTTGTGGGTATTTTCTCTCCACTGCACAAATGAAAAGCAGTTCTTCTAAATTTTTCATTTGAATGAATCTATGGCCATTTTGAGTCAGACCAGAAATGCACCTTGGCCACAGCCCTGTCTCTCTGATAGTGGCTTGTGGAGGCTTAGGGAGAGAACCAGGTGTTACACCATGATATTTTCTGTACATATTTTCCATGTCTATGGCTTGGGAACTTCTTGGCCAGGAGGCTGCATTTGTTTTTGTTCTCACAGCCCTCAGGCTGTTTCCTCTGTTCACATTCACATGGATTTTTTAATACCTTTTATTCCAGCCAGTTTTTAATCTGAAAGAGGAATTTGTCCTTATCCTTGAAGACCCTTGGTGTAAGGAAAAGCAGGTTAGAATTCTTAGTTTCTGACCTTTTTTCCTAACTCCAGACTTGATCATCTGATAGCCATTGGTGATTACAAAAATTACCTTTCCATGTACTTTGAAATCTTTTTCTAGCATAGTCTCCTTTTCCTTTTGTCTGTCCATGTGTAGAAACCCAAAGGATACTGCAGCTCATGAAAACTCTTCAACCCAGCCTGAAACCAGCAGCCTCAGAGAGCTTGGAAATGATGGGAAGGTGCACAGATCTCCCTGGGTTACTCAGCCTTCTGCTGCCATGGCTGCACTGTTATCAGTACCCAGCAAGCCAGATGAAAGCTCCTTCTGCTGTCTGCTCAAGTCACAGTCACACCTCTGGGCTGCAGTAGAGACACCCCCTCTGTCTGAGAGTGTTACACTCATGAGTTCTTCCAGTTTTAATAAATTTGCAGTGAAATATTAAACACTGGCATATACTTTTTTTTTGGCAAAAAGAAGCAAAAGCTGGAATCTGAATTTAAAACTCTAATGCAACAAGTGGACACGAAGATTTATGGATTTAACAAACACATACAACTTTTGAGACATGCCTAGCAGACATCATGCTTTTAAAATGTCACAGTTCATGTAGTTGTCACTTCAAACACTGAGGAAGCTGGCACTCCCAAAGTGCTAGCAAACTCTGACTGGACAGTAATAAGACTCAGAGATCTAAAATTAAAAACTGTCCAAGAAAATGTATGACTTCTTAAAGACCTCATTTTGCATGTTTTATACCACACTCCACTTTGCAAAGAAATGGTTGTCTGATCAGCTAAATAAAAATGAGATGTTTCCACTATACCTTCAGCAGAGGAAACAGAGCTGTTTGTAATGGAACAGCTTCCATGGGGAGTGTTATGAGCCCTACTGGTTGAAAAATGTCTCCTCCTATGAGGTTTGCTTGCCTCTCTCTGGCAGATGTCTAAACAGGGATGCTGAAATGTATTTTACACTGTGACCCAACTGAACATCCCTGATGAATAGGATGTATTTTAGTTCTGCAGTTATCAAAAGCCTCATTTCAGTTCACAAGTCAGATAGTTTTTCTTTCTGTTACAGCATTTTAGTTATGTCAGCTTGGAAATCTCATTGCAGCCTGTTTTGGCAAACAAGGTACACTGACATGATTGAGACCTCTGGTACAGCTTTGGAAACCTGCTGCCTTTCTCCTACTAACAGCAGCAGACAGATACCCCCACAGAAGCATCGTTCTCCTGCTGAAATGCACCAAATCATTTGAAAACGGAACCTTTTCTTCTGATTCATCAGAAAGTTCAAATAAATATTAAAACCCATAATACAAGAACACTTTTTACCAATTCCAAGCAGACTTCACTCTTCAAAGAAACATGTTTGTGTTTCAGTTTGAGAACCTGAACATACAGATATCCTGGTGAGCTGAAGCAGGGGAACTCTGGAGTGAATTTGTTCTATGCTAATGGGATATTCTGCTGATGCACAGCATTAAAAAAACATGGATCAGATGTCTTAAATGTTATTTTCCATATACCTGGGTGTAGTGTTACAGCCAGCTGTCACCTCCTCATCATCCTAGAGATGGTTGTGTTGGATGTGTTGGATTTTCCTGTCCTTTTCCTTAGGGTTTCCTTAGGTTAGTCAGATCAGTTCCCTCATCCAATGGCCTCACCCCTTGAGTCCTGCTGTGAACACAGTGACACACAGGAACGTGTGGCTGAGCACAAAGGAAAGAACAGTTCATGCCCTTTCAGATGCAGGCTCAAAATCACATTTTTCAGACTTCTGATGCAGATGTTGGACACTAATTAGTGCACTGACTACCTTGTTCCACTGGATTCCTTGTTTCCCTCGATGGCTCCAGTCACACTTGCAAGCCAAAGGTTTCTATTGGGTAGGGTGGGATTTTGCACTTGGACTTAATTAAAGCACATAACAGAAGCACAGCTAAGTCTCATCTATAAATGTGGAACCATGCTAGAAACACATTAAGATGAACAGTTCTGTTGTAGTTTCCTCTTTTTTCTATGAGGAGTTCCTTTGGTGAGGCAAATGGAAATAAAATGGAAAGGAAAAGAAATATTTTTCCCTGTGGAGATGAAGAAGAAAAATAAGCCCATTAAAATCCGAGTACTAAATAAAAAAGACAAGAAACAATCCCTGCACTGCCACCATGGGACACAGCAAAAATGAATGCTGTCTGCCAATACTGGTCAAGTTCCTTTTCTTGTCTCCCCTTCAACAGCTGAAGACACAGCAAGAACCCCGATGCCAATGCGCTTCTCAAGTTTTCTCATCTCCATTCTTTCCTCTGCCAAACTGCCTGGCTCTTTGAAAAAGACTTTCAGTTCACAAAATTTCAAGGATTAGTAGCTTGAACATAGAAGGACTGAAATAAGAGATTTTAATTAAATTCCAGACTTGTTATTGAGTTAGAGTATCGTCACAACAGACTACCTACATTTTGTTTTGGAGAGTTTGGGTTCTTTTAACATGGAGCACAAATCTAAGGAGGGCAAAAAGAAACATCAAGAGAATGAGAAAAGGAGGAATCTCCAGTCTTTGGATTATCAGATCCTTTTTGCTCAGAGTTTGTGGCAGGCACGTGGTGGGATACAATGCAGTGCAGTACATTTTTGAAGAGATACAAATATTGGCCCAAAAGAAATTTCGTGGAAACTTTCTTCTTGTTTGGGTGGGCAAGACTCCTTGCTTGTGACTGCAGCTGGAGTGTTACTGCCCAAAGTATGACAGCAATTTTATCAACTGGGGACACAATGTACTCAATCACAGCTGAGCTCACAGGTTTGCCCTCCCTGGAGGAGTTACCAGCAGAGTCCATCACAGGCCTTTTAACAGCTCTCCAGTATTTAGAGCCACTCTCCTCAGGCTGAGTCCCTCTCTTGGATCCTTGAGAACACAGGTGTCAGAAACATGAATTGTCCATGTATGACCACATGTGCTGCATGTCCTTCCCCTTGCAGTGCATGTGTATCACAAGTCTCCTGCTTCCAGCCTGGCTGATTAGGTGTGTGGCTAGAGCTGACCAGCTTGTTGGGATGATTTCTTTAATTGCTCCACTGGGAAGACTAAATTATTTCCCTAGCTGTGTCCAGTGAGCTGGCCATGTATTTGACACCCTCTATTTACAAGGAGATGACAAGGCAAAATATTTGGTATAGGGTGTATTGGATGGATGGATTATGCAGAAATTTGGAGGTGGAATAAGCGATGTATTTAGGAGAGGTACAAATGTGTAGGTTGAAACACTTAAAGGCCTATGAAAGACTTGAATAGTTTTATTTTTGTACTGCCCTAGATACCAACACAAGAGTGAAATGTAAGAGTATTTCATTCAGAGCACTTTGGTTTCCCACAGACCAAAGGGATTTTGAAGCTGATCTGAGGTGAGAAGGGATACTTTGGAAGGTCAGAAGGTCCCTCACATCCCAGTGAGCCTTGTGGTGTCATGAAACATTTCTGGAGGATCTGCAGTCTCTTCTGACAACCCATGGGGATCTGTGTTGGCTGGGATGCTGGATAGGTCATGGAGAATGTTTGCACTGGCATGTCCCAGCACTGATCTCTGTGCTTGCATCAACCCCCACAAAGAGATGACAAAACAAGCTGCTTCTCACCAAAGCTGTGCTCTTTGGCAAGGGAATTAATAAGAAAGACACAGAGAAGGGAGGCCAAATGTCCATTATGGTGTGGGCAGTCTGCATGGTGACAGCTCCCCCCTGGGGTGCCACACGTGTGCCTGGACAGATCTGGCAGGGGACATGGCCCCTGCTTCCCTCTGTTCAGCAGTGTACATTTGTCACCATAAGGCATTGCATATTTAATATCCCACAAGACTTGTATGACTTCCCAGGCCCATATGTCATGAGTGAGAGGAAATACTTTTCAAAGTTTAAAAAAACCCCTTTAATCCCAGGGACAGCCGCCCTGAATTTTCACATTGCTGCTATCACATGTTTCTATTGAGCCCAGAAAAAGCCTGTGAATTCTCTGGTTTGTCCATTAAGCTGTTTCATGACCACCTTATAGGCCCACAACCTGTCTAGCAGTTCTTGCCCTGCTTCACCAGGTGGAGAGGCTGTAGGTCTTGCTGGACATGCCTACTGAAATTAATGCAGAAAGTCATCCACGCTGTTTTGAGTTGTAAAGCTCTACCATAATAAAAAAACCCCAGATTTATGGACAGGACATGCTTGTGTGGTGCATTGGTAATAGCTTTCTCCTTGTAAAAATATATATTTGAATAATATAAAAATGTTGAGCTGTCAAAAAAAGTGATTGAAGCAGCAGCTAACTATTATTTTTCAGTGGAAAAAAGTGCTCATTTGTCACTGACCATCTTCTCTTGATGTGGTTATCCCCAATTAGGCTAAAAGTGCCAGAATTACAATATAGTGTCTGCCAATTCAGCTTTACAATGGCTAGATAATTATAGAGCAAGAAAATAGTATGTCTGGAAGGGTGCTAACTGAAGAGCAAGGGGCCATGTAAATAAACTTGACAATGATATTGAAAGGCAAGAAAAAGACACTAGTGGATAATAGCATTATTGTGTGCAGGAGTTATTTACATGCAACCAGAACTTGTCACAAGTAATGAGAATTAGAAGAAAGCCCCTGCCCTTGGATGCCAGGCATGCCATGGAACCTCTTTGCCTCAAGAATGCCAACATAGAAGCTTAATTTCCTTTCTGTGCTGCACAATGCAGAAAATTGGAAACTGCATCTTCTGACAGGGCCTAAAACATGGTCACAGTGTCAGCTTCCCTTCCAAATACCAGCTCCCCAGGCAAGTTCCTCTTCAGAGGTCAGTCAGCTCCATAGTAAAGTGGGACGTGGAATATGGGGCATGAGGAAGTGTTGGGTTTTTTTGTAGAAACCATGTGTTTTAGGTAGTGAGGGAACTCCAAAGAGCTGACCACATGAGCTATCAATACCAGGTACTGCTCCAGCCTTGCCTTCATCATCAGCTAGTGCTTACAGGAAGGTTCAACAAAACTTCCATTGATTTCCAGGGTTTTCACCAGACACATTTATGGCTTCAGAAGATCTTCATCCTCTTTTATGTGTAAAAAATATTAAATTGCAGCACAAAATGCTGCATCTTTCACCAACTTAAACTAACATCTTCTGCAAGCCACTTGTAGAGCTTGTCTATATCTGAGCCTGCTCTGTCCATTTTCTGAAGTGGTTTGACCTCTCTCTGAACAAACACAGTCTTTCTCTGCTGTGACCTGTCTTGACCAGAAGTTATGGTTAGTGCAGCTCTACTAATTATTTGAAATGTAGATTAGCACAGATAGCACACTGTGCTAACACAACCCCATTGCTTTTAGCCTGCTCTGGGCATGGCCAAAGCAAGGCAATGTTTGCCAGGAAAATGCTGTGCAAATGTTCTTTTCCCTAAACTAAAAGGAAGGCTTGTACAGCATCCAGCAGAAGGTCCTGCTCTGAGACAAGGTCTTTTATCTACGCTGAAAAATAAACAAGAATCTTACCCATAGCTAATAAATATCTCCAGGATTTGGCCCATAGAAATGAAAAATGGGATAGGTCTGTCAGATTATGAAGTATACATAAGATTTCTCAATTTTTTTATAACTGTGGCTGTACATTAATGGAGACACCATGTCAGAAACTACCCCATATCATGATATCCAGTGTATTTCATAATGCCCCACTTTGTTGGTAGGGGAAAAAAAAGAAAGCCTAAACAATCAATATTCCTTAACCTCTGAATGAAGAAATGTAAATTTTTAGATGTCGTGGTGACACAGAAAACTTCAGAACTGGAAGCAAGCTCATTATTCAGGGTTGAGGAGCAGGAGAGCAGGCAGCAGTTGCCCTGCATTTTTAAGCAAATCATACGGATTATTTTTAAGTCACTGTCCCAATTTTGTAAGGATTCATTGTTGTTTCTACACAGGAAGGATGCATCCCACTGCCTATTCCCCTCTCTCTGGAATCACATTGTCTCCCTGTAATTTTCCAGCAAACACTGTGACAAGAGGGAAGTAATTTTGCTCCCGATTTCACTCTTTTTTTTCTTTATTTTAATGCAGTGTACCATCTGGGAATAAGAGGGGAGATGAGGCTGTGTCAGGAGCCAGCAGATGCCCCTCAGTTTGCCAGTGGCCAACACAATATATACTGGTTGGAATCTCACCTACAGATGCCTCAGGAGCAGCCCCTGTAGCATCTTGCTGTGCTCAACATCCTGTGTGAGAAAAGCTCTGCCACTCTCCTTGAGAGTCATTTCCCTGCTGAGTAAGTCTCATACTGAGAGTTTGCAGGAAAATTGCAGTTACCCAATCCATCCCATTAAGAGCTGTTTTCCACCACAGCAGCCACTGCTCAGCTGTACCCAAGGCTGCTGTTTGCATTGCTAGTGGAATGCTGCCTGCAAGTGCATGCAGAGGGGTGGCAGTGAAATGCCTGGCTGGATCACCCAGCTCAGCCTAGGGAGTACTTTCACCACCCTTCCCACTCCCCCAGACATCTGCCCACTTCTCCTCACAGTTCTCCCCAGTTTCCTCTCAGTTCCTGCCCTCAACTGTGGTGCCAAGGCTGCCTGTATGACCCTTTTGATCTTGAACAGAGTTAATTGTTGCAGAAAACTGAAGGAGAGTAGATTTAAATCAGATATTAGGAAGAAATTCTTCATTATGAGGGTGGTGAGACACTGGTTGCCCAGGGAAGCCGTGGATGTCCCATCCCTGGGAGTGTTCAAGGCCAGGTTGTACAGGGCTTGGAGCAACCTGGGATAGTGGAAACTGTCCCTGCCCATGGCAGGGAGGGGGAACTAGATGATCTGAAAGGTCCCTTCTAACCCAAATTAATACATGATTCCATGATAAGAGCGAAGTTTGAACACAAGTTTTCACCCAGGGAGTGTACAAATACAGCCTACCACAGCTGTGCTGCACTGAATGCCTTCCAGCCTTTCCCTCTAATCAGGTTTCAGATCTCTGCCTGGGGATACCTAAATACTTCTGAATCTGCCTTTAAGTGATGAAAGTGCCTCAAACCCATGTGTTTTCTCTGAAGCAGGCTATATTCTTCCCAACTCCCTCATGCTGAAGCTCCCATGCTGTCCCATGGAAGCTCTCTTTCAGTATTTCATGAGCCCTTCCCAGCTGCACTCTCTCCCTCTGCCCCTGTGTTGCTCTGTGCATCACCCAGCAGCGAGGACAAGCAGCAGAGCAGGGGACTGTCCCCTCCAGCCCCCCACATGGCAGCTCTGCAGTCACTTAAATCCCAGGTAAAGCAGGACCATTCTGCCATGGGGGTCATCTACTCTCCTCCTGTTGCCTCTTTGTCCCTGTCTGCCCCTGGCTGGGGCTGGAGCCTCCTCCCAGCCTCCTGAGCATCCTTGCACTGGTGGGGCACCTCTCTTGGTGTGCTTCATGGTGGGAGACCTTGAACACTGTACAGCAGTCCGTGTGTTCCTGGTAGTTTCATGCTGTGTAAACTGTGTGAGGCTAGAGGGGTGCCCAGAGCTCAAAAACATCATTTAAGGAGGTAACTGCAGGGCTGGGATGAGCCAAGGTCTCAGAGATTTCACTGATACTTCCTGGTGATGCACCCAGCAACTAAGTAGTCCTTTTCAGGGACTGTGCTTCAAGAGACATGTACTGCTTTATACCCTTCAAAAGCTGACTATATTTTGCATTAAAACGGAAAAAACTCTTACTTGGATCTCAGCTGCTAAATCTTCTTGGCCTGGCGTCTTACTCAGATGTTTGAACTCTTCCTTCACTTCTCAAGCACCCTCACATGACCTGGAGGAGTTGGGCATATGGGCACTATAAAACAATCCCCTTGGAAGTCTGTCTGCTTTTCCAGTGCCTTAAACACTTATGAGACTCTGGCCTGTTGGCACCTTAACAAGCTGCATCTCTTCATATTTCATCTCTTTCCAGGGGCACCCAGAGTTTGAGAGAACTGAAGTTGGTGTCCCTGCAAATTCTCTAACCAAACAGGCTTGCTACCAAACATACTGAATAACTACGAGAAAATTAGCAACCTAATAGTACAGCTTCTTTATGGCCTTTTAATGTGTCCTTTCATTTCCATTCATTTGGAAAGAGCCTGACTAAATGGCAAAAATAAGTACCTGTGGAGTCACCAGGCCAAACACATTCCTGACGTAAGACCAATGAAGTTACACTTGGGACGAGTTTAGCTCAGTGTATTTCCATGCCTCTGTTTTCCATGTCAAAGCTGATAGAAAACACATCTCAATACATTTACACCATCCATTAAATGAACCCACGTTTCATGTTGTTTAAACCTGAAGACATAATACATGTTTAGTATTCCTTGTCAAATAGCCCCCGGCGTGCTCTATCAGCCCTCATGGTTAACTCACCCGTGAAAGCTGAGGTAGCTGGCCTTTTAGGATTTCTGCCTCTTCAGGCATGCCCCAGTGAATGGAACAGAGCCAGGGCAGGGGGATAAATGCACCTTCCTTCCCAGAGGGGAAGGAATCAAATCCTTTGTGGAAAAGGATTGAAAACCTGCAAAGCTTCTGAGCCTCCACCCTGTGCCTCCTTGTGGAAGGGAGCACAGGGGCCACAGAGCATGGGGAATGCACTGGAGCAGGTCTGACCACAACTTATATTATAGACTGACACTCTCTGCCTTTGGGCTAAGCACTTGACACAAAAGCAGATTGCAGATACCTTTCTGTCCCCTCCTTATCATACCACCCCTCTGTTGTGAGCCCACTGTGTTTAATCCCAAGGATGTATCCCAAAATATTTAGCTCATTTTGTACATATTACCTTCAAGTAATCATACACCACTGAGTCATACATCATGGGATTAACAATCCTACATATGGTATAAACAGAACCTAAATAAAATCCCAGAAAAAGGATATTGCCTTTTAAATAAGTCCTGACAGCTGTGGAAAATATTATGCCCCAATACAACCCTCCCATACGACATACATTAATATGAAGAGAACCCCAAACTGTTCCTCTGGATATTTTGTAAGGTTTTATTTTATTGTGGATTGGACATATTGAAGTAAGACTATAATCTTATTGTGCTCTGACCTGTGCTTTTACTGCACTGTATAAACAGCAGTTACTATGTTAGATGGAGAAATGTTTACAGAAAGAAGAAATAAAAACAAACGGATTTATTGTGTTGCAGAAATTTGAAACAGGGCTGAAAGGCTGCCCATGTGTTTTGTGCTTGTAAGACCTTTCCCTGATGGAAACAGACAGCTTAAACATGACAGAAGCACAGCGAGGTCCTGCACTATCAAGACTAAAATGCAATATCCGCACAGCACCGACCCTTTCCAGCCAGCCTCGCCTGCAATCAAAGCCCTTGATATGGCTCCTGCTGTTGTCTGTTCACATACAGCAGGTTTGGGAATTCATTTTTCTAATAGATTTTGAAATTGTTTTTAAGTGCTAGTGAAAAGTGCCAGATTGACAGCTCTGGAGTCTGGAGCCTCTTTTTAACCACAGAAGGAGTACAGCAAGGGAAATGGCAAAGCAAACTTCCTTCCCCAGCCCGATCCACACCCCATCAGTGCCAAAGAGGAGGCAAGCACAGTGGGCCATCCTTCTCCATAGGCTTCTCCAATGTCTTAAAGCACTCAGGGCAAGCAGCCATCTGCCTTCATGGGCTTCAGGTTGAGGAATCACCCAAGGCACCCATCAAACCAGTCCTTATACACGAACCACTGGGGACAGAGAGTCTTTTTGGGAAAGTAATTCTCTCCTCTTTCAAATGCTGACTTTTTTCTCAAGACAAAGATCATTAGAGAAAAGTGGACTTTTTCACATCATGATTTGGCTTCTTTTTTTTTTTTGTCGACATTTTTACTGACAAGAGTATCAAGATCAATGCCAGCACGATCATTTAGATTTTTCATTTTTCCAAATTCTGTGTTTCTGGAAGAAAAGAATGCTAATAAACATGTCAGTGATATCCTTGATAAGAAGATTTATTAAAAACACCATATGCAAAATCTTCAGCTATAAAACACAGAAGTGAAACACTGGCCAGTTTTCAGCCCTACTAAATGGAAACAATTTTGAAATTTTTTAGGATTTTTCTGTTTCACGTTTCAACCAGTCTTGTGATCTTCCAAGTCAAGTCTCCACAGACTGCTCAAAAAGGAAAAAAAAAAGTTAGCTAAAATGAAATCCTGGCCCCATTGAAGTAATCTGCAAAGCTCTAGTTGAATTCAACCCAGCTAGAATTTCACCCCTTATTTGTACACTGAGCAAATCTGATCTGGACTTGGTAACACATAATAAACATGGGACCCTAGGATGCCATTTTTAGTCACTTTTCAAGGGAGAGCTGTGCTTTAATTTATTTTGTCAAGTGTTTCCACTTAGGTTTTTCCTATTAATGCTTCTGTTACCCGCTGCACAGTAAGGTTATACCTCACGTAAGTTCTTCTCCCTCAATAGTTGTGGTACTTTTGTAAGTGTTACTCTCTTTAATATGTGATTTCAGAATAATGAGTGCTTGTCAAACTGATTTCTTTCTGTCTTAAAAGAGCTGGATGTGTTAAGCAATTTGCACCAGCAAACAGGCATGGTGTAACTTAAAATGGCAGTCGCCCCACAGAACAGGATGAATTATCCAGGATTCCTTCCCAGTAATCAGATGTCAGCTATTTGGCCATTAAAAGGATGCTCCAGAATTTGTGATAAAGTTGAAATCTGCCTCTTTCAGGTCCCCATTGCAAAATGTCTGCACATACATGAAAAAATGAATTTCTGAGATTAACTGTACATCAGATAAAATTCTGAAAAAATCCATCAGCCACCAAGAATGACAAGAAAGGTGACACACGTCCTTTTGCCTTCACAGGAGAGCAAATCGTAGTCCAGGAGCTGCTCTTGGTAACTTCAAGAATAGTTCATAAGATTAAATAAACCAGGAATGCAAAGGGATTATCAAGGAAAATAAATTATAAAGTTTTCTGATTTTTTCTCTTTCCTCAGTGAACAGCACAAATCTTCACCTTACAAAGACCTTCTTGAGAAGTTAAAGATTGGATGTTCTGAAAGAAGCTCACTGATAAATACCACTTTTCTGGGTGGAAAATTTTACTAAGTAATAAGTAAACAGTTGTATAAAAAACAGTTTTTCTAAAGCTAAAATCATTTAGGTTTTTACATCTAATCCCTTGGTTAGTCCAGGGCTGGGGCAAATATTGGCTGACCCTGCCATGCTCCAGCTCCATTCACCCTCCCAGAAGTGCAATGATCCAATATCTCACTTTTCAGGCTGTGAGTTGTCAGCCCCTCAGCTTATGGTAGTTTTACTTACGGAAATGGTGTCACTATATCACATTCAACGTTGAAAGGAGATGTCAAGAAATTATCATATTGGTATAGAATCCCAGGTTTTGGAGGAAAGAAAAGATTTTTCTAGTATATTTATATATGTAATTAAAATGGCCATTTGAAATTGCCTGGGGAAGCCATGGGGAGCTGTTTAACTCACTGAATGCCGGTGATGGTAGGAAAATAAACATTAATTATGCAGCCTTAGTGAATTAAATGCATTTTAGACTCATGGGAAACAGGGCTGGGAACAAATTCAAAAAGTTAGTTATTCCAACTTTCTCTGCTGAGGTGGGAACAGCTTCATGTGTTGTGTGGAGTCCAATCTGCATCTTCCTGTCTGGGTGAAGGGTTTGAAGTGATCAGAAGTGTGTGACCCGTGCACGTGGCCATCTGTCCTCCCTCCCAGACAGCAGAGCTCATGTGTTGCTGTGATGCAGGCAGGAATCAAGTGACCCACCTTGATGCTGAAAAAGCTTCCTCAGCCCAGCACTGAGAGTGCTTTGCAACACCATTTCTTGCAGGTCTGCTGCAGGACTATGACTGAGAAATGCTCGGAATTGTATGAGCTGATAAGGTCTTCAAAACCTGCTTTATAGCAAAAATGGAAAGCAGTGTAACCCATTCATTTTGTCAGGCAGAAAGTGGGCATGGTTGCAGATGAAAGAGGAATGACAGTTCACTGCTGCTCAGAAGGACAGCCTTGGTGCCTGCCCTCTCCTCTGGAGAGCTGCACACCCAGAATCCATCAGGGGGAGAAGATTTTGGCTATCAGATAGGTCTTGATTTTATCAGTGCAAAGGGAATACAGATCAGTGTCTGCAAAGGGAAACTTTAGAAGGCAGTGGTGTTTTCTTCACAAAAAGAGGCCAGCTACCTCAGACTGCTGGAACAACTTCTCCAAAGCTGTAGGGGATTACCCAAACTGCAGATCTCTGTTAACATTTTCCAGCTCAGCCAAAGGGTTTCTTGCTCGGTTCGGGAATTGCTTCTTGGTCTTTGTTGTTTTACAGCCTTTCTTATATCAAAAGTCAGACTAGATAATCATAACAGCCCCTTTCAGCCACCAGAACTTTGGATCTATTATGCAATTTTAGGAAATCCCAGCCCTGGCTCCGGGAGTTACATGTGGTCCTGGTGGAAGTCAGTGGAGGATATTGCCTGCTGAGGTATGTGCACTCCCTGTACAAATAGGCCCTGTGCACAAACAGGAAGATAAGTGAGCAATTGTGTGAGTATGTGAATGAAACAAGATGATGCACTACAGAGAGAACGATAAAATGAATCTCTGTGTAAAACCAGCCATCTAATGGAAAAAGCAAGAACAGATGGTGAAACAACTCCTAAACAAGCTGTTGCCTTAGACTCTGCCCATCCACAAACAAGTTGCGAGAATTTCTGGTCCATGGTCCAGTGATTAAAGAGATGAAATTCAAAGGAAAAAGTGGGGGAACAAAAGAGGGGGAAAAAGAATGCATAAAACCCCAACCCAGTTTAAGTTTCATAGTGAAATATCAAAGCAATATTGAAACATAGGAATACCGAATACCAATACTTTATTTTTATGTTTTGCATTTACTGAATCAGTTTCAATTGTATGAAGCTCTCTGCCCTTAAGCCCTATGATATAAATTTTATTGGATTTAAAGGAAACAGATTGGGAATCTGGGACAGAAATATATATATATTCTACCAGTGCAGATTTTATGGTTTTGCCAGAGGAAGCTTCAAAACCATTTGATGTGCTGCTTACTTAGTACCAGTAACATGGTCAGGAATTGAGGATGGGAAGAAAGAGAGAGGTAGTGAAAGGAAGAGAGATCTGTGCAAAGAACAAGTAATATTCTTCCCCTGGAACCAATAAAGCAATCAGAGGCTGCAAGTGTGCCTGGGGACATGTGAGTGAAAGGGTGAGGGAGGTGGAGGTGATGGAGAGGAGTTCTGGCTGCCTGCAAGGCCAAGTAATGTTTCCATGTAAATTTTTCTGTGTCAGTCTGAGTGTTAATGCCCTAACCTCATCACTGGACAGTCAGCCGAGGTGGCGATGGCCATTAACACCCAGTTGCCAAAAGCCTGCTGGCAGAAGGGCAGCCAGATGCCCCTTGGTGGGTGCTGCCCAGGAGGTTTTATCCTTCATGGCCAGGAGTGACTGTCTAGCACCTTCCCTGCTGCCAGCAGCTTCCAAACCCCTGGGGACACTGTGGCACTTAAGGGTGCCTTAGCTGATGTTTGAGTTGTTTTTTCGTGCCTCACAGCTGGTTACCAAGGGGGAAGAGAAGCAGTACAACACTGCATCTCTGGCTCAAGCTTTGCTCTCCACTGGGTGATCCAGGAGACCCTTGCACTTTGCTCGGGCCAAGGTCCTGTATGGAAACTGGCCTTAAGCCACCCTGGAGCAAGTCCAGAAGAAGTCCTGGGCACTAAAAGGGGTCTGATCCCTTTCTTTGCTTCCTAAATATATCCCAAGTCTCTGAAGAAGAGGAGCCTGAGGCACCTCTCCAGTTTTGAGGGAAAATATGAGTGTTAAATTAAAGTCTGCTACCATTTGTAACCCTGGCAGTGATCTGGTCCTCTGTTAACAGTCTTTGTCACCATGGTGGAGAGTGTGTGTGTGACACATTCACATTCTCCAAAGGTTGTCTGTCTGTCACCTCCACTTCCACCTCCCACCAAGGCCTTCCAGCTGGGATGATGGCTGTACCACTGGAGGATTTAGACTGATGCTTCCTCTACTTAAAAAAAAGTAAAATCCTATTCCCTGCAGAAATATTCTTTACTGGGAGGATGAGCAAGTCACTGATCATAATTCCTCATTCTGCCTGCTTCAGCTCCTTGAGTTGGCTACCAGCAAAGCCAGCTGATGGCGATGACCTAGATACCTAAGCCACCCCGTAGCAGGGGTCATCATCTGGGATGTTAAGAAGGACAGGGATCTAGTCCCTGCTTTACTCTTTCAACTCTTGCATGTGAGAAGGTAGAGGAGAGAAAACTTCTTCCAGGAGAAGGTAAGAAAATGTGGACAGAGGTGTAGAAGGTAGGGGAAGAGCTAATATTTCCCAGTGCTTTGGACTATATTGCTGTTTTCTGGCCATGGGGAAGCTGAGGAAGCCACAAGCTCCTGAAATTCCATAGGTGGGGTAGGTGTGGGCAATAAGATGAACTCTACAGTGATTTTTGTCAGATGTTATCTGGGACACAGAGGAACTCAGATGTCTCCATCATCACTGGTTAAGTAAGAGGCCACAAATTGACCACCCTACCACTGGGTAGGAGAAATGGAGTTGTTCCTGAGGGAGAAGAAGCCACAAGAAACCAAATGCAAGATGGTGTCTACCTGCCTTTCTTGAAACATGTAGGGCTGGATATTTAGTTCTGCTGGTCAGTGACAGGTCATCTTCCACCACAAGTAGTGTGTTTCCTGAGTGTCCCTAGAGCTGCTCCAGTCACAGGGGGGAAATGGGAAGGTAGAACAGCTGTTGGAAAATGAAGACTATGGAGTTGTGTTTGTGGACTTACACAAAAATATTCCAAAATTTGTGCCAGAAGAGGTAGGACGAGGTAGTTAAATTCTCTGACATCAACGGGCAGTCACACAGCTCTGAAACATAAGGTTAATATCTGAAGTGCCTTAAATTCACCAAAATGACTATTTCTATAAACATATATACTGTAATCTGATTTATTTGGGCATTGGTCATGGCAAGTGTTTACTAATGTCTGTTTATGCTGCCATCACTAGGTACTGTTGTAAGTCACTCTGCCCTCAGAGTTTACACTCACCCTTACACCAATGTGTCATTGCTTCCTTCTCACCAAATTTTATGTGTGTAATGTCTTTAATAAGAGATAGTCTCAGCAAAGAATTTCTAGAAAAATATTTTTCTTAAAAAAAGTCCCGAGTTCACTTCAGCTGTGTTTGTCTTCTGTGATTATTGTAGAAAGGAACTTTGCTAACTTCGCTAGTGAGATTTTTAGGAAAAAAGAGTGGTGAGCAGACACTAGAAAATATCAACAGAAAGCAAACTATAACTGTGTAGAAGGGTTCATTAGCACCTAACCTATGGTAATCCAAACAGAGGCAGTAATGTGTTCAAGAAATTTAATGTTGCATTTTTTTAATAGCTTACTAGAAATATTTTTGACCTGTTTTTTTTTTTCTTTTTGAAAAAACATTTTGATTTTTAAAAATTCTTTCTCCTTTTTTGAAAAATCTTATATTAACCAAAAATGGTTCTCTGGGCTTTCTTTCCTCAATCAACAACAAAACTTCATAAAGTGTTTAAAAATCTGAAAGAATCCTCATGAGATTCTGTTTAGAACCTGAAAATCCAGTGACCGAGAGTTACAATAATTCATCTGAATAAACATATTAAGTAAAAAAATTACATTTGTTAGTTATCTAACTTAAGAACTAAGTGTATTTTCTGGAATGATCTGGAACTAAAATAAAAACGTAACTTCAACTGCTGTTAGTGGGATTTCTTGAAATTCCACTGAACATACCCTACAGGTATCATGATAATGTGGAGCTAGAATAAAATATTAATGTTTTCCAGTGATAAAGTGTTTTACTTTCTTTAATTTAATTCACTGAGATATAGTATCTAGGCTCAGAAAGGATGGTTATTCCTATCCAGCATGGAAAATGTCATCCTGTGGTAGAGGAAGGCTAACCATAATGCTAGTAATACTGGACAGAAAAAACAACCATCCATGTGGCTGCTGAAAGAAAACAACTGTAGCATTAAAAAAAACCTTTACTATTGAATTACAGTGTGTACTAAAACTTACACTCTGAAACAGACTTTCTTGTGCATAATCCCGATTAATAAAATGGTTGAAGGCTTTGAATATTTTCTAACTGATGGCTCTGACAAGTTAAGGCTAAATATACATTGCAGCAACCACTGTTGCATATACATTTCATGCACAAATGGAGAAAATAACATGTTGACTGTAATTTCATAAGACCAGAGGGATCAGTCTCAGATTCGTATCTTAAGATAAAATGGTGCAATTACCATCACAGTCCATCTTTCTGGAATATCTTCAATCAAAGAAAAGTCAACCATAATTGTGGACTTCAGTGGAATATAGATGTAGCAAAAATGTTTCAGAACACTGTGGTTACATCATCTGCATCCTGACGATCCTGTGCCATTCACTCCCAAGCCCAGCACAGCCACAGCTTGCTTGGTGCACGGTAAAGGCCAGTGATACTGTACAGATGAAGAGAAAACAAACAAAACCTGGTCAGGGCTTAGAGGGATTAGTGTGCCAACATGAGCAGATGTTTCAGCATTCCCAGGGAACGCCTGTGAGGCTCAAGGGTCTTGACTGTGGTCCCACCCAGGAAGCTTTGCCCATGGTGGGTGGTGGAGGAGCCTGGACTGATGCAATTGCCCGTCAGTGGGTCCCTCTAATATGAACATCAGGCCAGAGGACACTGCCTCTTCCTATGGTCAGTGACCTCTCTTTGTGACTTCTTATCCTTGGGGAGCAAAGCAAATGAAAGCAGACCTAATAAATGAATTCCCGCGTTAGTAGGGCTGGGCTACAGCACTCCTTCCCTCGTTCCCACTCCTGCAGTGTGGATGGACCTCACTGGGATGCTCTTGTTCTGACACCTCCTGCCAGAAACTTGTGCCTGCCTTGAGGCACAGACAGTTGGACCTGTTGTCTGCAGGACCAGCAGCTTCTGGATGGATGAGAGGGAAAGGAGTGGCAAGGAGATGGTGGGGAGCAAAGGAGAGGACAAGAAATATCCCCTAACATACTGCCACCCCGAGTTCTTGGTTTCTTTTCCATCCCTCAAGGTGCTGTGTATCCACTGTGTATCCTGCTTCTCAGCCATAACAGACCAATGTGACATGTCACATATGGTGCCACGGACACCTTTTATTTAATCCACCTTGAAAAGAAATGCAGTGCCACAGTCATCTCACAGACTTATGCAAGTTATAATAATCACCGTTTTAATTTTTCCCACAACTTTGAGGCTTAATAGCTTTAAAATCTTACAAGTTGTAAAAACAATTAAAGCAATAATTTTAAAAATAAGCAGAATGGGACCTTCAAAAGAATGTGAACCTTTAACACTTCATGGTTAAATAAGGGCCTTGTAACACAGTCACTTGAAGGCCAGCCCTGAGAAAACGCAGAAGCATCCTGTGAATTTGTTGATGCTAGTTCAGACAGACTGTTTATTTTCATGATTTCATGGAAGAATTTTAATTTAATGAGTGTTTTATACACTAATGTAAAGCATAGTTTCAACCCTATAATTATAGTGTCAAAATATTTCTGCTTAAACAGCAGCAGCTGACTACAGAAACGTGATTTACATCTGAATTGTATCAGTGGGACACTGCTAAAAATAATCAGCATGTGCCTTTTAATTGAATAAAAAAATTAACAAAGAATATGAATGTATCGCTCAGTGTAAGTCTTTCTGCCTTTCATATAAACGCTTTTCTTATTTTCTTATTGCCATTTCAGGGCTAGGGTTTCCAGAAAAAGTGTAGGCACAGAACGTCCATGTGTCATTTTGCCCACCCGTTTCTCCCTACTGCACACACAGCGATGGGAAATTGCATGAGCAAATTGTCAGTTCCTGTCATTGAGAGCCTACATTTTTTGAAAATCTCACCATTAATCTTTCAGCTCAGTTTTAAAATAACCAACTGCCATCATGAAACAGGTTTCTCATGCTGCTTAAGGCTGTCAGCAGGTTTTGACCAGTTCAAGCCACATTTTGCTCTTGGAATGGGGCTGGAAATCTTGTTGTAGTAGATGCTGCTGGAGAATTCAACTTTTGAGGTAATGCCTAGGGCAGCTTCAGATGGGAGAAATCCTGGTTGTGTGTTCCAAATCTGTTTGCACCACTGCTCCACCAGAGATGGGAACACAGCCCTGCAGCAGTGCCCTGGTCTTTGTTAGCCCTTATCATTCTGCAGCAGGATTGTTCTCTGTTTGTCTTACAGTACCTTCTAGAGGCCCCGGGTGAAATGGCACGCCAGTGTGCTGGATGCTTCCTGCACTTCCCAGGGATGGAGAGCCTCTCCCCCAGAGAAGCTACAATCTACAGGCCAAAGCACACAGAGGAAGGACCTTTATCCTTATTTTAGACACAAAGGACTGGTGTTGAGTCTACATCTACACCTACTGTGGGTGGAAGGGCATGGGGTCCTTCAGAACACATGCCTGTGCCATGTGCTGAATCCCTGCTGGGGACTGCCAGCAAACCCTGTCTGAAATGTTCTGTGCTCACAGACCCCACTGAAGAAAGGGAGAAGCAGTAGGTGAGGGCACCACGGGCTGTGTCTGCAGTCAGGTCAGCAAATGCAAACCTTGGAGCACGTTGTAGTGGAGACCTGCCCTCCAGTCTAGAAAACTTCCAGAATTATGAGACTTTCAAATTCAAATGGGAAATCTATGATGGACCAACAGATATTTTCCCAAGATGTTTTGTTTCATTTATACAGGAGCATTTGGAAGAGAAGCTGATGATGTTAACTCATATGCACAAGCAGGCCTGTGGTGCTCTTGCCTTCGACAGATGCAATAGCCTGCTCCTCCACTTCTGTGCTGCCTGAACTTCTGTGGGTTTAGGCTTAGCAAATCTGTCCTGCTTCTTGTGCTCAGAAAGGGTTTGAGACAGTCAGCTAGGCTTCAGGAGGTCCTCACTCTTTCAGCCTTCAGGTTTAGACCATCTCCTTTATCCACTGCAATGCTTACAACCAGCACTTTCTTTTCCAGCCAGGTCAGCCTCAGCAGCCCATTACAGCAATCCCACAGCTGGTGTCAGCAACCCAGGGGTTAACAAGCAGCAGCACAATGCAGGCCCTGTGAGCTACTGACATCTCCATGGCACAGACTGTGTTTCAAACACTGTCAAAATCAGCTTTGTGCTCTTTGGTTGCTGTTTCCCAGCCTAAGAAGGTATGACTGTGGCCGGGTACAACCAGTATGTGATGATGGATGCATCTACAAGTTAGAAGGAAGCTTCTATTATGTCTCTGTTAAATTGTATAAACACTGCATATACATGCATTTTATATTGCAAATGGACATTGAGGTGTATGCTTCCACACATATGTCTATATATGTGCTTCCCTTATTTGATGAAGCATGAATTTGGAGTCCTCTAGAATTCAAGGCTGGATCCTGATTCTCATTGATGTGCTGGCTTTAGTTCATTTTCTTCCTGAAGCACCATATGCTCTCTGATGCCAGCAACGTGATGTGAAATGTTTTTTGCAGTGTGAGTGAGATCCTAAAGTTCTGCTATGGCCTTTCCTGATGCTGGGATCAATGTATGGATGAATCTGCTGTTTGTATAAATTTCAGTGTCTCTGCAGGAACTGCCTATGCTCTTTTTATGCTATACTGAGATTCCACTAAATTGTCCTTTGGATTTATTTCAAAGAAGGAAAAGACGGGGGGGAAAGGCAGTAAAGATTGCTCTTCTTATGCTTTAGTTGTTTTTTTAACTCAATTATATTTTGACAATTCTGTATGAAACTTTGGAGTATGTCTTTGTTTAAGCAGTATATCTTCCATAGGAATAGTCAGTTAGATGTATATGGCTAGTTTCAGGCATAACAAGCTTTGACAAGGGCATTTAGCGGTTGTAATTCAAATCTAATTCAGAACATCTTAGCGCTGGACCTGTCAAGTACTTGAAATGCACTGTAGCTGCAAAACCAAAGGATATGGTCCCAGTCGTGCTCTGTGTGGCATCAAGCTGATGTGTCAACAAGAGCCCTTGCAATTACAGGTTCTTTCAAGCATACTAAACTAATTTACAGTACTCTGAAAATGTGGGAAAAGGCCTCGCTGGCATAAAGGTATTTGGGACTTTTAGACTGCAATGGCAAGGCAAAGTGGCATGGCCATTTCATTCAGGAGTTTAAATATCATGTAGTTTCAGTGCCACCTTTGGGGGGTTACGTTTGTAACTAGATATTCTGTAGATAATAATAGATTTGCCTTGCAGCCATCAAATACCCTTGTCAAATCCCATTAGAATCACACTGCACGTTTATTTGAAACCTTAGTCTAAAATTCATGCATCTGCAAAGTGAGGATGGGGCCCTATTTGCACTGGCACTGATTGGTCCTTTCTGTTTGTCTCCCTTGTTTACCTGATAAACACCATTTCCACTGGCTGCAAAATGCTTAGGCTTCTGCTTACAGGGATTAGAAAACTTAGTGCAAAGGGAGAGGTTTTCCCAGAAGCAGATCTGATCCAAAGATGTCCCACAAAAAACAAGACAGAATTACAGTAACCAACATGTAATTTTAACATCACGATATAAAAAGACTTGATTTTAAAGTGCACCAGTGATTTAAAGCAGCTGCACACATTTAGAGGGCATTGCTTTAATGTGCACACAAAGGCTAATGGAAGCTTTTTCAAATGAAAAAAATCAGGTTTTATGATTTATCTACTTTTTATGCACAACATTATAGGCCTTCCCCCCCAGGGACTCATAAATGTGATTTTTACTTCCCAAATTACAAAGCTAGTCAATTATTTGGGAATGAGTCATTCATTCAAAAGTGTCTGTAACGGGATGTGTTAACCATCAGGAAATTTTACACCAATTGGAATTATAAACACCAGGGTAAAAAAATCTCTTGGCCAACCAGCTATGTCTATTTGTGAAACCTTGAGCGAGGAGCACAGTGTAACTTGTGCTGGAGGAGTCCTGAGAAGCTTACTTGGAGGGGAGAAAGGGGCAGTGAATTTTTTTCCCCCTTTTCCTGTTGATTGTATAAAATGTGTTTATTTTATTTTGATATAATGTAGTTAGCAAGTCTGCAGCAACTTGCAGTCAAGGCTCCTAAAGCACCTTATAAACCTGAGTCGATTAAGGCTGGCAGCCATGTACAGGGTAAGGAACTATTGGCCCCATTTTATGGAAGAAGCTGAGGGCTGGAGGTGCTGCTGGTGGGAGACACACGGGTGTTTCCTGCGGTGATCCAAACCTCTCCTTCCCTACTGCAACTCCATCAAGGCCAGCAGGAACCAAAGGAGCTGGTTTTAATTTGCATCTGCTTCCCTGTGTATCTGGGACTTGCAGTGACCCATCCAGAAGTCCTCCCTGGGGTTAACAGCAAGCCCCAAGCATGGCTATGACTGATGATTCCTGCCTAGACTGGTTATCATAGAATCACAGAATATGCCAACTTGGAGGGGACACATTAGGATCATCAAGTCCAACCCCTGGCCCTGCACAGGACACCCCAACAATTCCACCACGTGCCTCAGGGCATTGTCCAAATGCTTCTTGAACTCAGTGTTGCCAGTGGCTGTATTGTTGAATTGTTCTTTTGGCTGCTGTAAGCTCCTACTGCACCCTAGGCCAAAATTAGGAAACCTCTGGGGATCTTCATTAGTCAGTAGTTCTCCAAAGAGAGCAGCAGTCAGGGAGGAAAGAGGAGAAGCACCTATTAATAGATAGGTATGTCTGCTGATAATTCCTCTGCTCCCACTGGATGCAGAGGCAATCTATTAATTCCCTCCTCATCAGTGCTGCATCTCTTTTTTGGGGAAGACATTCAATCTTTGTTCTTGAAAAACAGAACTCATACATGCACTTGCAAGTAGGTGAATGAAAACTGAAGGGTGGAAAATTATGAATAGTGTATTTATAGTGCAACTATTTCTAAAGTATCTTTAGAACATAAATCATTATTTGTCTTTTTTTTTCTAAAGGAATTTGAATGTTGTAAATACCCTCAGTGATGGAAATATCTGCCCTAGTTCAACACATTTCCCCTGCTTCTGTGGCATCCCGGATTTTTCAAAACAACTTCCAAAAATACATTTTAGTACAAAGCAGATTCATAATTCTTACATGTAGTCAGGTAATACAACACCTGAAATTTAAATCTCAGCTCCTCATACCCAGTGGGGCCACTGTTCCCATATGCAGATATCCAAATGTTAATGTAAGGACAGATGCATGGTCATGGAAATCTTGGTAAGGAGTCATCCCATAACAGCATCCTGATGAAGTCATACTACTGTGGGCATAAACCATTAAAAGGGTGATTCAGAGTTGAAGAAATGCCCCCCAGGGCCTTGGCAAAATAGTGACAAGGATGGGGAGAGCTTCACATCCAGGAGCCACTGCCACAGATGTGATGTGCAGGCAGATGCAGAACAGTGTGCAGTGACTTAATGCAGGAAGGTGTGCAGCAAGGGCTGAGCTGCCTGCCACCTTATGAGCTGGGGAGAAGATGGATCTCAACCCTCACTCCCACCACCTTCATGAGGTTCATTTTCTGAGGCTTTGCACAATGCTTTATTTCCTTTCTGTGTACTTAAATCTAGGCCATTGGAGTGCAGAACCAAGTATTTTGCATTTTGTGAGGCATTTCCTCACAGTGTCATTTCTGCTGGCTGGTTTGCAATGCTGTGAACACGTGGCTGGCACTGTGAGCTCTGTTTTCTTTTCTCTGGAAACGCAAGGAAAACAAAACAGCACCTCGGAAAACTGGATGTTCAGAATCTGTGTCCAGATTGTAATTATGTGATGTAAGTCCATCAAAATGACAGGGGAATGCATGCTATTCTAAGATAGCAATGAAACCAAAGCATGCTTCTCAATAATCGAGTTCCTTCCATATCCTGTTAACAAGCAATGCCATTATTCAAGCAAAGGCTGGATCCTACGAGGTCTTACGAACGGCCTCACCCTTAAGTGAGTGAGTAGATACATTGCCTTCAGAAAAGCTATACACAACATAAAATTAAATATAAATTTTGGTGTTCACAGAACTATTTTATAATAAAGCCAGTTATGGGTTGCTGAATTAGGCCGTGAATAGTTTGGCACTGCCTGGTGAAACCTCCCCATCTGTAAATTACTTTACTGTGAAACCCTTTCACCGAATTCCAGACAAATTGGGAGATTAAAAAAAAAGGTGGAAAATCTCAGAGAAAAATAGATTTCCCTAGGTCTTAGTTAGTACTTCAAGAACTTATCTGCTATATAAAGCTAATAGGCCAGTTGCTGGATTTTTAGGTATTTTCCTGACATGTATTTTTCCAGAGAAATCTAAAAAATGTTAAGTAGCTTGGGTTCGGGTATTATTTACAGTGCAAATCAAGAATTCTTTTTTTTTTTTTTTTTCACCAAACCCACATGCCAGGAATCTGACATAGGATCTGAACCACAACGATTGAAAATTAAGGAAAGTGGAGGCTATTCTCTTTGTCATCACACTTCCACTTATAGTGATATGCTCTTTTGTTATTAAACAGGCCCAATCAAAACAAAAGGGATACTGTTTCCTTTATGAGTAATGCACTAACCCACCAGCAGAAAAAAGTTCAAGTAAAACGTATGGGTTCGGACAGCATAAGATTTATTACGATGGCTACAAAAATTATTCCTTCTTAACAGCACTTAAATTGTCTAATTATTCACAGCTGTTTTCAATTCGTTTCAGGTTCTTAATTAGGGGGTAGGGTCCTCTGCCCAACGCCTGCACCAGCACTATCAGAAAAGCCTAAGAATTTTTTCACGCTAAACCAGCCCAGCCCCGAGGCTGATTAGCGGAATCCACTGCAATGTAATTTGTTATTCATACTTATCCATCTGCCTCCTGCTGGGCTGAGATAAAGAGATACACAATTTCCTTCTTGTTTGTATCATTATTTCAGTCCATCACGGCAATCAAGGCAAGTCCGGATGGAAAAAAAAAAAAGGTAGTGATTGCTGTTCTTTTAAAGGAGCATTGCAGGGCAAACAGGTATGTTTGGGAACCAGCACCTGACAGTCTTAATTGACCTCTGGATTTGAGGTTGGGAGATCCCTGTTAAAATTTAGCATAACAGCAGGAGGCTGTGTGCCCGAGGGGTTCTCGAGGAGCGAACAGATGTGCAACCTGCAGGTAGGAGTCACTCCTGGGGGTTTAGACTTTCATCAAAGACAGCTTTCCTGAAGGATGGTACAGCAGGTCCCTGCCCATTTTGGATAGGGAGCTACAGTTTATTGCTGAGGAGAACAGGCCAGTTCTATTTATATGTGTTGGACACTAAAAGCAGACGATTATGTCATGCTTAGAAAAATCAGAAAAAAATACTCTTTTCAGATTGACTCGGATCTGTCCTAGACCTTTTCTTCCCTTTGAATGCTTTAAGCATTACAGTTTTAAGAAGTCAGAAGCCTGTGAGACTCCATGTTCTTCCTCTACCTGTGGGGCTGTGTGTTTTGCATCAGCAACAAAAGCGTAGGTGCAAGTTCCTGCCTGTGCATGCGTGAGTCTGTGCTTGGGTTCGATGGATGGCTGGGCACATACAGTAAAGGGAGCTCGAGCCAGTTCCAAAGGAAGTCTTACTGGTTTAAATGGGAGTAATAAATCTTTCAGGTCACCAGCTGCACTTAGCTGGCCTCATTAAAATTCAGGTCCTTAGTATCTGTGGGCAAGTGTATGAAAAGGGGTTATGGGGTGAATTGGTCAACAGATTTTAGGTTTGTTTGTGCTCCCTGTGGACTCCCCTACTGAAAAATCCTGAAGAGTTTAATAGGAAAAAAAGAACCTATGTTATTTTTTTTAAGTGTCCTATAGGATTTAATAGGGAATTATATCCTGACTATGGACATTTTTTTATGGTTCAGATAACTGTAGGCAAGACTGATTTGTGCATTAATGCATTTTTCTAGTGTGTCTCAATTATAGAAACATCTGCACTAAGTGAACTTGAAACCTCTTTGATTCCCTGTGCAAATTCTCACTATTTAAATATCCTCATGTTTTCCTATTTCTTGCCTTTGGCTTAATAGTTTCAGAGTGGGTTCAGAGTATGTAACTGTGTAGCATACAGAGGAAAGTGGGATTTTTAAGATGTAATTGCTAAAATCCTTCAAATTCTGCATTCAAAAACATAGCTAACTCAGCACCAATTGATCTCCTGGATGTTACCAGCACCATCTGTTTTCTCTAGTAGAGACAAAGACTTTCAGCCTAAACAACAGTATTTGTTCCATGCAGCACTTCATTGGGCTGGGGAAGTTATTTGAATCCACTGTAATAGTCATGCCTCTTTAATGGGAAGGATGGAGTTCTATCTGTTTTCAGCCTGGTACAGAGTGATTTTTTTTTTTTTTTAATTACTCCCTGCTGTTATTTACACCAGTGCAAAATTAGCATAAGCCTTTAAAGTAGGCTATTTCACAAGGTGTGGGACAGCAGAGAATTTTTTTCCAGCTAATTGGAAAATTAAATACTACCATCTTAAAACACATTGTTAAGTTTGTTAAGTCCTTTTCCAGGTTCATATAACAAGTTTATAGCAAGCTGTTCTTATTTTGGGTGTGTGGGGCAGAACAGGAAACCTTCTGCAGGTCTGTGCAGTTGTGAATGGCTTCGAGTTGCCATTCACTGCGTGGTACCCCCAAAGCACAGCTGATACCAGCTCCAGGCTACCAGCACCATGCTCACTTGGTGTGAGGACATGAGGCCTCTTCTGACTGTCTGTGAATGGAACTCATGGGCAGTGTCTGCTTTCCAGACACCTTCCCACACCCCAAATGCTTCCACTGCCATTTTCTTCCTACTTTTTCCCACCTTAGCACTTGTAGGTCACCTTCTTTCCAGCTGGAAGTGAGCTACAAGTGAGGAGGCTTTGCTGCCATCTCACTTGGTAAAACAACAGTCCACTTCCTGGAAAGTTTTGTGTCCAAAGAAGAAAAAAAAAATAAATGTTGACAGGCTATTCCAGAAACACAGACACTGAAATCAATTACTATTTTTACAATAATCAAGAAAGTCACAGTGAGAAAGGGCTGGGCCCCATGGATCTCCTGTTAGGAAAATGTGAGGAAGACTTCTATTTTGATGCAGAATCCAGGGACAGACTAAGCAGGTTGCCCAGTATCATCAAGGAGTTTGGGGTATTCAGAATTGAATTTGAGGTTCATATCTCACTGTAGAAACTTTCTGTATTTCTTTAACTCTCTGAAATAGCTCATCCTAAGACTTTCCACCACGTACATTATGCATGTTGGCACAGCTTTCTTACAGAGGCACTCACAGCTGCTGAGTCAATGCATGTTAGCTGCCACAGTTAATGGGATATCTGCTGATATAAACACCTCCTGTGTGTGTATATAAGGGCTAATTCCCACTGAGATCAGTTGAAAGTCCTTTATTAATATCACTGACCTGGAGTAAAGGTTTGCTCAGATTTGAGAATGGAGGTTGTACTGTGACCACTGCTGTTGTTCATCCTCTGTCCAAGCTTGGCATTTCTCTTGATTGGAGAAATGGCACTGGCAGCTTTGATGTCTGAGAATGTTCAGTCTGGTTTTGCATTTTTGTGATGACAACCTGAAACCTGTCCAGTAAACTCAAAGCATTCTGGAGAGAGTTCAGAAAAATTTGGGCCAATATAATTTTATGCTTGTATGAATCGTCCTGGTGTTTTGTTAAGTCTTAACTTAGTCTACATTTTAGTCATTCACTAGGACACCAATAAAAAAGAAATAACCTTAAAGAAAAAACAGCTGGTGACTCAAAATCAAATCCTGCTAATATTTCTCTCCCAATAAAATTGGTATCACTGATATGAAGGCAAATTCTTCACATTATATATTAGATGATATACTATAATACATAATAGACTATATACACACACATAAACCCCTAATGCTTTAAGAGCTAGGATTTAGAAAATATATAGGGAAGCAAAATTACATTCAGTGCTGGGCACCCTATTACCAAAAATATCTAGAAAATCTGGAAGGACTTCAAAGAAGACATGGTAAAGTGACTGGGAATCTGGGGGAATTGGATTTTGAGGAAAGTTTTAAAGCACCTAAAACCTGTACCTAGCAATTAATGAAGCAGTGACTCAACTCTGACTTGCATCAGAACTGGCACTATTTTTGGCTGGCAGATGAAGGTAAATTGAAGACAGGGCTGGTTTACATTGGGCTCTACAATGGCGTGGTTTTGATACAGCTTCACAGGCAGCTGAGTCATCTCTTGAGAGGGACTGGAAACCACAAAATGTGGGGCTGGAAGTGGCAGCAGGGAGCCAGAATGCCAGGGTGCTGCCTGAGAAGGCTTCTGCACTGTGAGAAGACCCCCAGCAACTCCTAAGCAAAGCACTGGCATCTGTGTTGGGAAGCTGCACCAGCCCCTCATCAGCAAGAACTTTGCTTTCTGCGAGTACCAGAGTCTGCAAGGCTGGAACCTGGGGGCTACTGTGCCTTGAACTGCTGACAGGGTCCAAGTCCCACTTTATAGATACTTTTTTCTCAGTTGTGGCAGTGGTGTTACACCAGGCTGTAGCAGGAAAATCCTGCAAATGACTGACAAGGCATGGGAAGAGTGGACTCCTCTGCTCATGGACACACAGATGATTTCCAACAGAGGGTGAGCATCACCCCAGATCCTGAAGTCCAGGTATATAACCAAAGCCAAAAAGCTCCCTTTTCTTGCAGCACAGCCGGGTTAGAGGAAATTCCAGAGACTTATATACACATGAAATCAGAAAAATAAGAATATCATCAAGAAAATTTCTTAATGGTAAGATACTACATTGTATGGGTACTGCTTGTTCTTTTCCCCATTATTGAATTTTTTTTTTTTTAACAGACATTTTTTGCAAGAACACATTTATAAACTTTCTCTCTGGCCCCTTGGGAAGGTTCTTGTGGGACACAAAAGGCATGGTTCCTATTACGTGAGATTTTTATATTTAGATGTAGCAAAATCATCGTACAGGAAATCACACTGCTCACCACGTTTATCTTTGTGCTCTCAGACAGGTTGGCTGATCTAACACACCTTTTTCTCTCCAGACAAAACTTACTTCCTTTCAGGTATTACCTAAAAAATCAGAGTATAGTATCATAATGAAATATTACCCTGTATTTTAATCAGACTCAAAATGAAGTCTGCTCCTGGAAGAACATGAAAAAGTTACTTAAGATATTGATATTGACATTTTAGGTGTGAGAAGATCAATTTCATGACTGGAACTTTACTGATGAGGAACTCCAACTTGCATATTCAGGCACACGAGACACAGCACATCAGAGGTTGTACCACTTCAGTGTGAAGGACTGACTTCTCAAAAACTAAGGACTGTGTGTGTAAATCCTTTCTGAATCAGACCACCAATTGCTTGTTTCCCCCATATTTGTAACTTCCTCTTCTTATTTTGTTTAGAAAAAAATGTACTTATCCCACTTAAAACCATTTCCTTTTTCCTCTTGGCAAAGTGAGAAAGCAGAGATGTGAATTAGTAAACATAAAAGAGCTGTACTTCTGCTGCAATAACTTATTGTTGGAAATCTTGAATCCTAATTAAGGGAAAGAAGACAATTTAACCTTTGGAAAGTGATATGCTAGTAATATTTTATGTATGTGATCATTTGGAGAATGACAACCACTTTCGTGTTTGAATTTATAAGTGAAAGGTGAAATATTATTAATGTTAGTGAAACATGCTTCAAGCAAAGAATAAAGCAATGAATCATGTTAAGTGCATTTTTGAAGAACGTGGGAAGGATGTGCTCCTGCTCCTGGATGGTTAGTTCCTTGCAAGCAGGCTGTCAGGTTGAAACCATATCTGTGGTTTGTTGTTTAATGAAAGAGCAAGATAAACTGGGGAGGCTGCAACAGTAATGAAAAAACAGAAATCCATGAGGCAGGTTCTGTGAGGACTTCCTCAGGGAGAGGAAAGGCAGGAGGGATGGATTGCTAATGACCAGAAGCAGAACATTTGATGGCATTACCAGGCAATGTAAATACAGGCTGATGGCCTCATCCTGCAGCACCTCTTGTGAGAGAGAGCAGCCTCAGGACAGAACACAGCCAGCAGCAGCAGCCTCGGCTGGTTTAGGGTAAGACCTGAAGTTGCACAGACTATCCAGAGCAGGATTTCAGTCCCTGCCAGCACTTGTGGTGGGAATGTGAGATTTGGTCTCCAGAACACACAAAATCCAGGAAGTCATTGTCCCATTCTCGTTTCTATCTATAGATATTTATAGCTGCCTGAATTTCATAGGCTCTGTGTTAATTTCTGCTTTAAAAACTCCTGCTCTTAGAGTTCTTTAGGGAGACATTCAGGTCCCTAAATACAGGTGGCTTCCAGACACCACTCCATAAGGGCATGGGTCTCTTGCAGGAGCCCTCTGTCATTGCTTCTGGTCTTAGGCTAATGTCCTAGGCACCCTCAGGGGTCCCAGGTGACATTCAGTACTTACAGCCAGGCACCAGTGCTGCTCCCTTAGTTCCAACAGGAATTTCTAGCTGTAAGAGTTGGTTTCAATTTATTTCAATATTTTCTCTCCAATGTCCTCACTGCTTTTGTGCAGGTGAGGTATTCCTGGTTTAGTCTTCTGGCCACTGGAATTCTGCCTGGATAAGGATTGGTTTGGAAGTAGCAATTTTTCACCCAAGTGTAGGGATGTTAGCCATTGCACGCCTGTGAAGAGTACCCGTGGTTACTGATGCCTAAAAAAGCAAAACTGCCAACGTCCACCAGAACAGGAGAGCAGTAGTTCTTGCACCAGAAAAATATTATATAAAAGTCTTCTTTATGGGTCTTGAGGTAAATTCAGCTATTGTTTGTCTGCCTGTGCTGCTTTTGAGCGCCTGGTGCTCTTCCCGTGGACATTAGAGAACATTCCTTCTTGCCATTTTCCCTTCAGCTGCACAGCTCCTTCTTCATGTATGGCAGCTTTAAAACAACAAAAAAGTGCTCTTTAACCCTACTGACCTTTAAGCACATGACCTGTGAAAACATCGTCTTCTTTCTATCTACCCTACTCTGTATATTCAAGCACACATTTGACATTTATGTTTTCCTGAGGCAGTAAATTTTTCTTCTGCTGACATAGAAGTAAATGCTTTAATCAGAATGAATCTGACTCTTTAAATCAGCTAGCTACATCTATAGCAAATTAATTACTAAAAGTGGCTGTGCTTAAGGCATCTGGATGTTGCTAGTATTTATTAAGAGCATGACTCTATTTTTTCTACAGCTTCTCAAGAGATTTAACCTCTGCACAAGTGAATAATTTCAGTTTACTTCAATGGAAGTAGTGTGTGGGTTAGACACTATTAGTCTGAGTCCCAAAATTAATGTGAAAGCTACTGCTTTCCTTCCCAAGGGAAAACCAGGACTGGACAATGCTGAAGGGAGTCATCTTTAACTCACGTTGTCAACAAAATGGATATTTCTGGGAGCAGGTGCTGTTTGAGCCCTTGCAGAAAGGGCCCTGGGCTTTGTGGTGAGCCTGGGGCTGGGGGTGGGATATCATTGTGCCAAGCAGGGAGCTTGAGGCATGGGCTGTGTCAGAACATCCCTTTGCTACCAGCCCCACACCAGCCTTGGCTCCTGGCAGTCACTCTGAGCTACTTTTGAGATACTCTGCAGATACACCCTCTGAGTCCAAACTGAAACCTATAAAATACTTTCCTGCAATTTTTAACGTGAAACACGTCCGGCCTCCATGACAACAATAACTGTCATAATTAAAGACACTCTTTAAAATTTCATTTGGTTGAGAAAGGAAACTATTTGAAGGAAATGTCAATCCAAACCCTTTTTGTGAAAGGAGCCTTTCTTTAATGGCTTTCAAAATCTGCTGTAACTGTCCATGATGACTTAGAAATATAAATGTCAGAAGATTTCTTGATCAAAGCAAACTCCCATTCTTACTGTTTTTCATGTCTATTACAAATTTCTGTCAATTTTATTGAGACCCAAGCAAGCCCTTAGCTCAGACTTTATTATGAAAGAATATATTTTTCAATTTTTACAGTTTTCACAGTATGTTTTCCCTAACTATGACTGCTGCTGCTCAGAAAGTAATGAGTTTGGCCAAACCTCTTTCACACATGAAAGCTGTAATAGGAAATAAAAATAAGAGCTTTCTCCACCCTGACAGACTCCCACTTAGTCCTTTGTTTCGGTCCTCAAACACTTTAAGAGGAAAGCAGGCTGTGTTCAAGCCCTCCTTGCCCCAGCCCTGCCTGTAATTTGATGTCAGGCTCTTTCCCAAGATCATCTTGAACATCCAGTTTGCAGTGGAAGCATCTTCCCCCTTCCCTGCTCCCTTGGTTAAAATGATGGCCCTTAGTGGCTGGGGGTGTGAGGACCTCTGTCCACGATGCCCTGCAAAGGTGTGAGTGACCAGTGTGGTACAGCAGAGCTGGCTGTGGGGCACACAGGAGGGACAGTGGTATCCCACTGCCACAACATCACACAAAATCTACAACAATCTTTCCTTTTTTCTGTGACTGGCGTGCCTGTGAGAGGAAATACCAACCAAAATTTTAGGGTATTGACTGGAAAGCTGCCATTTGTCATATGGAAAAATACCAGTTTTTCTAAGCTGCTGCTTATGTAGTGGAAAGGTGGAAAGATAGCATCACAAGGCTTTTCTCCTTGCCAGATTTCATACGGGGAAAGTGAGGTGTGTCTGAAGCTGTGCCAGGGTGTCCCACGCTGCTCCTCGTTAAGTCTGAAAGATTTGGACCAGCAGAAGAGCCCAGCATCACTGGGAGAGCTCCAGTAGCTCTGGAGTCCCTGCTGTAACCAGTGCATATCTGTCACTGCTACAGCCAGTGACAGGAATGATGCCTCAAATGGACATCATTCAACTAAAATTGTTGGCCCTGGGGATTTCAGCTGCAGTGAAATCTGGCAAGAGTGTGTCTCTGGGGTAAAAGTGCCATTCTCTTTGAATTCACAGGGACCCTGAGCAACTCCTCAGCCAACTCACAGCAAAAAGACAGAAAAAAAAAGCACAAAAACAAACAAACAAACAAACAAAAAAAAACCCAAAGAGAAAAAGAATCAGAAACAAACTAGGCAAAGAACAGACCTTAACTGGATAAAAACAACAGCAGTTTTAGTCTCTTTGTAAGTCTGAATGAGTGATTAGACAGTTTCTTGCAAAATCCTGCAAAATTATTGAGGGCTCCCCCTCACTCTTGCACAGAAAAGAAAGTCAAAGTTTAGGTCACTGGTCCACCAAAGGGTTCCAAGTCTGCTGAAGGCTGGAAGCTGCCAAATTCATGAGGTCATGTTCAGAGTGAGATAACTGTCCAGATCTCATTCTGAAAATGAGTTTCCTTTCTGGTACGCATGTGAAACCTTTCAGCTTCTCCATTGACTTTAATTTTCAGCCATTCTAATCTTGCTAGACTGCTGCCTCAGACAAAGACAATAAATAAAAAGTTTGCTGAAGAGATCGTTTTCTGACTTTCTCTGATCAGAAAAAATCTCATTAAAACAAGCAATAGTGAGCCAGCCAGAGCTGCAATGTGATCAGCAAAACTGTGATCAAGTTAATGTTCTGGGTTTAACATCCATTGGTGCAGAAGGGTCCATGAGCTACTGTGAATAGCATTACCAGCTTGTTTCCTTTTTTAAAAAGTTTCATCCACACTCTCAAATAAAAGCAAATTTTGGGTCATTTTGGTCCTAACTCTTCAAAATGTCATCTAGCCTATAGAGCAATACACAAAGTAAAACAAGAAAGTGGGAAAATGAATGAATGAACGAATGAATGAACGAATGAATGAACAAATACTGGGAATTTTGAAGATGTCAGAAATGGAGCAAATAGTAATTCCTAGCTACTCATGGATTCTGTAACTGGTCTGTGACACAGCTCTTGGACAGGCCATTCCCCCAGCACTGTCCTCAGGGCTGGCATTGTGGGTTCCCTGAGCAAAGGGGAAGAGAAAAGGCTAAAATGTGGTAACAGAGTCACGGGACTTTGTGAAGGGCATCTGAGGGGCAACTGAGACAATAGTTGATTTTAACTTTTAATTAACTGTCTATCAGGTTAATTGAACTTCTGAGGCCAGAGATGGACTGCTCTCAGTAAATAATTGGAGTACTTTGCATCTCCAACAGCCTTCAATAGGACAGGTTTGGCAGCTGACTTTGCAAGCGACCCCTGCTAAGGCAGGGTATGCTGCGAGTCACTTCTGCTGGTTTAAAGCAGGGTGAAAGTGGTGCAGCTATAGCTCCAGTTGGGCTGTGCTGGTCTGAAGCATTTCCAACTTAAAGACTCAGTGAGTAACTCTGAGGACATCTCTTGGCATATTTAATCCCAAAAGATCCTGAGATGCTGTAACACACTGACGTAGTTTTTATGTATCAGTAAGGCACAGACATAGGTATTCAAGTAACAAATATCTACTGAAAACATGGAAATCTGTCATTTAAGTATTTCAGAAGACCTTAGCCTGAAATTAGAAGTCTTAATTGAATGAAAGACCTTCACTAACAGCAACAGAAGTTCTGCCAGAGTAAGGACCAAAGGATTTAGTCTTAAATTTGAAGGCAAGTAGTTTTAAAACCACTGATAACTGGATGAAACTGCTTGTTTGGAAAACTCAGAGCCACTTTTATAAAGCAGTGGCAGAAATGTTAATGCCATTTTTCCTTGCAGGTCAGTGACAGAAACACAAGTATTAAGAAAATAGTTTTTGAATGTTATCTACAACTTTAATATCTCTTCGTAGATTTGTGAGCCTGTTGAATTTGCCTGTCTGTAACCATTATTAGATAAAAAAAAAAAAAAAACAAAAAACCCAAAAAAACCTACTTAAAGGTAACTATTTAAGTTATAACTTTCAAGTGATCATCTGCACCCTGTCATTTTGACTTCTTAAGCCTGAAGTTTGCAGTGCCTCAGGCAAAAACATTACGGTTACCGTACGTCAGATAAGATGAGGCCTGGCTTTTTTTATATATAATATTTATTGGATATTGGGCATTGCTAAAGGGGATCTTATTTTAACTGAAGCCAGATTTTCTGTAGTTAATAGAGTTAGGAATGGTGTATTATTTTCCAACTTGGACGGGTTATTAATACTTATAAGTTGTGAACATGGAAAGAATTCCCATAAATCTGTGTAGTGCACTGAATCTTACAACAGAAGAGATAAAGATGTATGAAAAGCTGCTGAATGCCTGCATGTCACATTCAGCCCCTGTTCAAGGACTTGATTCTGCTCTGGAGAATCCTGGAGGACAGGATGCCTGAGTGGGGCTGCCAGCAGCTCCGAGGGCTGCTGGTCCTGGGGTCAGCTCTCCTCATCTCCAAATGCTGCTCTGCGTGCTTTCCATATGTGTCATGATAGTCCTCTGCTTCCCAAAAGGGTAGGGTTTAGCCAAAAGTGGGAGGATTTAGCAGGACAACACAAAAAAGACCCCCAAAGAATTGATGAGTGATTATTTTCCTCCCTCTGTTTTAAAAGACAGAGAAGGCAATATTCCTTCTGTGCCACTGAAAGGGACAAGAATCATTCTCAAGTTAAAAGGTCTCTCTCCATTTAACCAGAGAGACTATATTCAGACCTCAGTGTCCTATACCAGATTTTGGATCTAAAGAAAGTCATATACACCTGTCTGTGTAGAGCTGCTCTTTTCCCCTTGCTGAGCCAAATGAAATTAGGGGTCATTTTTATTCTGGCTTCTCTTTTTGGTTGTGCACACGCCTCCCTTGCATGCACAAGCCTGGCATTCATGCAAACCAGGTGCATGCAGAAAAGAATTTTGCTCTGAATATGCATTTAGCCAGCAGTAACTAAGCTCTCCAAATTCTTCTCTGGAGTGCACAGAGCTTTGTGTAAAACCCGGGACAGACTCTCATTCTTTCCCACAGTATTTCCAATGCTTCACTGCAGGACTTCAGGCAACACGGGGAGTGCAGAGCCCTGCTAGGTGCTGAGGGATCTTGGCCCCCTGATAAAAGTCTTAAGCATGTTATTGAAATCATAAGAAGGACTCACTGGCTTCAGTGTGACCAGTGCTTCTGCTTTCCTTGAACAGGGTTGGAGCATTCAGTCCCTTATTCCATCCAGTCCTTGATGATTTTGTTCCAGCTTTTTCTCTCACTGTCTGTAAATATGCAGGTAAAGGTACTCAGCCTGTAAACATTTTATAAGGCTACACACTATGCAAGAGAAAAGCTCAGGTAAGTGAATTATAAATGTCAATGTATTATTTTGGGAAGTGTTAGTAGGAAAATAAATGTGATATATCCATTCTACTTGCACAATAGCTGCTACCATCATTCTTTTACATCTTCTATGCAATTATTGTCACTGTGCTGTGCAAGATCCCACTGGTAACCCCAGATTTATGGATGTACAGCTAAGTGAAGCTAAGTGACTTCCACAGGTCACAAAAAAAGTCAGTGGCTATGCAAAGACCCAGGTGTCCTACTCAGGCATTAGTACCCAAATGAGCAGCCTTCTCTCAGACTATTATGGTTGTGTTCTAAGCTGTGAACATTGAAGGCTTCTGAACAGGAAGGCTGCTTGATATTCCCACCTTTTCATGGTTACCATAACTTGGGTAGATAGCTTGGCCAGGTATGGAGCAGAAAGTATTATTTGCTACCACTTGAACTGTCAGAACTTGTGAAGCACAGGCTGCTCCTATTCCTGTTGAACCACGTCTCATCCACATCCGTGTATTGGAGGGAGAAACAGCCTCTGCAACCACAGGAGAAAGCAACACTGTGAGCTGAATGTGTTTTGATTGAGCAAGTCCTTAGGAGAGGTTTTCAAAGCACCTGGATGATGACTTTACTGCTTCAGGGACAGAAGGACTGTCCAAGCACAGGGCTTTGGAAGCTTGGTTTCAACCGGCATTTTGGATGGGGTGGATTTGCCTCTGCTGCTGGATGTGTTTTTCTCCTGGTGAATGCTCAGCTCTGCACTCTGCGTTTGTGGCTGGCAAGTTTGACCAGACAGGTGTTCAAAGAGAGAGGGCAGCTGGGAGGGCACCTGTCAGTGTGCAGCAGGCTTGACGAGCTGCCGAGGTCTCCTTGAGCTATGCTCAGTGAAAGGCACAATCCAAGTTTGCCAAGAAGGATTTAATAACTCCCCAGCATTAACAAAAGAAAACTCAGGAGTATCTTTGTGGGGATGGGTCACTCATTGCAAGCACTGCAATTCCTGGTTAGCAGGACCACCTGGATAACTACAGAGCTTATAATGTGTCACACATCTGCAACTGCTGTTGTGAACAGTAATTAACTCTTCTGCAGCTGCAGTTAATTTTTAAAGGTGTTGATCATCTAACTATAGAAGAAAACCTTAGGACTCCAACTTATATGTGGCAGCAGCTTAAAATCAGATCTCTGCAAGGGGTTTGCTGCCACCATCGTGTACTGCACAGCACTAGAGGAAGTTGCTGTGTTTACCTGAAGGAAAGATAGAAAGCTTGTGAAGAGACTTGTCAGTAGTCTCCCTTTTTTTTTTTTTCTGGCATACTATGATGTATCTTGAAAGAAGGTAGGTTTAGATTAAATTAGAATAAATTCTTCACTATGTGAGTGGTGAGGCACTGCAAGAGGCTGGCCAGAGAAATTGTGGATGCCCCTTTTCTGGCAGTGCTCAAGGTCAGGCTGGATGGGGCTTTGAGAAACCTGGTCTAGTGAAAGATCACACGGTGTGACGTTTAAGGTGCCTTCTAACATAAACTGATCTATGATTTTGTGTGCTGTCACCCTTTCAAATGAAAATGGAAGGACATCCATTCTGAACCTGAAGCAGTATCATCTACTTAATGCAATGGACTTAGTAGAAAAATCTGGATAAGAAACTGAGCTGGCTTTGTGGAGATGACCACAAGCACAGGAGCTGTATGCCTGGTTTTGGGAAGCTGTGTATGAGGCAGAGAGAATGGGAGGTAGGAAGGCAGAGAAGGGAAAGCCAGGAGGAAGCAAGGGAAGAGGTTGTTGTTGAGCCCCTTAGGGGGAAGTGACACTGAACTGACTCCAAGGCAAGTTTGTAAATTATGAGCAAAGATAGCACATGCTGTTTGCCTCTCTGTTTGCATTGTTCAGAGAGATGGAAATTTATGTACAGTCACGTAAATGAACTAGAGTGCAGCGAGAAATATCCCTGAATTTATCTTTCCATTTTTTTCTCTAATAATTGCTTCAGAATCTCAAATCCCAGAGGATAAATACATGGTTACCCTTCTGTTCCTAGTGGTTAGACAGTTTTTAAAGAAGGACACTAAATATTGAAAGAGAGTTGAGTACATACGTGCATGCTGTCTTGGAGATCTTGTATGCATGTGTGTTTTCCAAGCCCATCCCCAGATAAAATGCCATTACTCCACACGCTGTACAATGATTTCATTATTGAGAAAGGCAATCCCATTGTGATTTGAATTGTGCCTGGAGTTATTAAAAAAATATCAAACATGGTTTTAATTGCTATGAAGGTTTTAGTTGCTTATAGCCAGGAATTTAGCTCAAAATGTCTGCACTCCTGAGTTTAATTTGTGCGAAGTTTAATATCTTCATGCAATAAACCACTGAGGTATTTCTGGTTTTAGAACAATATACTAAACCATTCTGACTTCTCCAGGCAGGATCAGTTTAAAGCTTTGATTACCTAAGCTTTAAATCCTTAATCTGTGCTTGGAAAATGGGGGGGGCCGGAGGGGGGGAGGGAAGGGCAGTTAGTGAAGAGGGGCAGCATTTTTCTTTGTCCAGCCAAGTATCTACTAAAAAAATGAAATAGATTTTCTATGACACAGATACATATGAATTTGCCCATGATAAAAGCACGCCAGTGTGCTAATTTTGGGGGAGGGGGGCATGCACGTGTGGCCCACGTATGGGCTCTCAAGCTGGGGACAAGTGCCTGAGCTCTGCAGTCCTTGCCCCTTTTACCCCTCTCAGCCATGTGTGAGTAAATCACAGCTGTCAGTATGGTAGCAGCTTGATTAAAGTTCAGGGGTTTAATAGATCATTTTAAAAACCCCAAATTACTCCCACTCCCTAGTCGATCCACCTGGACCCTTGCCCTAGGTGCATGGCAGTTTTCAACCAGCACTGGAGAAGCCAAGTCTGGGCCTGAGGTTCCTGCTTATTCCCTGAGGATCCTCGCTGCAGACCTAGACCAACATTCTCAGCTGTATTTAATCTGCTCTGAGACAAGCTGGCTATGAGAAAATGCAAAGGAAAAGGCACATAAGCAAAGACATGGAAAAACTTGGACAGTTGGCCTGCTTTGTTCACTTGGTAAACTGGAGGCTGGCCAGTAACAGCGCAGCTCCCTTGGCAATACAAGTCTGTTCCAATTAATCGTGTTTAACCATTCTAATCACACTTTAGCACATTAATCCTATTTTCAATCCAAAACACATCTGAAAGAGCGGCATGTGGGCCTTTTTATAGCAACCGCAAATCAGATGTAACTGAGAGACATAGGGCCCTAGTTTACTCTGCACTTTCACTGAACTTAAACTTAATAAAATATGTGACTGAGTTGTGGTTGGATTTACTGCATGATGTTGATGCTTCCACATATAAATAGATCCCTTAAGTAACTTAAAAACCTGTCAGAAAGGGCAGTGAAAATTTGATTATAAGGTAACCAGTGCGTGTGTTTTCTAACAATGACATTGTTCCTCTGGTCAGTGTTATTGAGAGAACTTTTAAAATTTAATCTGCTTATGGATATAAATGATGCTACACTTGGAATCGTGGGGCTGCGTTTTTTGCCTCAACCATGTTCAGCTACAAAGAATTTTGTCTTGCTTTAACCATGAAAACAAAATAAAGCTGTTATTTTCTCCCAGATATACTTTCTTCTGGCATTTAAAATAAATTTTAGAACAGCAAAATTTTAAACTATTGTATTCAACTTGCACCAAGTGAAATAATATTTTTGGTTTGTACTCCTGATAAAATGTAGATGCTTAGCATTTTTTCTGTGTTAAAAACTTTGCTTTCAATAAGAGATGGTCTTGTTAAGGTGTAGATCTGTGATGATGCATTTTATTTTCTGCTCTGTGGGTTTGCTTTAAACTGAACAACAGCAACAAGAAAAAAAAGTCACATCCAGGTATGTCCATCCCTAAACCTCTTGATGTCTTTAGTGCCCAAATCCATGTTTATAGGCACATACAATGGAGGTGCATTGAACTGCAAATTAGGCAGAAGGATTTGCATTTGAGCCTTGAATTTAGCTGTGAAATGGGAATGAAGTTATCAATTCATGATAAATTAATTTAGCAATTCGGAATATAGCAAGAAAAAGTATAAAAAAATTCTATCTTAAAAAGGAAAATCTTGGACACTTATCAGGATTACACTTGATGTTTGGTTTTCTAAGTAAATACTTCTAGCATTTTATGTTACAATGTCTAATTTAGTAAGATACATTAGGGGAACCAAAATGCAAACTAGAAATGAGTTTATCCAGGTAAGTAAGATTTTATTAAACAATTTAATTAATTCCAGTTCTTTTGGAAGAAATTGCAGGTTATGGTTAATGTAGTGTATCAGACAGGAATAGCATTCATAGAGCCACCTGCATTTAATATAGAACTGTCAGAGATCTCTACTCACTACCACTTACCCAGAAAGAAATATGCAACAATTTGATCAACACAGTACTTTTTAATATTGAAAAAAAATTTGCTTTTTCTGAATACAATGAGAATACAAACTCTGTTTATGGAATCTTGATCTTCAGTAGAATCTATACATGGGTTTTTTGAGCTTATTGAATTGAAAGTCATTTTGGCCCCTTCTGGATGCTTTAGTAGGCACTGGAAAATACTATTCTCTGGGACTGTACTCAAATAGAGAATTAAGACAATACATTCAAGGAAAGTCTTATAAAAAGGCTTTTCCAAATATCATGAAAGAAAGACTGAAAAAATCAATTAGTGCTTGTGATGCCAAAGTCTGAAAATCCTTGGGTTAAAGATTGCCAACTGATGCATGGACTATTACAAAATTCCATGACCTGCTAACAAAACAGGTTATCTGTCAGTTATTTCTAATATTCTTTGAAAAGAAGCCTCAGACTGATGGAGGGAGCAATTGAGTGATTTGGTACCGGTGGTCATAGAGCACAAAATGGTGAGCAGACAGCACTGGCTTCTCCCCCATTGCTGATGAACAGCATGACTGGAGAAAGTGTGAACCTCCTTTGCCTGCTGCTTGCCCTGTAAAATGGGGAGAAGGCAAGGGAGGCTGCAAAGGTCAGTTTTACCAATACAGGAGCTTTGAGACACCTACTACACCAGGCTGCCTTCACAGGGATACAGAGGGGGAAAACTGCTCTAATGGGAAGTTAGGACCAGTGTGAATTACTTCTTTTTCACTATCTACACTATGGCCCTCAAAATCTTGGGAGTGAGTTCATGGCAGATTTTAAGGAGGGGCTAGGAGGCACATGGCAGAGCACCAATCCTTCTGCCTACCCTAGGAAATGAACTCCAGTCAGCAAGAGTTTGCTTGCCTGTGAGCCAGGCAAGGATTTATACTTTGCCTTCTGCAAAGCAGAACCACTAAGGGACAAGGTTTAATGTATTAATCTTTCCCCTCCTCAAGTTCAGTGAGTTTTTTGCCATCTACTTCAGCAGAGCCAAGATTAAATCAAAACCTACCTACAGTCCCATTCCAGCCACAAACTTTAACAAGTGCCATGAGACTCTGCTGAACCAGACAGAATAGAGGCTGATGGATTTATTTCCTTTCCTTTATTAGGAAACCTTTCCATGATTTGTAATAATTCACCTTCTGAAGGGAAGATCTGCAGCAGATGAGTTGTCCAGAGAGTTCTGGCCAGGCAGCAGTGGGGAAGCTCTGTGGCTCTGCACCCCACAGCCCAGGTTTGGCATCTCCCTTCACCACCCACCTGCCTACACACAACATCCATCCCAGCAGCCTTGAAAGGCCCTGAGGCCAAGCACACCACGTAAGCATCAGCTGTGGGTACCTGCTGCTCTGCAGCAGTGCCACACTGCCATGTTGGCTCTGTGCCAATGCCTTCTTTTCACTGCCTTCCCAAAGTAAATCCTTCATGGGCTGATCATTGCTGCCTCTAGCAGACCTTAAACAGCACACTGAATCTCAGTCCAAAGATGTTTCCTTCCCTTAGGCTACGTTTTGCCATTGTACTCCAGTACCACCACTGCTCATGTGTTCCCCAAGACTTCTTGAGTCCAGCAGGGAAAGCTGACAATACAGGTGAAGTTATTTGGAACTGATATGTGTTTAAGTATTTTGACATTGCAGCAAACACATTTCCCACAGCAACAAGTTAAGAAATTACAATTTGTCCAGCTTTTTAGAGAGGATATTTCTGTTGCTTAAAAAAGTGCTTATTTTGTCTATCATTTCAGAGACAGAAAGGGTCAGAATACAAACTGACTGTGAGAATAGAAGTGATAAATTAAGAAACAAAGGTATAAGTGTAGTTACATGACCACCTCCTGGAATATTCAATACAGCGAATTTCTTAGGCTCAGCGTTACACTCCTGTTCCCCTGGGAGGCTGGGATAGGAAGTCTAGATTATTTTCTTAGTTTCTCTGGTATGAAACTGAAGTAATTTCAGTAATTCAGATTTGGGTCCCAATTACAGCAGTTTAAATCCTGTAATGTTATTATCCTCCAGGCAGCCTCTGGAGCTTATCCTTATTAAAAAACATGTAAATAAGATCACAGCCTAACTTCAAGAATCACACTGGGAATTTTTTATAGTGCTAATTTTAATTCAGATTTAGTTGGTTTCTAATCTCCTCCAGCCTCTTGTTTTAGAGGTGCAGATGCAATGTGTGATGTTAAAACTTTCTAATCCCTCTTCAGGGACGGCACAATCCCTCTGTTTCAAGATCTTCAAGACGAAACTCCCTTTAAAAGAGGTGCTTTTATCTTAGCCTTGGAACAAGACTTTTGTACCCAAGCTGTTCTCTTCTCTGAAACAGAAAAAACCCAAAGCTTCAGTGCATATCTAGCCTCTTGGAATGGCTTGGAAATTCCTGCCTTAGCTGCAGACATGCATTCCACAGATGAATGAAGGGATACCATGCCATGGTCCTGTTGACCACCTGGTAATTTCTGATGTACAGATTTAGTGTTGAATGCACTCACGTGGCTCAGCTTCCTGCTATCCCTGGTCATTTGGGCTGCAGGAGCTGCCTGCACCCAGCTCTGTGGTGTTGGGCACAAGGTGGCTCCAGTCCCTGCAGAGGCTACAGCTCAAGCTTGAGGTATGGTTGCTCTTTACATGAGGTGGACTTTAGCCTAAATTCTTTCCAAAACTTCTGGATCACCATCAGCAAAACATCTGGACCACTATCAATTCTCAGCAGTTCTTACACCCTATATTTAGACTAAAACTTTTAACTGAAATATGATTAAATCCACTGCTTCGTGCAGCAAAGCCCTGGATCGCTTCCCAAGACCTCATAATGTCCTCTAGCAAAACAAGGAAAAGTGAGATTTGTGACTCATTCCTCACTGGGTGTGACAGAGTTGAAGATCCCATTAAAGCTGCTGATTGTATCGCTACTATTTCCTTAAAAGAATTTCATATATACCTTTTTTTGGATCAAGAATTGTAAGTTCTAGATGACCTATAGGTTAGTCTGTATGACAGCTAATGCCCCTTGACTTGGGCTGAGGTGAGTGTGTGGTAGGTGTCACACACAAGCAGAGGTGCCCAGACCACCCAGAAAAAATGATGCAGCCTTTACATTGAGAGGAAGCAGCACACAGTCTGTATGTATGCAAGTACATATAGGCACCACCTGCTGTCACAAAATCACACCTAAAGACACAAGACTGAATTTCCCAAACGTGGAAATGCTTGAGACCTCAGTCCAGGACATTTCTCAGTTTCTCTAGAGTATTATAAACTGGGCAAGAAAACTTGTTTCCTGACACAATACTTGCTCTCTGTGTGATGGCTGAAGCCCTGGGAACTAAAGAGGACAAAGCATGTAAGTTTTGGGCCTGAGAACTTGAAGCCAGTGGCTGAAGGGAGGGGTCAGTGCTGTACTAAAGGAAACTGAAGCCAGTTTCAGAATTTTGCTTGCATCAGTGCTTTTACATGGGAGCAACTTAATGTATTTTAGTTGTAGTAGAGTCACAGTTTTTTAGGCCAGATGGTACTAATACATGTTTTTCAAACTAGGTAAGTATCTGTGTTTATTTTACTCTATAACAATATTGTAGCTTAATATTGTGCAGTAACTATACTGCAGGGCTTAAGAGGGAACAGGAACTACAAGGTGCCAAAAAAATTCAGAGCAAAGAGGTCCCTGCCCTAAAGACATGGTCCTGGAAGATAAGAGATGTGAGAAAATTTAGGCTATCAATCAGACCATATTGAGTGGATGATCCTGTGGATGTATTGTTGGACAGTACATCAGTTAATGCACTTTATATTTACTGTATATATATATACTGTATGCACTGAGCAGTATAGTAATGGATCATATTTCTTATTCAGGACTGGGGTTTCTTTTTACAAATATTTTAGTTTATTTTATAAATTGCTGGGAGGTGTCCTAGCAAAGTCTCTGTAACACTTTGCACAGGACAATATGAAGAATATAAAGTTCTTTCTAGTTTCCCGTTCATTTTGAATGTGTTTAGTGCATGTACCTCCATTAAAAGAAGAAAATATTTTAAATAATTTTTGCTTCAGATGTCTAATTAGACTGAACACAAGAGACAGGCTTCATAGTCAGACAATCATGATAAGTGCAATCTTGTAGCCCTAGGGGATTTGGGTAGAGAGAACTGTCACAATACCATCCCCAGAAGGGATGTTCCCTTATACTTGTTTGTTTAAAGATGCTGCATGTTGGCCACTCGAATTTTGTGGTTTCCTTAAGGACTGTTGCTGCCCTGGGTGCTCTTCTGTGATCAGACTTTGGCAGAATGACAGGCTGAAGAGAATTGCAACAGGGCTGTTGCCCTGTGTTAAAGTCACTTTGTCACTGAAACGTCACTCCACTCACATGGGGTGAGAGTTTCAGCAGCTGTGTTTGGCCTTTTCACCCTTGTCTGCAGAGACATAAATACCTTGGTGTGCTTTCGCATTAACTTAAACTTGTCAGAGGCTGTCTGTGGAGCTCAGAGCCCTACTTTTTGAAAAAACAGCAAGCAAACCCTAAATGTTATAATGGATGGAGTTAAAATTAGAAATAGATCCAAGTGGAAATGTGGGGAATGAGTCCAAGTTGGAATAGGGACTGAACCCATATTCCTACCCTACTTGCATCTGCAGCTCTGAAAAGAGAGTCTGGGATGTGTTGGAAATACACACAGCAGGTTTGGGGCAGGTCCATCCCTAACTGCAGTTAGTAATGGCCCCCAGAGGGCAAAATGCACACTCACAACTGAGATGTGTATTTTCAGCCTTCTGAGTGCAAGTAGCTTAGTTTAAGAGAAAGAAGAGTGCAGTGCATTTGATGTCAGGGCCATCAGTTTGAGATTAAAAAAAGAGAGCTCCATGCCCTCCTGCATGGTTGTAAAGATGTGACCTCCAACTCTATACCTCAGCCCTTGCTCTCATCTGGCTGTGACCCAGCAGGGTGTTTGCAGCAGATTTAGAGCTATGCAGACTTCATTCAACATCGCTGCACTTCCCACAAGCACAGCATCCCTAGGGGGCTGCAAGGGCAGCCACATGCCCTTTCCTAAACTGCTTCCAAAGTGCATTTTTAACAACGCTGCAGTACGGGGGTTTTTTTTGGTTTTGGGGTGGTTTTTTGGGTTGTTTTGTTTTTGTTTGTTTCCCTTCTCTTCAGTTCAGCTATGCCTGATGAACAAGACTGAGAAATCTAAATCAAACTCACTGTTAATTGTTAGAGTTCAGGAGAGTGAGAATATTTCTTGTCTATGCTACAGCCTGTTGGCTTCAGGGAGAAGTTCAGCAGCTGAACTCCCCATGAAGCTCTCTGAGCAGAGGATGCTCACTGCCAGTGCCTGAGCAAGTTGAGGGGCATCCCTGCTGCTCTGCAGTGCATCCTCCACCTGCCACTGCCGCCTGGGCAGTGCTGGTCTCTGGAAAGCAAAATGACACCCACAATCAATTCTTTCCATCCTGTCTAGTCTCCATGCTAGCAAGCACTTGGGTAACAGGGCTGCTCTGTGTTTTCAGAGGGACGTGAGGAATGTGAGGTCTCAAAAGGCAGATGATGGGCCCAGAGCTCACTACTGAGGTGTGTTTGTTTGGGTTTCACAAATTTAGGTTTTCCTTTGCAAGCCCAAACCTTCCTTTTGAAAGTCTTTGAATTCCAGCTTTGAATTCCAGCTGCCTCAATTTCAGGCAGGCAGATTTTGAATCAGATCCCTGTGGTTTTGGTTTAGGGTTATATCCACAACTGAAAGGGGCCTTAATTTAGCCAGTTCCTCTTGGGAAGAGGGCCAGAAGATTGAGGTTTCTGCCATCTTGAGCACAACCCTCATAATGCTCCTGAAGTTTCTTTGCTGTCAAATTCAAGCCCTTCATGCTCCTTCAGCATGCCACCCCAGCTTAAAATCTGAGCAGAACAGGTCACAGCCTGAATCCTCAAACTACTGTGGGTGTTGGGCAGGCACAGACTGTAGCAAACAGCATTCACCCTACACTTTGCTTCCTCATCACTAGTTCAGATTTGAAGCTGCTACAGTTCTCACTCCTTCCTGCGTTCCAGCCTCAGAGATTTTGATTAGGAGAAGAAATAGAAATGCCAGAAAAAATGAGTGAAGGGGAAACTTCCACAACCAAGCTGCCTTGGGACATATTCTAACTGAAGTGGTAGTCTAACTTTTCTTCTAAGAGAAGAAAAGCTGTGACCCTGTTGTGTTCATATTTCAGTCTCACACAGGCCCAGTAGAAATGAGGATGTGCCACAGGCAGAGGAACACATGCTTTCATCTCACACATGGTTTGTCCTGGATCAGGGATTTTGTCCTGATAAAGGAGCAAACTCTCCCATGCAAGGTTGTGAAGTCCTGCTCGATGTCCATGTGATAGCACCTGCCCTAGAGACCACAGTGGGAACTGATTTAGGGACCCCGGAGCTCAGTGTAAATCAAGGTCTTGCCAGAGAGCACCACAGAATGGTGCTGAATGAAGGTTACCAAACCCTTGGGACTGGCCCAGGACAGGGGTGGGAAAGTGGCACTGGTGATGTATGACAGTTTAATCTCTCTAGCTCTCTGCACCCAAAATTTAGGAGCTGTTTCTTCAGACTATGTTGCTTAGAGGAAAAAAAAATTGACAGGATAAATCTGCTGGGGTTCATCACTGGATATATTATTCCATAGCAGCAGCCCTTTAGCTTGAAATGGATTCCCAAGGTCTCCTTCCCTTGATGAACAGCGACATCCTCTAGCACAGGAGCGCCTTGGCGAGAGGAGTGTTTTCCCAAAAGGCTGCTCTGGCCATTGGCTCTTTAAATATAGCAAATAGTAGCTGCAGCAGCCCAGAAGCAACTGCAAACCATTTTAGGTCCTGTCATCACTCGTTCTGTCTCCTCTTCCAGCTGGTAGCTCTTGTCACATCTTTCTTCCCTTGTTCCAGAGGAGTCTCCTGGTGTTGATAACTATTCCTTATTACCTCTAATTATTCCATCAGTCCAAACATTTTCTATCCTTTCTCCTGTTTGTGATGGGTTGTTGTTTTTTCTCTACACTCAAGAGGAGTGCACCTCGGGAGGGCAAATGGAGGAAATGCCTATTTTTAGCAGTGTTGATGCTGACCACAAAATCCCTGCTGTGCTTGTTTTGGGAAACCTGCACTGAGATCTATTTTGGTGTGAACCTGGGGTGGCTTTGTCTCCCATGTTTTATAACTTTACCTGCCTGCAGGGCACAAACCTCCTCATGGTCTTTGGATTGGCTGTAGGCTGAGAAAGAGGGAAGAGGGGAGGAAAGGGGATTGCCTCGTCTTTGGACTGCACATTTGTTATTGTTTCATTTTAATTGCTTCTGGTAATTCTAAACTGCAGGCTGCCCTGTGCATCTGGGGAAATATGACTGTACAAAAGCTTTTTTTTTCCTATTGGAAGTATTTTTTCTTTCATTCTTTGACTTCTTTTCTTTATCCTGAATCTTCACTGTTTTTTTTTTAATCTTTGCAAAGAAACACTAACTTTCTTTTTCTTCTAAGTTATAATTTATTTGTTATTTTGTTGAGGAGCACAGGAAAACATAATTGTTACTACATTTCACATTATATAGGGATCTTGCTCTGTCACAGCTGCTGGCCACATGACCAGCCTTTCTTTGGGGAAACCCAAAGTGCTTGGTTTCACTGCACAGTTCTGTACTCATCCAAAACCTGCTCTTGTGCCATTATGGAGTCTTATGAAAAGGTCATTTAATTATGAATTAGGTGTAAATGTTTCACAGGATTTTAAAAATAATGAAGGTCCTGACGTTGAGGTATAGAAATAAACAGAGGTCTTTTTATGAGAGGATTTCAGAGGTAATGATTTTAATGGGTAGCATGTTTCAATGTTTTAAGAGTTTGAACAAAGCAGAAAAACAGTATTAAATTTTGAACATCTCTTTAAATAAAAATGTGATGGTTTTAGTTTAAGGAGGGATATAGCCTTTGCGTTGTGACATTGGCTTCTTCTAAAAATCTGCTAAAGGACTGTTGCACAGAGAAAGTTACTGGAATATGAGGGTTAGGGAGATATGGAGAATACAGACATATGTGGACTTTTATATCTTCACGTACGCCTCTGACATCTCCTGGAGTCCCTAGAGAAGTGGGTGGAGTTGCACATTCACATCACTTACAGCTCTGTTGCAGAAATATTTGCCATGTGGAGGGGATATTTTGGGGAGCAGGGAGCTGTGGATGGTGCCCAGCAAAGTGGCCTCAGCACAGGCAGCCTGCTTCATGGGCAGGTTTTGTACCCACTGAGTCATTTTGGGAAGCTCCTCTTGCTCCAGGTCTGGTTTTGACTGAAAGCAGCCATTGCCTGCCATGCCTTCACCTCTGCTGCCAACTGGAGGTACCCTTCAGTGGAGGTGCAGCTCATTTGTTCACCCCAAGTGGATTTGTCTCTCCCAGATGCTAAAAACTCATCTTAGCCTTCATCAGTGTGTGTCTGGGCTTATTGGGTAGCTTTGGTTTCTTGAAAGCTGTGGTTAAAATTAAGGTTTCTTCAAGTCTCAAGGCACCCAGCTCGGCTGGCTTTCTGAGCTCAGCCAGTTGGGTTGTGAAGCTGCACCAAAGGAACACAAGTCTTCAGGTGCTTGCTTTGCACAGTTTCTCCTCCAGCCTTGTTCTTGCCCCTCTGCTCTGACATGACACCTGGAAAACCCAATAGAATCCCCTCTGAGGCTGAGGGCTGTCCAGCTGCACCCTCCCAGGACATGATGGGCAGCATGGCCGTGCATTCAGGTGTGGACTCCTCAGCTGTGCAGGAGCAGGAGCGCTGTGCAAGGCTGCAGCAGGAGGGAGATTCTACAACTGCCACAGACAAAATATTTGTCTGCTTTAGCCTTTGGATAAATCAGCCTTGATGTCTGTCAAACTGCACTGTGTATTTGCCAGTGGGCAGTTGTTTCTCCTTGGCTGATGGACAGACAAATGCCTGTGGTAGGCAGATATGTGACATCCTGGATACCAGAGTAAATTTTTTCCCCTTTTCCAAGAAATGAGGAAATCAATTCTCTTTGCCTGGGAGCAAAAAGCCCCTTGTTGAATGCAAGTCTCTACTCCTGAATTACAAAGGACTCTGCTGCCATTATCAAACTTGCTTTTTTTTTTTTTTCTTCAGGGCACAACTCTAAAAATATTCAAGAAAATGTAAAACGAGAGTAAAATCTTAGGGTTATTTTTTTTCCCATTTGATGCACAGCTCTTGCTAACTTACATTGTAGACCAAAATCAGTTGTGGGATCAGACTGGCTTGTTGAGGGGTGGTAGAGAAGGTATACCAAGTTGGAGGAGGGGGAGAAATGGGTGGGTTTACTTTAAATGTAAAATTTGCTGTTTGACAAATAAAATAATATGACACATCTGGGTTGATTTTCTCCTTGGTGATAGAGGGCTGGTCGAGCAGTTAAGCCTTGGTCATGGCTAACTTGGATGTACTTTAAACTGTGTGATGGGGTTCTCATATCTCTCTCTCTTTTTCTAAAATAATGACAAGAGGAAGGATTTTATTACCAGTAAGGCTGTACCCCTAGGCAAGAAGTAGTCATCTTTGATTTAAATTTACAGTGAAGTTGCTGAATTAAACGCAGTTTTGTTTTTATCTGTTTGCATGGAAGACTTCCAGATAAAACAACTGTTTTAGTGACCTGTGCACTTGTATCATCTTAATTAGGTTTGAAAACTCATATATTATTTTCATAAGGCTATTACATTTTCTGTAATTAAATTAAGCAAAAAATAAGGGTGCATGGAATAATATTTATTATTAATACCAGACTCGAGAGGCTTACAACATGTGAATTGAAGGTAAGGGCCTTGAAGACAGCCTGAACTTCAAAACAATGTCAAATAGTCTAGTTTTTCAGCAAGTTGTTGCTACATGTATTTTAAAAAAGCATTGATAGAGTGAGAACTAGCCCACTGAACACCCAGGCTTCTGGTCCCGCTTGAAACTGTGCAGTTTCTGAGATCTTTACTGCCTGGAATGAAGCTTTAACCCCAGCTACATGGATGGGGCTGTGACCTTGTCCTGTGTGGTTGGATCATGGGACAAAGTCTGGGAGGCTGTCATGGTCGCCTTTACAGGGAGATGGAGAGAAAGTGAATGGTATGGAAGTACATGAAAGGGCTCTTCAGTGGTAGGGGGTAATTCAGGCATCCCATCTGTGTGAATCCTGTGTGCTGGTTCAGTTTAGGCACAATCACACTGTGTCAGGCCAGTCACAGACACCTATCCTGTTTGGTATCACATCTGTGCAGCAGCCAACCACTGATGTCCAGGAAGGAGAACATGTGCACAAACAAGGCAAAAATATTTCACAGAATGCAGTCTCATCTTCCTGTGGTGTTTGGATCTGGGATTTTGTGGGACTGAAATTTTCTCATATGGTCCCTCTGAATGTGTTTTTCTCTTTTATCCACTTGCTGCCTGAACTTGGGTTAACTTTTGGCACTTACTTACCTGCATGTTCACAAAGTACAATTTCCTTTGGTTCACTCTGAATCTGGAACCTACTTCTTTCCTCTCTTGGCCTGCATCTCTGGGCAATGTGTGCTGCTCATGATGAAAAGCATCTTAGTGTGTGTCCTGTCCTGCAAAGGCAGCCTGGCAAGAGATGAGCCTGTGTCAGTCCATTTCCCATCCTCTGCCAAGTGGTGAGGGCAAAATTTTGCCTTCAAAATATGTTTAAAGTAAGTAGACATTTAAATGGTCCCATGCTGTGGCTCTGACCACAGAGATGAGAGCCAGCCTAGTTAACATTCTGTCTGGGAGCAGATGTCCTGTATTGGTCTTGGTGTGCTGGGAAGTCACCAGACTCCAGCTGCAACACAGCACAGCTGGACTGTCCCGCATGGCCAGGCTCTGACACCAGCAGCAGGGTGGCCAGCAGCTTGTATTTCATAAGGTTCCTGGCATTTCAGTTGAGGGCAAAGACAAGGCACTGCCCTGGGAAGGCAGATCCCTGGCAATGATCCAGGCTGGCACTGCCTGGCTGAGCAGCTCTGTGGGAAAGGTCCTGTAGGGATGGTGGGCAGTGAGCTGGGCACAGACCCACTCAAGAGAGGCTGTGGGACCAGGGCTTGTTCAGCCAGAAGACACCTTCAGGGGGACCACACAGCAACCCCTGGTACCTACAGGGAGGTCACAGAGAAGATGAAGCCAGGCTGTGCTCAGCACTGCAGGGTGGGAGGACAAGAGGTGACAGTGTACATTGAAACCAGAGGGGTTTGGACTGGGTACAGGGAAGCATTTTCTCCCTGTGGGGACTATAAATGGTGGGACAGGTTGCTTGGAGGGTCTGTGCAGGCTTCATTCTCAGAGGTTCTCCAGATATGTCTGGGCCAAGCCCTGAGTAATGTGTTGTGGCTTCATGACTTTGCCCAGGGTATCGTGGAAGACCCCTTCTGGGGGCACTGCCAGCCTGAAATACTCCAAGTTCCTATGGAATATTTCTTCCAACTGAGGATGTGTATATTATCTTTCATATACAGATTTTCTGGTGGCTAGTAAGGCAACTTTTCTTGCAGTGAGAGAAATACCGGAGTTTGTATTCTCCAGGTTGCCTGTTTGCATAAAACACAGAAAAGTAGTGTTTTAGAGGCCTCTAACCTCTGTCGAGTGCTAAGGGGATCAACAGCTCAAAGGCAGGGACACGCAGACAGACACAAATAATCACAGAAACATTATAACTGCACAAGTCTCATTTTCTTAGGCTAATTTTGAAATTTGTTAAAATCTAAATATAGACAAAGGTTTGAACGAAATGTGGTAACTGCTAAACCAATTCACCTGGCACTATAAAGTAAAGATAATTGAAATAGGTAGTTCTTCCATGAAAAGAAATTAGTGACAGCTAATTGTGGCTGAGGTATGCTACAGTACAAGCAGACTTTGCATGCCTTGTAAGCAGCATATTCAGAACTGGCTTGAGTGCATGCACATCAATCAACCAGAATTAATCTCATGGTAAACATATACTGTGCAACAGCAAAATCTATCATTTGGATCCTCTAAAGCTTAATTAAAATCCTATGAGAGATCTTTAAAAACAAAACGAGACTGATTATCAAATGTTGTCATAGGTGTAGCAATGATATTGTAATCTTGGTCTGTATCCTTTAAAACCCTGTGTCTTGTAACAGTGTTAGTCTGGAGGTTCCTGCATTTGTTATTTTATGGATACTTTTAACTTGTTCTTGCATCAGTGTCTTTAGTGCTAGAGCCCAGGCTCTCTGTGGGAGTACATTGTCTGAAGTGTATTGCTCTGCATGCTTGCAACAGAATTTGTTCGATTTGTTGAGCAGCTGCATTTTAAGGCCTCTCAGAACAATAGCTGTCTCATAATGTTACTGTTTAAGGCAGATTTCTGTACCAGGGATAGAGGTTCCTCATAAAGAGAGGTGTCTCTCAGCTCTGAGAGCCTTTGCCATCTTGACCAAGCTCTTCTCCCCAGCTGTCCTGCAAAATCCCCTCCTTCTGCCTGAGCTGCCTGTCCCTGGCCCCACAGGTTCCTCTCAATCCCAGCCCAGGCTGTTGTCTTTCTGTGCCACATGGCCCTGTCTCCCATGCAGCAGGACCACCTGCACTTCTCCCAGAACCTCTCCCTGGCCATCCTTTAGCTGTGTCCAAAGCTTTTTCAGTGGTGCCCCCCATGCCCTGCTCAGATTTGTGGTTTTGGGAGATTGTTGTCATCCCCTCCCCTGTTGCCTTTGCCTAAGGATGAGACACCATCAGGAGAAGGAACCAGGATTCACTCCCATCTCATATTATGAATAAGCTGTAGTTACAAGCTGGCAGTAGATTCAAGATGGGTGCCTGTGGGTTTGTATCCATGTTCATAGAAAGAACAAAACTGTTTCAATAAAATTCTTTAAATTCATTTCCTCACACTGTTGAAGTTGTGCTTTGAAAGGTTGCTGAATAAAACAATCAGTGGCCTGACTTGGGACACATGACAGCTCTTTGGAAATTGTTTTGGTGTAAGGATGGCAAATAAACAAAGCTTTCTCTTTTTTCTTCTGGGCATCAGCTGCTGGCAGAAGTAGATGAAAACAGCTTCTCACACCACACCACCCATTTACATTTTCCATATGCTGGATTTTAAGATTATAGGGTTTTAGATTCTGAGTTTGCATGTTGTATTTTACATAATAATGAGTTTCTGTCTGAGGCTGAGTTGATACATGAGAAAGCAGAACCACCACCACCCAGAAAGCGAGGAAGAACAACACACAGTTTGGAAAGGAGCTCTCACTGAGCTCTTCACATTTTTTCCAGGAAGCATATTCAATTTCTGTTTTCTGCCATGCAACTGGTATCTGCTTTTGAGCTCCTTGGAAGGAGTTTGTCTTCCTACTTGGCACCTCTGTTTCCAGTAGCTTCCTAGTAAAGGTTTTCCAAAATTATATCAGTCAGATTTTTCTTCATATATTAATTACTCTGTGACAAACCATTCACCCCAATAAATTTGTGCTTCAGTCCTTGACTTTGATGCTCTTGCACATCCTTGTAATCACAGAACAGCCTTTTACTGCCTGTTTTAATTGTAGGAGCATCATTCCAGGAAAAGGTAATTTTTGGGTAGTATTATGCTTTTAACTATTTGTTTCCCTATTACAAGGAGTTTCTCTCTGTAAAAGAGGATACACATATCTGTGTAGTAGGGATGGTACTAGGAGGCTGGATTGGATGGCTTCCTGAGGCCTCTTCCAAACCAAATTATCTAGTGATCCTACATGCATTTTTTAAAAATCTCCCTGATCTCCTTTGGAAAATGAATTCAGGGTTAGAATTTCTTCTGGTTCTTCCTATTTTACTTTTTTGTCACTAAACACTTGGAGATGAGATGTCTACCAAGGTATCACACAGCAGAGGGCCATGCTGGACATTGCAGTACCTGGGGAAATGATCCTTCAGCCTCTGTGCAGCATGGCAAGATTCTGTAAATTTTGTTTCCTCCATCTCTCCCTACTTTCTCTTATAGGAAAATTGAGTAACTGGTCTTTGCCAAAACTGAGAGTCCCTTTGTGGATGGATTGAAAAGCTGGAGTCCTTTCCTCAAAAGTTACTTAATGACTTCAGAGACACTTCCAGGTCTCTGCAGGCACTTCCTTTTCTGCAGTCACAATGCAGCCAGCATTAAACACTTCATTGAACATAGCTTTGTTTAGATCCATCACATCCTGCTTGGTCCTAACCTCCTTTCATCACAGCACTTCTCCTTTGCCTTGTGTAGTAGAGGCCTTCAAAGATCACTGAGCAGAGAAAGTGAATCTTGTGTGGAGAAATCCCCATTTTACACCTCAGGCCCAGGAGCAGTTGTGCTTAAACTGGATTAATGCATTTCTTGCTGCTTATATATAGATTGTGTCAGTTGACCTGCAAGTAAGACTTATTTCAATGTATGTTCTCAAAGCAAAGGGAATTGCAAGCATTTGCCATGCTTTTCATCCTAGAAATCACCTAAGATTTATATCTATGGTGAATTAATGAAGACGGAACCTCTCTAAACAGCAATCTCTGACCTGAGCTTAGAAAAGGTATTTGTAGATGCAGCTTGCACAGTTTTCTGGTCACTTGGAGTGACTGGAAAAGTCCAAAGACCCTTAGTAAAACTGGTTTCACCAATTTCAGACATTAGTAAAAGAAGATTATAAGGGTACAGAGTAGCACAGAACATCTTATTGTTACACTGACTGAGAATGAACACAGATCTGCTGCTACAAAGAGCTACAGTAAAACTTTGGAGACATGAAATACGCCTGAATTCTTCAGCTTGAGGACAGCTGTAATTATAATGAGCTTGCAGAAATCAGGCTGCAAGAGTAGCCTGTTCTCTCCCCCTGCCTGGGATTAACCAGAAATGACTCATAGTGAGGCGTAACACTACCTTTCGATGGAGAGGAATGTCAGTTCTCCAGCTATATGATAAATCATTACATCTTTATTAGGGAATGGAGAATGAAAGAACCGGTCTTCCATTATATGTTTACCCAATTTGTGTCCAGCTGCTTTAGGAACACCCTACTCTTATTTAGTATTTTAGCAAGCTTTGCTAAATCCATCTGTTCTAAAGCAGTATTGTGTTAAGCACAAAATAAAGAACCCAAAGCAGGCACCAGCTGCAGTTACCAACAAGCAGGCTATTGAAATCCACTTACTCTAGCTTACTAGACCCTTATGAGAAAGAAAGACCCTTCTAATATATTTAAGGCTAGAACAAGCTTGTGTCTCCTTGGCTAAGACAAGCAGCTCTGATGATCATAGCTGGTGGTCTGGACAGCAAGAAAAGGCAGGACGGACTAGTAAAAGCTCCTTTGACTTCAATGGCAATATGGATTTGGCCTCATGCAAACAATGAGAGTATGTGAAACTAATTATCCACCCATTGAGGTTTTCTCTCCACCTTCCCCCTTTCTAATTTCTAATGAATGTAGATAATTGCTGTGTTCCCACTAACACGCAGATTAGGCCTCTGGGATTAGGCTGTGTGATTGAGCAGCTAATACTAAGGGTAAACGCCTCTGGTGTTCCTGCTAAATGCATTCTTGCTAGTAAGTTAAGAAATCATTCTACTAAAGCATTACTTAAAGATTTAAATACTTGTTTTGCAGACTTCTAGTAGATTTCTATAGTTTCTGACTTACTGTGACATGCTTCAGAATGTTCATTTATATACAGTTTGATTTCTTTTGATGATTGTCAACTTAAGTTACTAAAAAAGGAGAGCATTTTGTACACAGAAGGGAAGGGGGTGGAGGGAAAGCAGTATATTAGAAACATGAGTAGGTGCCCTGGCTTGTCCATCACTCTTGGCATCATTTTATTTATACATTTTCTAAAGGATTAGAAGTAATCAGTTCCAGAGGATGTGCTCTGGAGTACTGGCAGCGTCTGCTTTCTTGGCAATCATTGCAAATATTTTATACAGTTTCATATTGTCTTGTGCTGTACCAAGCACTGGCAGTTTGACGTAAACAGTGTTAATGTTTTAACTTCTATGGCAGTGACCCTTCTCCCCCTGCAGAGCCCTGTGCTTTCCAAAGCCTTGGAGTTGGCAGGGCCTGTTCAGCATGGTGGGAACGCTCACCTGGCAGGAGTACAGGACCCCATTTTTGGAGGCGAGGTTCTGCATGGCTCTGCCCTTTGCAGCAGCACAGCAGAGCCCTCGGAGCCTCTGAGTTAGACCCCAGACAGGATGAGGGCCTGGTGTGCAGGCAGCAGGACAGGGGCAGTCCCCTTGCAGCATGTACTCATTACACTCATTTGTACAGCTCTGTCTTACCAGTGAGAGATGGCAGAGCCTCCCTTCCCAACTCATTTGTTTTAATGTTTGCAGGTAAATAGTTTTGAAGGTATAGCCAACACTGCCATGCAGTTATGGATGCTTCAGATAAGTGTCACCTCCTCTGGGCCTTCAAGGTTATGACTGGAAGCAAGTTTAAGGACCAGTCTTGGCTGATTCTCCATAAAGAACACCTGAGTGCCTGTCCCCATCTGCTGAGCTGAAGGGTGCTGGGTTTTCCTGAAGTCACTCTGTCAACTTCAATGGGATGTTTAGGAGAAGAGTGGTAAAGGCAGGGTGTTAATGCAATAACTAGAGCCCAGAAGCAGAAGAGAAGGTGGGAAAGGAACATGACTTAGAGTCCCTCAGATGAAAACTATAACATTAATAAAAGAAAGGTCTGTATTCCTGAAGAGTTAACTCTGTCCTATTGGCCAAAAGAACAAGGACATGTCGGAGAATCAGCAAGTGGTTTTCAGAAAAGACTAGCAAAGTTCTGGCATTTCAGAAAATCTAGGTAACATTGTGAAAAGAAACACAAGAAATAATTGTTTCTTAATATGGCATTTGCCTAAAGTAACATTGATGTTGATTGAAGTAATACAATTTTCATATCTAAAATGTTGCAGGGGAGAGTATGTCTATTTCATTTATGTTTGCAGAAACTTAATCTACAGGAAAAGATTTTATAACAGAATTGGAGGTTAAATTTCATTTGCTGATTTAATAAAAGCTAACAGGATGGATTTGGGGATATTTCATTAATCTTTCTTTCCTTTCAGTGAAAAGGAAATTAAGTTCAATCTAGTTCAAACTTTGCTTCACTATTATACAATAGACTGCCAATGTCCATGTTCTCTCTGGCAAGTTAAAACCTAATTAGTCACAGAAAATTCTTCCCTGATCCTGTCACTGCGAGGCAGGAAAAGCCTGGGCTGCAGACAAAGAATGCAGATGCACTTGATGCTTGGCTGTGGCTCTGTTAATGTCTGTGCCTTCCCACATACCATGCAGTGACATAACTGAAAGTGGCATATTTTGTCCTTCATGCCACGAGATCAGGTATAAGCTGCCTTTTCAAAATATAAAGAAAACATTTTACCGTGAAGCAGTGCAAAGAACACGCTGCCATTCTCCACTTCCCCATCTCTGGCCATTCTTTAAAGCAGCAGCACTGGCTGCTTGGGTGCTGTGAGATGATCAGCTGGGTCCAGCTGGGGTGAGTATGGGCAGAAGGTTGTGTCTGGCTGCAGTGTGTTCAACCCCCCATCTGGAGCCACTCCCAGCTGAGCTGCCAGGATGCCCAGGCTGCAGGGAGCTGGTCCCTCCCACACCAGCGCTGGCAAGGAGGGTCCCGCTGCTCCCACTGTACCTTGGGTCCAACACCTGCTGCACCCACAAAATGCAACCTCATATTTCAACCTTTTATAATTTTGAAGAAGAGGGTCAACTGATAAAATTAATCTAGAAGTAACATTGTATCTTCCCTTAACGTTAATCTAAAATACTTTTTCATTCAACATTCTTGATTACCTTTAATAAAAAGCAATATACCTGCCCTTTCTTATTCTAGTTCTATTTCTAAAAACTATTGTAGAATTATTCTGTGACTGACAGACTATTTGGCTCCCACTGACATATATGTTGTCTTATAGTACATTGAATTTTCCACTATCTGATGAAATTTTTATGGCATACATTGAATATAGTCTAGGGGAGGAAACTTATTTTACCTCTGGAGGTGAGATTATAGAGCATAACTAGCACAGGCATGTCTTGTAAAGGACAACTTTTTTTCCCATCAAATTGGTTGATTGCCATTTGTGGTTAGACTGAGATTTTCCAAGGCATCTAGAGGCACTGTCTCATGCAAGCCCCCTGAAAATCCCTGCTGTTCCTGCAATGGTTTCACAGTAAGATTTGCAGGGGCAAAAATCTGTCTGTATTGTAGTCCAAGTGCAAGAAGCAGTTAATTCTGCTTCTTTCTGAAATTCAACAACAAAACATGAACCTTGGGGAGAATTTTAGCTTCCACTTCTAACTGAGATAAGGTATCTGGATGCAACCCTCTGTTTTTCCAGAATACATGGGGGAAATAACTGAGTAAGTCTGCCCTTCTGTTCTTACAGCAGTTGCACTCCTCAAAACAGCAGGTCACTAAAGCAAAGCAGGTACCTCACTCTGGGTAGAGGATTATTGAGAGGAAATCCTGTAGGATTTGTTTTATGAAGACTTTTTTTTTTTCTCCCCTGTTGCTCCAGCAGCATGGCTTTGTGGAGCTGGGAAGTGACCCAGCCCTGTGATTTCCCTTGTAGGGTGAGTGTGGAATGAACTTGAACAGCCCCAGCGGCTGCTGCCCTCACTCAGCGTGTCCTGGCCCTTGCTCTCTGCCTTTAGAGATCCTGGGGGAAGTGTCCCTGTGAGGAGGGGAGGCGGATGTCCTGGGGCTAGGGGAGGACTGTGCCACAGTGTTCCTGCCAGAGAAGGAACAGCCCTTGGTATCCAGCTGTGTTTATGGTCTCAGCCCATGTTCTCTCGGTTTCTATGAAAGCCACAAGTGGAACAAACCTCAGGCTTAGCCCAAGGTCTGTGTGCAGTTTTGCCTGAAGCCTGACTACGTGGTGGCTGAGAAGCGACCCCAGGGCCTGTTCACACACCGATTCTCCCCTTCAATGTGCAGCTTGCTCTGCTCTGCTCTGCCTTTCATTGCTGCTGCTTTGGAGTGGCTCCTAATGGAAAGAATTAACCCAGCCACAGGCTGTGAGCAGAGATTCACACTGTGCTTGAGCAGGGCTTGGACAGACCAGGATGATCTGGGTGCTGGAGAGCTGCCCTCTCTGTTTTGGCATTCATGTCCTGGTTAGAGTTGGGAGAGATTTCTCCAGAATTGCTGTGCTAGGAATCTGTACTCCACGGGCTGGTGAATAATTCAGTGTATTGAGCTGTTTCTTACTTACAACATTAAACTTTTCAAAAAGACAAATGGAAATAAAATAATAACTTGAGCTTAAGCACACAGGCTGCAGCAACCCAAAAATTCATTATGCTATATATCTGCTACTGTGGAGCATAATTTTAAAGAGATATGTCATGTCAGAGCTTTCTTTTTTAATGACTGCTTCAGAACACACTACTGTGGAACATATCAGCATTCCAAGCTTTTCTTATATTTTATTATAGCTGATAGCAATCAGAGCAATTTTACTGCCAATAACAATGTTGGCAGCAGCCTAATTTAATAGCATGGAGGCTAGATATTATTTATATCATTCCTCAAATTTAATAACTTTGAATGTAACTACAAAATATTTTGCAATGAAAACTTAAAATATGGGATATTTAATTTTGTGTTCTGGCCTCATAGCTTAAAAATGTTCAGATTACACAAGCACATTCTTACACCAGTTGTTTTGAATACAACTTTTCCACGGACTATTGGCTTTTTTCATAATATTCTGAGAAATGCTGATTACTTTATCACTGTGAGGCATGTCAGTAGTCAAAAAATCAATCTTCTTTGAATAACTCTGCAATTTGCCAAAAGTAAGTAAATAATCTTTGGAAAAATAAATCCATTAACCAAATTTTTTTTCACATCCTGTCTACTTTCCCGCACCTTGGTAGGCTTAGAGTTGTATTATTGCCACATCAGTATACTGTCACCAGCTTTGATAGCTACATCAGCATTTCATCACTAGAAAGGAGCAGAATTTCCTCTCCTTGTAGTTATGGGATTTTTGTCACTGCCTCAAATAGGGGAGACTGACATAAAAAACCAACAGCTTTTCACCCACGGACTGTGCCATCCATGAGACAAATACTGCAGCTCCTAGTGACATGGTGCATGGCTGCTGCCTTTGTTTGGCCCCCCTTATTTAGAAATATTTCTGTACATACAGTCTCACCACCCAGCATCCTTTGCCACGGACCTCTCACTGACTGACATTCCTGTTGCTGTGTTCAGCACTTGCAGGGCTGGAACAGATGAGGCAAGGTATGGATAAGAGCTGATATAATTTGCTGCTCTTTCTCCTTGGTCTGCTGGGGTCTCGTGAGGACTGATCAAAGCAGCACTGAAGGAGTCTCCTGTCTCTCAAAGTTTCTTAACCTCTAAAAGCTAATTTTCTGGATAGTTTTGTTCACAGAATGGCATCAGGTTTAAATGTTGAAGAGGAAAACGTGATGTTTTCATGCTTTCAGACACAGCTGGTTAATTCAGCGACAGGGAAGTAATATTATCCCCTGTAACAGAAGAAACAGTGAAGGCAGAGACATTGCAGGAGAACTGTTCAGGGACAATCAGAGCCCCACTTGACTCTGGGACTTCAGCCTGCCCTGGGGTTTGATGCTCTGCTCAGGCAGCCAAGCCAGGCTTCCTGTCCTGGGAGGGGAAAATCCCAGGGAAAAGGGCAGCCATGCTTCCCACAGTGGGGCCAGGGGGATTTCACAGGGTAAATAACACAATGAGACGCCCATGGTTGCCATGCTTGCCAATATGAGGGTGCTTCAGCACAGCAATGCCAGGCCTGAGAATGACCATCCCTCTGTCCTGTTTCTGCTCACCTTGTTGAGATGAGGTGTTGTAAAACAGATAAATAAAAAGGCTCTCCACCATCCTCTTCCCTCAGTATGTGTATGAGAGTTTTTAAGGTCACCTGTCTACAGTGTTAATTGAAAAACATGCAGACAGTGAATGGTAGAACTGGGTGGGGAAAGCAAGGGAGAGCAACTGGTCTGGGACTGGGATGGGAGGAGCAGTCCCTTACCCTTGTGGTGCCAAGAGCATGGGCAGAAATTGCCTGAGAAGTGGTTTGCCAGGCTCTAACCAGAACCTGAATTTTAGAAACTTGTGCTAAAACCACTTGGGCTGCTAAAAGCAGTCAAAGGGGCTCCGAAAATTGTCAGGGGTAAGTCAAGAAGAACAGGGAATTATGAACCAGGGACAGAAAAGATGACACTTCAGTGCACCCATGGCATCTTTCCATGGGAATTCATCTCTCTTCCCATCAGTTTCAGGAGAAGACAGAGACAATGCCAACCCAGATCTGCACTCCCTGCTCAGGATAAAAGTTCCCTCCCATGCCCATCTCCCCACCAGGATGATACGCCCAAGGTGCCGTGGCCAGCATGTCCTAGCTCTGTGGCTCTCAGGAAGCCCTGTTACACTCATCTAAATACCATATTCAGAAGCTTCAGATTAAGTTAAAAACAAATAATGAAAAAATTGGTCTTCTCACTGTGAAGTGAATTGCCTCTCTGCTTTAAATAGATCTTGTGCTAAAAGACAGAAAGACTTGTGTATTTATTTCCAAGATTATTACGTTACATATAGAATATACTTCCTGAGTATTAGCAGAGTTTATAACTGAATTCATCCTATCCATGCTCTGGTTACGTCTAATGAGGATAATTATTACATGGCTTAACTATAAATCGGTATTGACTCTTTCGCGCATGAAAAGCTTTTGTTGGCAAGCATCAGTGGAGCACTCCAACAAAAGACATCTTTAGCTTGTGTAAACATTGTTATTTCAAGGTCTCACCCTAACGTGCTTTAGGCTAAGTACTTTCTCCTCAATTGAGTTAATGTAGCCAAAATGATATAAGGATGGGATTAGATACTGGCTTACACCACAAGGAAAAAAATGAAAGTTGGACAGGGAAAAATGCAGTTAATTCCATCCTGTCAGCAGTGGATATTAAAGATTATTAGTTGGCACACTCAATTATGTGTGAATCACAATAGCAGTACTGTTACTTTTTCGTTCAATTTTACAGGGGCAGGTAAAAAGTGTAGGTTTAGTATCATCTGCAGGGATTATTTGTTCTTGCAGTGATTTGAGGTAATATTAAAGTGTTCAACAGGTTCACAGGAAACATCTTTGTCTAATGAAAAGTCCCACTTTTACATGATCTTAGTCACTGGATAGAAATGAACAAATCTGCCTGGTGGGACTTCAGCCTTTTATGAGTATATTTCTTTAGGTAGTAACTAGTTATTTTATTATGTGGTTGTTAAAATGATAAACCAACCAATACAGCTCTCTTTTTGCTGCCTCCCTCTGCTGGATAGAGCCAGTAGTGCCTAGTTTTGTGTCAGGCTCATTAACACCAACAACCTGGAAAGACTTCTCTATCTCCCTAGGATGTGGGCTTTCAGTTCACAGACAATAAATCTGAATCTTGTTCTGACTCTCATGGTGAATTTTTCAGTCTGCAGGTTAAACAACAGTCACAGAACTCACAATAATATAAAATCATTGGCTCAATTAAATGGCCCCAGTCTGAGGCTTTGATGCTGGAAGCCCTTCCATCCAGATGGGAAGGTGTGCTGGGCTGGAAGGGGATGCTGGGCATGCAGTGTCTCTGCCCCTGGCCCTAGGGGAGGCTGACAGCAGGACAAGGAGGTGTACTGTGCAAGAAGTCAAATTAATTATGGGATGTGTATATTGAAATTGTTGGGTTTTTAACAAAATAAGCCTCTGGCACGTTGCTTGTGTTTTGCTTGTCTTCAGAGATTTCCATAGCCAGAGGAGACCGCTGTGATAATGCGCTGTGACTGCTCGACTGCCGTTCCAAGACCAGCAACAACGCTAGCTGAGCTACAGCATATATTTTAGGAAAAAAATCTAAACCCAACCTTCTAATCTTGGTTTTCAGTTTCCAGTGTTAGAAGGCCTCCCACAGCATGGTGACATTCCCATATCCGTTTTCCCCTGCAGAGTTTGCATCCCCTCACAAGGTGAACGGGTCTCATTTTGAGATTTAAATGTCAGGATTCATCTTGTACAGTTTTCCTCTCCAAAACTGACAAAGCCTGTCATCATATGTGTGTGGCCTGTATGAATACTTGACAGAAGTAGCTTGGACAACTTTGAGCTGCCTGGGTGCCCAGGCATAGGATTTTACAACCTCTCATTCAGTTGCCCCACCGCTACCCATTCCAGAGGAGGACTTGCCCTTCAGAGTCAGTGGTGGATATGATGTTTGTCTGAATATCCACAAAGATTCCCCAAATCCCTCCAGAGTTACCATTTCCCAGGCTCACAAATGAGACCTATGCACTTTGAGTTTGGATGTCTGACTTTTCAAGCCGACTGTACTAAAACCTGTCATTTAGCTAAATTTACCCAGAAATTTAGACTATTGCTCTAGGTTGTTTTAGGAAATTTTTCTGCTAGGGTTCACAGTCTGTGCAAAGAATTCCAAACCAATCTTATTCTACATTTTTCTCACATGCTGTCCTTTGACCAATAGTTTATTACAGCTGGAGTAATCTTCAGCAGTTGCTTTTACTATCAGTCTTCATGCCAGAGTGGGAATCTAGATCCTCTGAAAAAGAGAGTTTTTCTCTATTAATGCATTTCTTGCAACCACTCAAATTCCTTTCAATAACCCCTTAGTAAATGAACATCAATTGACTCCTGCTCTAAATTTAATTCTCTGTCACCAAGAATTGTCTGGCTCTGTCCCTTGGTGGGGTTATCACATTTCTTCTTAAAACTTTTAATGTAACATTTCCTCAATGCCTTGTTTGGAAAACTTAAAGCAAGACTGAAGTCTGCAGATGGTTAGAAAGGAAGGAGCTTCTTCTTTTTGGTTTAACACCCTCCAGGTTTCTTTGCCTTGTTGTTCTCCTCAGGCACTGGAAGGTCCCCATTTCACAGCCAGCAGTGTCCCATTGTCAATCCTCTGTTCAAGGTACCATTTTAAGATACAGGGACATCACAGCTAACATCCTGATATCCACAGGAGACATAGACCACAGCAGGGCAGCCTGGTCCCCAGGACATGAATGGAGCAAGGGAAGAGTTTTGAGAGAATGGACCCCATACTTTGTGTCATGTGTGCGCTGTGATTCAGGGTAAAGGTGGATCAGTTTTACCATGTTGTTGCATAGACTAGATGGATAAGAGCATACACCTGATATTTTAACCTAATATTTTAAAAACTGGCCAAAAAACTCTCAAACTACCATCTCCTGGGTAGCTCTAAACATGAGTTTAAGTGTCTGGTGCTGCTTACCCAGCAGTATGCAGAGTGCTTCAGTTTTCAGAAAGGCTGTGGTGCTTGCTCATCAGGAAGGACAATCAAGAGTTCTGTGTCCCAATAAGGGCTTTTGCAAAAATAAGGCACTGAGAAGGGAGATATTTTCAGCAGGTGTGGGGTATTGCTTTCTGTTGGCACAGCAGTTTTGGCTTGGCTAAAATGTATATTTACTTTATGTAACTCTGAGTGTAGTAAGAATGCTAGCAAAAACCACTTGGAAAAGAAAAAGAGGAAACATTAAACCTTAACTCTGCATTCTCAATTAAATGATTACTCCTTCAGGATGAAATTGTTCTTGATTCTTACTGTAAACTTTTGAATTTCTTACATAAATAGCATGATTATATTTACATAAATAGTTGCACCCTGGAGTACAACAATCCTATTGCACACAAAAATCCTATTAAAATTTCCTGAGAGAAGAATACAGCTTGAGCAATGGGGTGTTGTGCATTAAACTAGTTGTCCTCACTTTTTTCTTTATTCAGAAGCAAGCCATAGCTTTTACATGCATGCACCCAAGTGCAGAATTAGAATTCAATGCTCAGCTCCAATATATGAAAGCACAAACCAAAACGAATCAATATTTCAAAGCAATATAAAGCACAGATAGGTTTTCTGCAAGCTGATTATATACATTTAGAGGTGAGACAGCAAACATACTCAGAGGAGTCTGATTCATCCTTGAAAGAAACAGCTGCAACCTTGTCTTCTACCTAAAGCAATTATAATCCCAATATCTAAGCACACAGGAGCTTGTGCCGTAGTTTCCATCTCTTCAGCTTTTTGCCACTCTGAACTAAACAAGATTATCCTTTCCCCTTCCACAGGGTAATAACAGTATGTAAATCTTGAGTTTTCAAAATGAAATGTAAAGTAAAATATGGCCCAGTGTGCTCTCTCAGCCACTAGCAAGAATGCAAGAATCCACATTTTGCCTCAACTGAAAAATGAGACTTAAATACTCGAAGGGGGCTTATGAAAAAGGAGGACTTTTTACATAGCCAGACAGTTATAGGATGAGGGAGAATGGTTTTGAACTAAAAGATGAGAGTTTTAGATTAGATAATATTAAGAATCTTTTTACTGTGAGGGTAGTAAGGCAGTGCAAGAGGTTGCCCAGGAAAGCTGAGGATGTCCCATCCCTGGAAGAGTTCAAGGCCAGGCTGGATGGGGCCCCAGGCAACCTGAGCTGAACAAAGGTATCCCTGCCTGTGGCAGAGGGGATAGAATTAGGTGATCTTTACAGTCCCTGCTTCTATGAATCTTTGATAAATAAGTTTAAATAAGTAATGGCTTTGTATCAGAGTATCCACAGTGTAGAACAGCTTATGGACTCTGACTGAAGCTATGATGGTGCTGAAGAGGTGGCCACTGATGCTCGTACTGCTGTAGCTTGTGACATTTCTGATAAGCACAGGCAATCAAACAAGAATGGATTTGGACAATCAAATATTAGCTGAAGGATATAAAAACTGCTATGAGTAGAATTTTAGAAGTAATTTATATCTGGCTTGATTGCTGAAGTAAAACAATAAAACAAAGCAAAAATAAAAAATCATAGAATCATAGAATTTGCTGAGTTGGAAAGGGCCCATCAAGATCATCAAGTCCAACTCCTGGCCCTGCACAGGGGCCAGGAGTCAAGGGTCACACCCTGTGCCTGAAAGCATTGTCCAAATGCTTCTTGAACTCAGGCAGGCTTGGGGCTGTAATGAGGGTTTGACTCAAAGAACTCAACCCTTTCTAATTCCCTTTGTACAAACATGTGCCTGCCTGCACACATCCCACCACTTTTGTTTCAAAGCAAGAGGAAAAAGAGTTTTAATAGGAAGCAAATGTATTCTTTGCTTTCAAATTTTTTTTAAAAACTCTAACTTTAGCCTAATATCCCTGAAAATATAGTTTTAACTCAAGAAGTCAAAATGTTTAGAAAGTACAAGAATGAGCTGTGCCTACTACATAATCCATTTTCACATTAAAAAACCTCAAACCAAAAAAACTCCAAACAAACAAAAAAAGGAAGACCACCCTGAAACCTTGTTCCAATTTTACCTGAGCCTCTAATAATTTTTGTTTTGCTAAAATTACAAATTTGACAATCAGCATCCAACTGAGAAATGTAATCTAAACCTCTAGGAAATGATCTTCCAGGTACTGTCAGGTAGGTACTCATGAAAGATGCCTCTGGGCAGATTCAGAGGTGATGGAGAGCACTCATAAGATACCTGAAGAACTCTGCAATATTTTGAATCAAGCAATTGTGTGCACAGGAAGAAAAAATAAATGTAGCAAAGATGGTAAGAAATATTTGTAATCTGAAATGCAGGGAACAAGGTGTGCTGTATCAGTAACAAAAGCAGGTGAGCGGAGTTAACATCCCATGCTAGAGAAGGCTGGACACACCATCCAAATCATTTTGCTGGGAGATGACAAATCTTTGATTTTGAGAGCAATGGCTAGTGACATTATATTTTGTATTTCCTGACACAGCATGAATCTAAGAATGTTTCTTATTTCATATGGGAATGATTTCAGGATACTAGCAACATAACATTCAGGGAATGAACAGTCTAAAATTTCTATAAACACCAGAATCAAGGCATTTATGAGTTTTAGTAAAAATTTTATTGAAGTCTGGTCATGTTGGCATATTGTGCATTTTAGATGTAAATTAGATTACTGGCAGTAGATTCAATTTAGTGGTAAAAATGTAAAGAAAACAGTTGGTCTGCAGATGAAACAATAATGTAGTTGTTCTTTAGTTAAGAGAACAGTGAAATCCAGAAACAAATGGTGTTTGGGAATATTTATGGTAGAGGAAATATGCTGCATGCAATTAACTTTGTCAATTATATGCAGCGCAGTAGTTTTTGTTCAGCTTTGAAGAGCAGCTTCTGATAGTGAACATATGATAGGGTGAATGGATGGCTCTGAGGGTTTCCAGTGGGAACAGAAAGCCTTTCATCCCTAGCTCACTTGCTAAAATGCAGTCCAGGCTGTGATTTTGCTGATGGCTTTGTGTGTACAACTTGTTAGGCATGACACCAGGTCTCCTCTGCTCCTCCTTCCCCCACTACACCATTTCAGGTGCAAAGCCTGTGTGACTGAAAAGGACCATAGCAATTGGCACTGCGGTGGCAGTCTTGGAGAAAACCCACAGCTGGAGTGTCAGCATTTGGCTCCTTCTCACCAAGGTTTTTCCTGGTCCTGAAGCACTTGACCTCTCTGCCTTGCTCTATAGACACAACATGCTGTCTCTTTTCAGGCTTATCATCAGGCATCTTTCAAAAGCTTTCAAATCTCCTGAAAAACACACATTGTTTAAATAAAAATTCAGATAAAGATTTAGTTACTTGTACGAGTACATAAAAAAAAAGAAATTTAGGATCTGGAGACATAGAGTGCTGTTTTATTGAGCTACCAGTAAGCTCCAGAATGTGCTGGAAAGAAAATCTCACTTACCTCAAAGGTGCAATGGTACTGAGGAGTGATGTTTTTTCATGTACAGCAATCACTGCAGCTTGCAACTGGCTAGACTGGTGCAGAGAAGTGGAAGTTATAATACTGTTATTTAATTAAGCCAAATCTGTTCTGGATATATAGCAATTGAAAGAGATTAATTCTTTACACACACTTGGGGTATGCCCTATTGCCCCAGAGTTACTTCTGTTATTAATTATGAAAAGGTAGGTTGACAAGGGGGTGAAATAGGTGAGAATTCATTCTCCCATACCATCCTGTTTGTTTAGGTTAAAGGCACCAGGGCATTGTCTTGCTGGTGACAGACATTGGGTCTAAAAATCCTGTTCTGTGATGAGCTTTGCTTCAAACACTACTGCCATGGAGGTTTAAAGACTTCTCAGGAACAAATGCAGACAAATGTTGCTGAAACAACACTTGGACTGGCCCAGGGTGCTGCTGGCAGATGGTTGGGTGTCTGGGAAGGAGAAGTAGGGAAAATAACCTAGGACAAGAGGGAAAAACACTCAGAGCTTTGTCAGCCAATACAAGTGTCAGGGTCAGGTCTGTGAGAAGTTGAGTAAATGGACAAGGTTTTCAGCAAAGTGCTAACTGGGCAACAGTCTGAGAGCTGGCTGCTGCACTGCTGGCCTCCCAAAGCATGGTGCTTTACAGGTGCCTCAGGTCAGTGAAGGAGACACCTGATAACTGACAACTCCTTGTGGAAAAACCCACAAGACCATAGCATTTGTTTAGCTATTTGGGTCTGAAAGTGAAATGCTATTTTGTCTACTTGACAACTCTTTGTCTAATTTTTCATAAACCCTCTGGAGTGCTGCCCATTTGTATGTGTTGACAACAGCTAGCACAAACTCTGCTGAAGCTTTTGTGTAGCAAACTGCCCTCCAGCAAGTTAAAAGATGAGTAAATTTTCCAGCTGTTTGCAAGGCTGGACTGGAGACAGGGGTTTGCAGTTGCACCTTGAAGGGGCATTGAGCGGGTACCACTGTGACCAACAGCGTTCAGAGCATCAAAGCCACACAGAGGCACAAGGGAAACTGATACAAATAACATTAAATTGCTGGTTGCTGGCTTTCTGATTGGAATAAGAGTAATTGCACATCACACTGAGCCTCTGATATCTCAGTGTGACCATAATAAGTGTTCAGAAGACCATAACAATTTATTGGCAAAGTCATCTAGCTGTTGCCAGACTCCAGTCTTGAAGGATGTGTCTGCAGCCTGTCTGTGCCTGTGCCCTGCCTGGCATCTCACAAGCCATGGCTGGAGTAAAGGCCTGGCCTGACTGACACCAACCAGGACACAGTGAATTCATCATTAAGGCAAAAGTCTGTGTCTGTTGTAGATGCTTAACTGCTTTATATTCTCAAATGTCATTTAAAAGGCATGAGGGAGGAGGAGCCTGAGGAGTGTTATGACAAGAATTACAGCACAAGGAGAGCAAGAAACAGTGCATGATTAGGAGACTCTTTAAAAGTCTTCCCTTAACTTTCATAGCCCCTAGAAGTAGTTTACATCTTTCTAATATAACTTTTGAAGCAATTACTTTTTGAATCACCTGGTTTTATTATGACAAGTCATGCTATTTGTTATATTTTTTTAATTTAAAAACTGGAAGGCAGTGTAAGAAATATTTCAAGAAGGAACATCTCCTAAATTTATTTAAAATCTTTTTTGTCATGTGGCTCAGAGTTCATTAGTGGGAGAACAGTTTCCTCATCAGAATGAGTAGCAAATACAGGATGAAATAAAAACCGAAAAAAGATGAAAACTTCAAATGAAACAGAAAGTTTTAATAGAAATACTATTTGTCTACACTGTTTTATAAGAGCCATTACTTCATGTGCCTCACTGTGAGTTAACACTGTGCTGTGTTGCAAAACTTCAGACTATCTTCAGCTTTTTCTAGGATTTTGAAGTATTGCCAGTTATTCTTCCTTATTGTTAACAGTTATATTTTTAAGAGGAAAATGTGTGCTTTCTGACCTTGATCAGGGTAGTGAGGTAGATATGTCATGAGAACACTGGTGCAGCGGGTTGGCTGAAACCAGTTTTGCTTTTAGATTCCCGTTGTCAGGACCCATGCCCAGGCAGTCCTGCTCCTCTGTACTTCCCTGGGTGGCTGCAGGCTCTGCACGTCTCTGGTGCCACAGTTCTTGTGAACTGGTTAATCTGTGGGGAAAGCCTTTGAGCTTGGGTATCACCCTTTCTTCTCTCCAGCTCCCAACTCTGCACTTATTAGCCAGCACATCCTCCATTGCTTTCTGTTGTGTACCAATTGGATTTGTTTTGGCAAGAGTCTCCAACACCTCCTCTCAAGAGGGAAGCTTAGTACAGTGATTAAACCCTGCCTAGAGGTTTGGGAGGCTGAACTCAGTGTCTTGTTCTCCCATTGTTTTCTGTGTGCCTTTGGCTAAATCGCTGGAGGAGGAGGAGGAGGAGGAGGAACTAATCTCGTCTGGCTTCAGCTGTTACAAATTAGATGTCTAATCTGAGTTTGTTGCCTGTGCTCCCTCTGTGGTCAAAGAAGAGAGACAGGCACATCCAGGGGCAGACTCCTCCCTTTCTGGGGTGTCTGCACTCTCAATAGGTTGATAAGCAACCAATTCAGACTCGCACCCTTCATTTTCAGATGCCTAAAATAAATCAAACCAAGTCCCACACTTAGTCTCTGTTTTCTGGCTGTTACACAAAAGTGGAATCCATTAAATCCATTCAAAACAATGCAATGCTATGGCAGTGGAAATTGCTCAAAACCAAGGCCAATTTGGAGCCCACTGGCTGATTTTTAGAGCAGACCCTTTAAAAATACTTGAAAACTAAAGGTGTCTCTTGAGTTTTAACATCTCCTAACTCCTATAAAAGTCATAGGAACTTTTGGAAATCTCACTAAATGCCCATCTGTGCTTTTAGGTGTATAAACACTTATAAAACTCTGTCCCCACTCTTATTAGGAAGAGCACTATCCTAAAATGCATCCAGGCCTCCAAGTAGCATTTTCCTTGGCTTCTGCCCCTCATCCCTCCAGACACCACTGCTTCCATGCTCTGTGGGTCTTGTCCCTGGCAGCAGAGGATCCCTCTTGGCTGAGGACTGTGTGTGACACATAACACTCCAGCTCTTCCCTGCTGGTGGATAATTCCTGAGGATGAGAGATGGGGCTGGGCTGGGGAGAGAATCAGTGAATCATAACTGCCTCTTCACTTCAGCTGAACCGTGTGGAAACTTGGCATGGTGGGGAATCTCAGACATAAACCATATTTTATTAGTTGGAATTGACAATTCAGCTGTGACCATGGAACTGGCAAGTTATAGACACAATGTACAAGATGTAAGCCTAATTTGTCCTTTTTTTCTGGGCTGCCTAGCATCTCTCATTCCTTGTTGAGCACTTCCATCAAGACCAGCATGACAAGAGTTAATGCACAGTCTGGAAACTAATGCAGGGTGGGACCCTTCCTCCCTTTTGATTGTCCCTTTCCTTTATGTGAACAGACTTGCTTGCCATCCCCAAGAGTGCAAGAGGCAAAGGTGAGGGGAGAGCTGACAAACAAGGAAAATAATCCCTTTGCCCACCCCTAGTGGAAATTCTGTTAGCTACAGCATGGCAGCTGAGACAGAGCGACTTAACCCAACCAAATCTCTTTTATTATGTTCCTGTGTTTATTTTTCCTCTGCATTTATGACTTAGCATGTTGGTTTTGGTGTGGAAAGGACTCTAAAGCTGTAGATATGTGTTGTAATTATACAAATTCCTCTGCATGGAGTCTGTTAAAAAGGTTGATCTATTTTTATGAGGACACACACAAATACTCATTTTGATGGACCTCATTGGCATTTATTGCAGGCCTGCCACTACTAAAATTTAAAGCCAACCTCGTAAATTTTATGGAAACTACATACTGCAATTATTAGCCCGAAGACCTCCTGTCTCGCAGGAATGAGTCAGAATTTGCTTTCCACGTACACTGTGGTTTACACCTGAAAGAGATTAGTTGAGACCACCAGTAGCTTGAAAACCTAATCTCCAGTATTTTGTTTCCAGTTTAGCTCTGAAAGATACTCCAGGTGTTCTCATTAATTAGTCATTGTAAGTCACTGTGTCACTATTGTGCATGGAATAACTATTTTCCTTGTGCACGTTTTCTGCAGGAGTGTTTTAAATTAAAAGTTAGTTTATACACTTCTTAATGTTTAGAAACAATTCTTGTGACTGGTGAAAATGAACAAAAACAAACTCTAACAAATCAGTTTAGAAGGACAAACTCTTGAACTTGAATGTTTCCTGTAATGATGCAACTTTACAGAGTTTAGCTGAGCTCATTTCTGGCATAGTGGTGGATCCAGCTAAATATCATAAACAGATCCTGCCATTTTTTCTGCAGAAAAATTCCCACTTCCAGAAGTTGTCCATAAGTCTTACAAACCATGCAGTAGGTAATATGTTGTCCTTCCTTCATTATCCTATTTCATAGTCACAGACACTGAGAGACAGAAATTAAGTGGATTAAGCCTACTGGTACAATGAATCAGTAGGAAAAAGTGAGTATAGCTATAGATGGATGACAAAGTTTAACATATGGAAAGTATAAACATTAGTGTGTATGTTGTGTGGCTGTATATGGTCCTGCAGATAAACTTTGATGAAACTTTATTCCTTTTTTGGGACTGATGAGTGAAATATCTTGCTGCAAAAGTCACCTCTCTGGGCAACTAGTTCCAGTGTTTCATCACTCTTACTGTAAAAAACTTCTTCCTTACATCTTATCTAAATCACTGTCTTTGAGCCTACAACCATTACCCCTTGTCCAATCCCTACAGGCCCTGATAAAATGTTTGTCATCATCTGTCTAGGATACGTAGGGAGAGCTGTCCTCAGCACTGCAGGGAGCTCAGCAGTGGCTGCTTTTGGAGCCCAGGAGTCCTATGCCGCCTGTTCACCCAGAGCCCTGTTCTGAGTCCTCAGAAGCCTTCAACAAGTGCATATCTCTCTGTATCTATGGGCATGCACACATGTTGATGGGTATGGATGTACGTGTTGTCACGTTCTTCACTTTTCTGACCTGCAAGGTTGGACTTCAAGCAAAGCTATGTGCTGTGTGTTATGTCAATATAGAGAACTCCATTGCAGAAATTGATATAATTGGCCTTTTCTTCTGCTGCAGAAGAAGTGAGACTTGCTTGTTTTTGCTCTGTGGTCTCTTGCAGATGGGGCAGGACTAAAGGAATCCAGTGTTCCCTAACCACAATGCACATTAACTCATGCATGCTGCTTGACCCTGTGGCCCAGCCCCTCACTTCATGATGTTGCTCTGTCCTGTTAGGTCAGTGGGTTCAGGCAGCAACTCACTGACACAGGGAGTTTATCCCCCTTTAAGATCTGTCTATTCTTATGTGTCACTGCACCGAATACTTGAGGCGTGCACTTGAGATTTTCCTCACTGCCACAAAAAGCATGAACGTTCTATTACATACTGCTGAGTTTTTCACTCTGCAAATGACAATTCAGATATGGCACTAGACACATTACATTTCCTGCATAGTGAAACAGATGAAGAGAAGTGTAGTCTTTTTAAACTGAAATACAAGAAGACACTACAAGAAAAGCCTTTCTCATATTTGAACATGAAAGTATATTGATAATTCCATATACTGCTGCTTGAAAGAGGAGGATACTTCCTACTCATCTATAGAGACATATTGTGATGTTCTATAGCATCAAATGAGTGATATTTTCTTCTTTTCCAGCTGTTATGCTGAATATGTAAAAGCCTCTTTGACATATGGGCAGGACTTTTCTTTGCATAAATTTATTCTACGTGATTTCAGAGTTGGGTTTTTTTCACCTTGATGAGTTTTGGTTTGAGACCTCATAAACCTTTCTTTAACAAAGAAAGGGACACAAAATCTGTAATCAGCTTTCTTCCAATGTAACAAATGTAACAGGTATCCTGGCTCTAGCTGTATACCCCATAGCTTCTTGTGAAAAGAAACAAGTGCCTCGTGCTTTTTCTCAGATTTCAGAAGTAGCTGTATCTAAGTGGAGTGTCGTCTCTTTAGCCTGTAAATAGTCAAGGTATTAAAATGTGCAAAATGAAAATAGAATTTGCACTGTAATACTCTTTAATTTGATTTGACATTAGATTTCAGCTCCTCATCTTTTCATGATAGCTATTGAAAAGGTGTAATTTTATTTCAAAGTCTTAGATTTTACCTTTGCTATGTTCCAGTACATGAAAATTGTGGAGGGAAAAGTTATAGTGCAGAGTTGTGGACACATGCAAATTAAGTTTTGACTTTGATTATATTTTTTGCACTTGCTATTTGAGATGTGCACTCATTCTCTTTTTATTTTCAGTGAATATTTATCCTGATGGCTATCACTAAATAATTGCTTGGTGTCTAAAGCTCTTTTCACATGATGGGCAATTCAGAACCTTGATCAAGGTCAATTGTTAAGGTGTCGAAATCTGAAAATTTAATCATAACCAAGAGTAAAATGATACTCAGAATTATGCCTCTAAGAAAAGCCACTATTTACCAAGAAAAGAGTTTTTTATATCCAGTGATCATAGTAATTTCTAAAGTGGAGCATCTTAGAATCTGCTTTGATTTATTCACTTGAGAAAATGGCTGGCTATTCATACACTCAGAAAACTCTGGACAGCTAGTCAGAAAAAAAGAGAAAATCCAGTCTGATCAACAGTAACTCAGGTTTTGTCTACAACTCTCAAAAACTTGGTGTCCTAACCACAGCTCAGTGTGGCTCATACAATTGCAACACACTGCAAGTCCTTGTTCTAGAATTGGGCCCAACTGAATTCACAGTCACTCTTGATAATATTGGTGTGAAGTGATGTTAGCCAATCTGTGGTCTTCCACAGAGCCAGATTTCCCTCCTAGATCCAGCATCTGCTCACATGGGGCTTTAACAGCTTCTCATGATGCCAATAGCTCCTGTCCACCAGATGATTTCGGTTGTTTGTCAGACAGTTTTGGACCCGTCTCTGTCATGGCTTGGTGTTTGTAATGGCTCCTTGAATCGCTACAGGGGAATCCTCTGCGCAGCTACAAACAGCAAAGAATTCAGGTCTGTCTGTGACTGACCCCCAGCACACCACAGGTGCTTGTGGCATGACCTCTGGCTCCAGATGGGGAGTAGCAGATCATCTGATAACCACTGTGCTGCACTGGGAGCAGGGCTGGCCCCTGTTTGGGTGTGGGACCCCCTCAAGAGCAGAAGGCACAGGTCAATGTCCTACCACAAAAGTGATATATTTGATTGCTTACCTCGGACCTAAAAAGCACCTCAGACCTCATTCACTGAAGTTGTCAAGATGCCAATCCAGTGCTCTATCCAGTGGAAACCAAAGGACTGGCATATCTAGAGGCTGTACATTACTTCAGCAATAAAAATACCAATTTCGTAGGCTGGGTAGTCCAGACCAATCCCCACCATGTTCCCGAAATCATTTCTGCTTCTTAGTGAGTGCATCACAAGTTCTTCAGGCACTTTCATTTATTCTTCTTTGTTAATTTTTCTTTAAATTTTAAGGGCATTATTCCTGCAGGCCATGTCAAGAACTTGAGAAATGTCAAATCCTTTTCTGCTCAGTGGATATTGAGCCTTCCTTCACAGCTTTCCAAGGCTCCTGAGAAGATACCTCTGATACTTTTTGATACCTTAGAGAAGGCAGGACAGCAGTGTTGTGATGGCAGCTGTTGAGTATGTACCCAGCACACGGTGCCACTGGAATTAGCAAGTAAAACTAAAGACTCCACACAAAGATGCAGCACTGCCAGTGCTTTATAACAGGACCACTCATATATTCATTCCTGGTAAAGCAACAATTCTGCACAAATAGACAGAACCCCATTTTCTAAGCACTCTTCATGGGAGATCTTTAATGAAGGTAGTGCCAGAAGAATTTTGTTAACACCTGTCAGTCAAAGGTGTGATTACAAACCAGATATCCTAGACAATATGTACAGTCTTGGTAACATGCAAAACAATCCATTTGCAAACCTAGCATGATGAATGATGCCAAATATTTGAAGAATAAGGTTAGTAGCTCTGTGTTGATGGAACTAATCTGCTAGTAGATCTTGAGCACAGGAGTTTAAAAGTTTCTTATGTATATCTGTAGACACCTCAGTCACACCCTGGACTGCAGTGAAGGTAGCCCAATAAATTCAGTAGTACACTTAAAGCGAATACGATAATGATGCTTCCAAAGGAGAAAAAAGTGTGAAAATTAATTTGTTCTAATGGTATAGAATTAAAAACAAAACCTTCAACAAACAACAAACATCTATCTTGAGGATGAAAAGAGTATTTTATTAATCATTATCACATCTGATGTAAATCCCCCCTCAAAGCAGGGCTAATCTTGTTGATCAGGTTTTTATCAAGTTCTCCATGTATGCAGATGCCTCAATCTCTCTGGGCAACAGTTTTGTGAGAATTTTTTTNTTTTGTATCTAGCAGAATTTTCTCTTGTTGCAACTTCTTTGTTGTCTTTTGGAATTTTCTGTGCACCTCAGAGAAGGGTCTGCCTCCATCTATTTATCACTATGAAGATAAAGAAAACAATTAGATCTCCTATAAGCCTTCTTTTCTCTAGGTAAAATAAATCCATTTCTTTAACCTCTCCTTGTACATCATGTGCTTCATCTCCCTAATAATCTTGTTGGCTCTTCATTGGACTTGTTCCAATTCTTTCTCATGCTGAGGGGCATCAAACTGGACACAGCACCCTCTGTTTCATCACACTTGTGCCTAAGGGAGAAGAATAATTGCACCCATTGAGTTGCACACAGCACTCCCTAACACAGCCCTGTATGTGGTTATCACTCCTTGCCCAAAGAGTGACCCTTATCTCAAATACACCACTTAGGATCTTTTCCTTCCTGCAAAATCCCATTAAATATGTATCAGTGGGAGAGGGGAGAAAAAGGTAGGACAGGGAAAGAAATTTTTTCGAAGTACATAAGCTTCCTTTGAGGACACAAAGGCAATTCTAGTAAAGAAGGTTGGATGCCCTTCTGAATGCATCAGATTTCTTCTCTATGTAGAAGTATGTTATCTCTCTTTGCAAATTTGGGCTTAAAAATGTGGTAAATTCTAATTCACTTGATTTGCTCAAAATCACAAAACAAATTTATCAAACTGAGAGCCTGAGTTACCTTGTTCAGCTTCCAGTTTAGACTTCAATGTTGCCCTTAATCTAAAAGTAATTCAGATGGGATTATTAGAAATGTTTCAGTGACTGTTTTTTTCTTACTGTCCCACTACTGAAATGTTGATATGAATACTTTTAGCTTGGAACTTAGAAACATACCAACAGCCATGAAAGACTTCCTTCTGAAAAAAAGTGTTTCATTTTCTTTTAGGTTATTTGTTTTTTTCCCTTTGGTAGGCATTCAGCCACTTTTACTAGGTCTCTTCTTGTCACCTTAAATTAAATTCATAAAAGTGTCAGAACATGAGCGACCAAAATTATTTTCTCATCCATGCTGTGGTTCTATTGGGAATTTTTCCCTAGATGATGCTATTTGGACCTAGTTATTGACAATAAATTTATTGCCTGTAGAGCTCCAAATGTGTGATGTCTTTTCCTTCACTTTCCTGGCTTGACGCTTGCAACTTTTTCCCTTTCTGGGAAAATATTGCCACCCACAAAGCACTTTTCTCCTTTTAGAAGAAATACCGTGCTTCTACCATAGAAGGGTCATGTGAGGTAAGACCTCAGGATGAAAATTCAGATTGAAGCTATAGTAAGAAGGAACAAAAATCATATATCAGAGAAATAGTCCATTTCCCTTCCTCAGTCTTTGATTTATACTACTTTTTAGCAACTGAAGTTTGCTGTCGTGGTTATGTAAATTGCTGTGATATGAAAAAAACAACCATACAACTCTCAGGCTGCCAGCATAAGTACCAAATGTAGAGGTATTAATATGAAAACATTGGTTTAGCATGAACTACTTTGTGTTTCACAAGAATCGTATTCTGAAAGCAGCACTACAACAGTGCTTCCAATATTCATCATTTTGTTACAAGTTTCTTGATGTTTGGTGTTTTTCCATAAAGCGCCAACTCTTGGAGACATCTCATTACCTGTGATTCTCAGCTTTCATTGAAAAGTAATGCCTGTAGATCTTGTAGTTGCAGGGAAAATTTTGCAAGTCTGAGCCCTAAAGATCTAAAGCAAAGGTAAAGGCCAAATATTTTAAATTCAGTTTTTAAGTTCAACTTAACTGTCTTTGGTTCTGAACAAGAACTTCCGAGTTTTGAGGCTGACAGCAGACCTCCTATAATGTTAATGGATTAAAAAATGTTAATTTAATTATATTAAATAGTTCTGTGTATGGATATACATATGTGCACAGTTATAACTATAACTACAAAACACAAATTTTTAGATCTTTATGTTTGCTGCTCCAGATTTAAGTCATATACTACTGACTTCACAGGTAGAAGCATCCACAAAAACAGAGGGGAGCAGGGTATTTGTATGGTCAATACAGATTTATGCCCTGATATATTTCTATATCTAACAATGTAACGTATAGAAATACTAGCAGAATTTTGCATAAAATAATTTTGATCTCTGGTATCTAGTCTGTGGTTGCAGTTTTTTATTTTTTAAAATAGAAAAATTCTCAAGTCACGCACCAGGATAGGAAAATTCTTTAATTTTGACTGTGTGCACAGAGTGCATAGGAATGTCTAAGGAATAAGTGGGGAGAGGTGACAGATATAGTTGATTCACTAGAAGGATGCTTTGAAATGTTTTAAATCCTTAAATTATTTAAATCATTTAAATCCTGTTTTAAGTCAGTAAAAAGGGATCATAATCATTTGTGTTAATGAAAAGGTTTACACAAAAAAAAAAAAAGATAAAACTCTTATTATTGACTCCTGCAGGATTTGTTTTCTGTTCTCCAATAAGAGAATAAAACAAACACCATGTACCCAAGGTGGTTTGTCATCCAGTAAGAACAACAACCAGCAAGAAGCACAAAAAAGCACATGCTTGCAAATGATAAACATGCAGGAATGTGTTTGTCTTCAAATACAAAAACAGTTTGGAAATAAATTTTGATTGAAAAAGTAATAAATTACTACAGTGTGTTATTTCACCATTTATTCATCTGTGCATGTTTATATTATACCAATCAATAGTTAATTCAGCTCATGATCCTGCCACATTCGATTTATACTCAAGGATCTATATCAGATAAAGTTTTTACAACTGTGGTGAATTCCAGTCATGCAGTTCTCATTTCTTTTGATTTGTTTGAAGACCTAATTAAGTGAAGGGGATGTACTGGAATAATAATAATAATTTTTTAAAAAGGTTTAAGAATAATTTTTTGCTAGAAATAGAGAAATTCAAATATCTGAGTAGAATTGGCTTCAAAGAAAATGTATTTTTTCTTTTCTATTCTTTTTTTCTACCAATATAATTACAGCTTGTTTTTAAAATTGGAATTGTAGTATAGGCAATGCCAAACCAAACAGAGTTGGCTACAGGGTTTTGAGCATTTTCTCTGGCACACACAAAGGTCTACCTACTCTATTTATTACAATAGCTCCTCAGAGGAAGTCAGAAATGCCATGTTCACTGTACTCATCAAGTTTCACAAACATCAATTAGGAAGCTGACTTTTGATTCCCCTGACCCCTCTTCCTCCTTCCCCCTTGAGTTTTTCATCTTAAATAAAATGGTCAAAGGAAAAACTGTAGGAGAAAACTTTCTTCTGTGTATATCTATATATACACACATACACAAAAATTTTTAGGCATACACATAAAAGCACACATGGATATGTACACACACATGCACACACATACATCCACACCCAAAGAGTGGTTGGGCCCTGGAACAGGCTCCCCAGGGCAGTGGTCATAGCACCAGCCTGACAGAGTTCATGAAGCTTTTGGACAATGCTCTTGGGCACGTGGTGTGACTTTTGGGGATGCTGCTGCGCTGGGAGTTGGACTTCGATGATCCTTGTTGGTCCCTTCCAAATCAGAATATTCTGTGATTCTATAGATAAGTGCACCTGTCTGTATACATATTTCAGAGCAGGCATATTACATTTCTGTGTCCCCACTCCCTCCTCTGAAGTTGTGGAAAGGCGTGCTGGTGCTGGCGACGATGCGCGCTGTGTCACGCTGCCACCAGAGACCTGCCTGTGCTGGTCAGAGCAGCTCCTGCAGCAATGACAGACAAAAGCCTTTAAGATTATCTGTTTGCTGTGACCAGGAGGAAGCTCTTTCCCAAGCTGGGATTCAAACACAGGGTCGCAGGTTGTCCCAGCTCTCCCTTGTGAGGGCTCAGGGGCTCCAGCACCACAGGGTCCCTTTGAAGTCCTGCCTGCAGGCTCTGTATGGAGCATGGCTTGCACGCTTTGGGATCAAAGCCTTACACAGCCACTTGCATCCAGGTGCAAACATTGATTCTCTATTTCTCTGCTCTTTTGATTTTGTCTCTATGTCTACCATTTATCTATTTCTGTTTTCCATTTCCCCTTATTTTGTTTTGCACTTTTATTGTATTAACACACTGGGTTTTACTCCATTAAGCTAAACTTTTCAAGTAAATTTCCAAGCAGTTAATAAGGTTTCTTTTTCATATTTGAAATGGATTTGCTAAGGAAACAGTACTACTGCAATTTATAAATGCACTGAAGCACCTTTTGGAGACAACTGTCTCTGTGTTTGGAACAGGATATGTTAAATGGAAATTGAGAGAGAATTTGTAAGACTTATTTTCCACTATTGCAAGCTTTCAAGAACTTAATCTGAAAAAGAGATTATTTCTTTTCTCCTTGTGTCCAGGAGACAATGTTATAATTTCTTAATAAAGATCATACAGCCTTGGAAAAGCATTTAACAAGCTTCATTGGGATATTACATTGCAAGAAACGTTCTTCTATGAAAAATTCTTAAATGTGGAAAATTATCTGAAATTTTGGACAAGCCATGTCTCACTTATTTGATTTTTTTTTTTTTTAATGAAGTTACAAAATAGATGTTGTCCCCAAATACCCTGATCTGCAATGATTAAACTTAGTCTTATGTGGAGGCCTGGCACAAATACTCTGCATCATAGCTTAATGATTTATTTTGCTTGGTCCTGAATTTGTCCCTGTTGAAGTCCAAATGTCTTCCAGGCGAGTTGGTTTGGACCATGCAGTCTGTGTGTGATAAAAATAATAAGTCTGCTTTGAATAAACGGGGCTGGGTCCAGGGCCTGATAGGGCATGGCTGTGTGGGTGTGATGTTAAATTCATTTTTATTCTCAGACAGGGTAGCTAGAAAACACCCTGAGGTAGACGTCTGCCCCATTGCCTGACACCAGAGGACTGCAAAACGAGGCAGAAAGTAGCCTGGCCCTTCTGGGCAAATGCTTCTCATTTCCACCCATTTGGGTAGAAATCCTTGGTGGGAAAGCTGTGTATGGGGTGGCTGCTGGGGAGGGCAGGAGGGAGGGGAAGAGGTGCCAGGTGAAACCCCAGTATTGCTGCGGCTGCAGGGCAGAGCAGATTCCATCTGGATGTGCACATGGGTGGCTGGGAAGGACCTGTGTGTCCCCTCCATGAGAGCCAGGTGCTGTTTGAGGGACCTTCAGGGTGGATCCAACCTCTGACGTTCCCAGACTGCCCTCATGGGCAGCAGGGCTGTGTGCAATGCACTGATCTGCCACCAGAAAAAAGTTTCTTCACTCCCCATCCCTTGAGCTGGATTATATCATCATGCCAGGGCATTAACCTAGGGCTTGTGCATCTAAATATATTTGATTTTGGGTTTTCTTCTCTTCTAATATTACAGCTTTGCCTGTCGTTTATAAATACTCCATTTAAGGAGCTATTTAGCAGTAACAACATTCCTGAGCTCAGTCCAAGAATTGATCTAATTATGGCTCCCTTTCAAAAATCTATTTCCACTCCCCCTCCCAAGGCCTTCTCTCCCCTGTGGTCAAACAGACTGAAGATAATAAAGTGCAAAAAACTCCTACCTAAATAAACAGAGGAATTAATTGGATACACTGTCACTGACAGATTAGTAAATCCCAGTCTTGCCTTACTTATTTATGTGAGTCATCCTGCTGTGTGGAAATATTTGTGTAATACCCTGATTTAGAAGAATTATATTCAAAACCCATAAAACCAGAGGTTTTTTCTGCATCTTCCCTAAATGGGATAAGGAAGAGTAACAAGTAATATGTTTTAGCTACTCATTAGCTGACTAATGCAACTGGTGATACATACAAAAAATAAAGTTTCTGGTCTTGCAAATTCATAATTGTTCCATTAATTTTTCACTTTTTCATTCAATAAAAATCATGTCTTACAGTGTCCTTGGAAAACAAGCCTTCTCTGTTTAGAGGCAGTGCAATTCTACATTCTTGGTATATGGAACACCAAATGTCCAGGGATAGCCAGCATTCTGGCAGAGAGCCATGCATCTTATTATATTGTAGGAGAGCCAAATTTCCTCCTGCACAGTATGTCTATAAATAAATTGCTTCTTCCACAAGCAATTAAATAGAAGCATTTTTCCAAACAGCATGCAAATGCAGGGGTTTTTTCTTACTGCAAGTAATAGCCAATTTATACTAGTTTAAGGTCAGAATTATTTTAACAATGATATTAAAAATGCCTTCTCCTGAGTTTGCACAGAGATGTAAAAAAAAAAATGCAATGAAAAATTTTCTTTAAATAACATTTCTTCACTTGTAAGGACCTGGCATAAAGAAGCCATCCTTCAACTGTCTGCAGTTAAAGTGTTATATGTACATTTCATCAGGGTTGTTAAAGGCTGACATTGCATTCTTGAGACTGCATTTGCATTCAGCCTGTAGCTTCTTTGGGGTATTTGTGCAGTTTATTTACACAGTGCCTAGAAAAAATCATCTCATAATTTATGTTGGTGGCTCTAAGGAAATACTAGAAAATAAATTGATATTTGAGATTCTTAATCTAAAATCTAGCTATCAGCAAACTGTCATTGACCTTCTCTTATCTCTCACTCTTATTCAGAACATGTGGTTGTATTTTTTATGGGCTTGACTAATAAGGTTATTGAAATAATGCAGGGAGGAGGTTAGGAAATCTTCATCTGGCTGCCTTGGAAACTTAAATTTATTGCAATAGTCTTAGAAGGTGTCTCTGCTTTTCAATCAGATTGGCATTGTGCCACATCACCTCTTTCAGAAGTGAGAACCAAAAGGAAACTACAGTGGTACCACACTGTTGAACTTCAAATATTGACAAAATTAGGACAGTCCAATATGCAAAGCCTATCTCATTGTGTGACTTTGTTTTATTACACACAGAATGGCTCAGAAAGCATAGGGAGACAAGGACTTTCTTTTGTTCCTTCCAAATCTCCAGTCATCATCTAGAGTAAGTAGGCAATGTATTTACAACTTTTCAGCTTTTTAAAAGGTTTCCCAGGAATGAGTGATTCCAAGCTCCCTTTTTCCCTTCCTCACCTATAACAAAGTTTACATGGCTTTTCTCTTTAACTTCTTTCCTCATCTATTATGAAAACTCTTTATGTACTTAAATAGTATCTCCCATTCAGAGCTACTTCCAGAAGGAAATGCTTGCTGCACTGGTATCCCATAGGGTAAAAGAAAGGTGAAGATGTTACAGTTTTTATCAGAACAAGAAATTAGATACCTTGCATTCCAATTAGAGTCAATATTAAAAACAAGAGCTTGGTAAAAATGCTGAGTCTATTATTGAACAATGTAAGGAGTAAATATATTTCTTGTGAGTACTTTCTCATGAAAACCAGTATTTTTTCATGAATTTTGATCTAGTGTGTGCAGCATAGTTTCTCTGTGGCTTCATCTGTGCCTCCCATTTTGAATGGCAGCCAGAAAGGTGTCATAGATAGAATTAAGCGGGCCATCTTTTCTTATGTTCTTAAATAATAAATGATCCTGGCAAGTTGTTTATTACCAGCAGTTAATGATCTGTTTATTAGTTAAAGTCTGTGGCTGTTAACACTCTAACAAATCAGTTCACTCTGTTAAACATCAATTTTGAGTACATTATTGGTATTAACCATACAAGGAACTAAAACTGTTGCAGACAGTTGATTTTATTGCTGTGGCAGAATTGTATAATAGGAGGCAAAGGTGTTCAGTAGGGTACTGCTGTAGATAGATTAGGTTACATTTGTTTGTATTGGTTAGTAACTCGCTTTTTATCCATAGTGAATGTGAATTCTCTTTTCCCAAATGTCTCTCAAGCAGTTTAAAGTCCTACATGCTGTAATTACCATGTTTTTAAGAGTGTAAGAATTACTTCTGTGTCCGTGCACATAGTTTGGAAGAAAAAAAAAAAATTGGTGGCTTAAAAATTAACGTCTAGAAGGTGTGTGGGATAAATAGCTTGCTTAAAAATGAAAAAAAGAAGCTCAGAAATCAAATACTGCTAACACTGCTTGTTTGCCTGAGCAATTGGCACTAGATCAACTGGTTTTCCAGACTAGTTGCAGCTACTGGGAGGAACAGACAGAGACAGAGTTTGAAGATTCTGGTGTCAGCTCTGCATTAAGCTGTGCTTCACTTACATCATAGTAAAATCCCACAAGCATCTTCAAAAAAATAGAGTTCCAAATAGAAGACCTGGGATATTAGGTGATCTTGATGAGAATACTTGGTCTTGAGTGGAATGGTGCTCTACAAGGTTTTGGCACTGCCTATTCCCAAACCATAAAGTACATGGATTGCAATTTTACATCTGATCAGGAAACAAAGCTGTAAAAGTAGGTTCACTCCTAGGGCTCAAGTAGTGGTAATAAGTCTGGCAAGGCTGGATAAAGAGGTGTGAGAATTACATTCCAACCTGCAAATTCAAGAGTTCAGATCTGTTCTTTCAATTTTGGCCCACTTCTCATAAAAGTTACCTCTAAATTCTTTCAGCATTTAGAAATAATCTACTGATACACTGGCAGAGTGTATCTACTGATACACTGGCAGAGAATAAGGTCCAAAAGCTTTTCTCTAAAGTGTATAAAAAATACTTTTTTCCCAATCTGCTTGACAAATGAATTATTTTTAGGGTTTTTTCTAGATTAATCGAACTGATCCAAAACCTTGTAAATGTCCAGTGTTATTTCTCTCAGTTTTGGTGGGGCTGGTTCAAGTTTGATTTGAATCTTTCTTAATTCAGTTGAATTCAGCAAAAATCGACATAGTTAAACCAGCAGTCAGTGGTTCATAGTGCTTGGCTAGTGCAAAGGCTATCACAAAATAGTATTTAAAATTAAATCACACTAACATTATATTGATAATCTACAACTTGCTTGGGGTAGAACAAATAACTGGAGAACGTGTTGTACCACCACAACTGTAGCTGTAGTCTAAAAGGTCAGCACAGAACAAGAATTCAGTAACAAAACTGGCACTTTGGACCCTGAACAGTGGGATGTCTAGCAGAGCTTTCTGTAATGGTATTAAAGTGTTCAGCTCTTTTCATGTTTGCCAACCAATTTTAATGTCCTGTTGAAGGAGGAATAGGAGGACCTGTGGTTTACACCCAGTGTCAACAACAAGGTAATTTCCCTAAGAGTAAGTACTGCTTTCCTGAGAGTTTTAATTACCCTCGAGGTCCTGTGGTTTTCATCCAGACTTGCAATTAACCAGTTATCCCACAGGAAGGTATTTGCAATGTAATCTGAATTAAAACCTAATCCACCTCCTGTTAAAACCAAAGGTAATGTAGATTTGCTGAAATTCTCTCTCTGTCAGTTTGTTGCCAGTGTAGCTTGTTTAGGGGCTTGAGCTGCTGCAGCTTCCCTGTCACTCGGGGGTCACCCACCCTGCTTCAGAGCGGTCGTAGAAAACAAAGTGACAAGAGAGGGGAAGGAGGACAGCTCAGCTACCACCTTTGCTAGGCAGCAGCATAAAATTTCCCCCTTGCCTCTGGGAACACCAAATCATACTCTGATCTTGCAAAAGATGAAGATTTTATAGACCAGTGCTACAGAAGTGATCGTACCTGAAGTCACAGCGCTCACTGTAGCCCTTGAGGATTCCTGCCTGCATCTGCAAGTTTCTGCAGTTGGCATTGTGAATTTGCATGCACTGTAAGCACAGCACAATTACACAAAGTCAGACATACCCAAGGAAATATGTGGTGGTTGCTGTTTGATTGGATTGTTAGTGTTATGAATTTGAATGCATTGACACTTGCTTCTTGCCTGAAATGTTGTGATCTCTGTATGTTTGTGTGTGTTTATATATTAAAGTGCTGCATAGGTTGGCATGAATGTTAAATGTGTTTTCTTTTCCTGAACACATTTTACTGTCCCTTACTCTGCCCTGCTTGTACAGTGCCATACAACAATGAGTGGTTTTAATAGAAAAACCTCTGACTTGTTTCTGGTAGCATATATTTTATCTTATCAATGCATCACTACACTACATTCTGCAACATGCAGCCAAGTGCCAAAACAATAGACTCTTACTACACTTTTACTTTCCTTCAATCTGTAAGAGCAAGGCTCCATTTAAATCACTCCAAATGAATATTGTGAATGACACATCAGAGAAAAGCATGTGTTTTACCAGTCAGGCTTAAGGGTGTTTGAAATCAGCCCTCAGTTTCAAGTGACAGATAGACAGCAGCCAGACTAACAGAGCAGCGGGAGGGTGAAAGGGAAGTTGTATAGGCTGGGCAGGTCAATGGGACTTGAGCAACCCACAGGAAAGAAAATACAAAAATTATTTGACTTTATGTGGCATGGTTCTTTGTCTTTATGAACATTATCTGTCTTATTGCAGTCCCTCTCAGGACAGAATTGCTCTACGCACAGTAAGCAGGCAGAAAATTCAAATGCAGTTTCAGCATTAAAGGTGTTACATTTGCAATTGCTAGATTTTCTCTTCTGGATTTTAATGGAAGAACAGCACCAGTTCAACGATTTCAAAGTGTGTTGGTGGAATTGCTGTGCATAGTCTCACTCCTGGATTGTTTAAGAGTGAATGTTTCAATTTTCCTCTTCAAGCCGTGTTTGAGACTTTGCAACATGCAACACAACCAACAAAAAGTGTGGAATACAGTCCAGAAAATTTAAAACACAGTCTGAAGACTGTTTGTATATCACTCCCTCCTTGAGGATAGAGCAAGCAAATGGCATGTCAAGCTAATGCTTTTGTTAACCGCAGCCAGTTCTGAAGTCAAGGCATTCTGTGCACAAGAAAGTCAGATTTCTTTCAACATAGCTCTTTCCAGAACTTGATGTTCATGTTTAAATCATTTTAGAATTAAGAATCCAGTTGTTTGGGCCAGAGTATAGACTAGGGAATATTTGTACAAAATATTTAAAGTTATTTTCTGGTTTCCCTGGATTCTGCTAATGTTTCAACATGGGCCAGTCTCCTTTTGTTGCAATAGGGCAGGCTGAGGTTAGGAAAACCTAAAATTAGTGGGATTTAAACTCTAATAGCTAGACTAAAGCATTAGTCATCTGGTGACTGATGCCTTAAGATGTCTTTTTAAAGAAAATATTTTTCAATCAAAGGAAACCAAAACAGTGAAGTACCTGCTTTGGGCAGACTGAGAATATGTCTGCCTATTGGAAAATTGGTTGGGTTACAAGGGTTCTGAAACTTTCCCCAAACTTTTTAAAATTTCATCTTATGTATGCTACAAAATGAATATACACTGGAACTTTACATGACACCTATCATGAGTGTTGCAACATTTAAAGAGTCACAAGTAGATAAGCCTTCAGATCCAGCACCAAATTAGTGATGAAAATGGGTAGATGTTGCTGTCACTAACTGCTGTTTCAAATCCATCTTCATGCCCAGTTCAAAACAGCAAATTCTGTAACCAGCATGAAATTCAAAGGTTTGGAAAGGAAAACTTTTGCACAGACAGTTATTGTGAGAGTTGTTATTGGGCTAAAATTTGGGGTTCTGAGAACATCTGGAGTCTCAGTAAAACTTTTGCTCTTAAGTGAGAATCCTTTCCTTTTTTTTAGGTCACTTCTGAACAAGAAGTGGCAAAAGCCCACAGCTTACTTTAAAGTAAGCCTGCTCTGTGAACTATGGTGTCTCTCTAGGAGCATGCAGAAAGGTAGGGAAAAGATCACTGCCTTCTTCAAGCTGTGCAGGTGCTCACAGTACACATGATGAGAGAGCTGAAAGGCTCAAAATACCCTCAGTAAAAAACCTTTTCAATGTGAAAATTCAGAGTATATCAGAGTGCTTTATAAATTCACATTCTTTATGCACTGACTTCCTTGGTTAGATCTTTCCCAAAATATCTCACGACCACTGGATTTTCTTAGTGTTTTAGCCAATGCATGTTTACTGCCCTGAGGCTGAAGCACAGTGAAGAATTGACCCAAGAAATGCAGATATCCATCCATCCATCCATCCATCCATCCATCCATCCATCCATCCAGCCATCCATCCATCCAAAGTTTTGAGTGTATTTAATCCTCAAATCAGTTGCTAATGTGTGTGGATATATCCACTACAAGAGGCAGAATGGGGAAAGAGCAATTATTCTCTCTCCCTGAGGATCTTTACCAATGGCAAAAGTCACGTAAGGATTCATCCTCACTCTCAAAAGCATGTTGTGCCACATCAGCACATAAATAAAGAGGATGTCATTGATAAAATTTCTGAAAAAGGAAATATCCCTGACTTTTGGCTGCTGTATCATGTTCTCTGCTCAGTTCCCAGTCCAGAATTTTGTGTAACTGCACAACATGCTGACCTCTTGAAACAGGCATCAGGCCCAGACTGTGATCTTGCATATCTTACTAAAACTTTGGAACAAATCCATCCAAAAAACCTCTGAATTTACATTTTCTTAAAAGAACAGAGTTCCCTTCAAAAACAAAAGTTTGGAGACTGGGCTTGTGTGAAAGTAGTGCATAGGAATTAGAAAGAAAATAGAAACCAAAAGGCAAAGTGTCTGGAGACAGCTGCAAATGGCTAAATACTGGCATAACATTCCTGATTCATAGGAGCAGAAGACATACTTGTTACTCCAAAACATTATATAATCCCAAATTATGAAAAATTCCTTGTCTCTTTAGATGACATTCAAAGTATAAAAGGTACATGCTGCAAATTTTCAACTGGAGGTGAACATGTATGACAGGACTTAAAAAATCTAGTTCTGGTTAGTTTGGAACTAGATGGTTAGTTAGGAAGGGAATAACCATAAATTAATCTAGACTTCAAGTTAATCATAACTAAATTTAACATTTTCTCGTGGCTTTCAGAAATGTATCAAAACACTTAGGTTTATCAATATTGTAAATTAAAATGTCTTTAGAAATACTAAAAAAAGAACAAAATCCAAACATTAAAATATCATATAAACAAAACTTTTTAGTTCTGTCATCTAGTGGTTTGAGTCCTGTGTTCAATTTTGCAAACTATCTTTGCTGGAAATAGGCTATTTTTACCTAAATTAGAACACAAATGGGGACATGGTTGACTGACAGTGTGGTAGAGACATAGATTAAAGTTGAGAGCATTATTAGGTAAATATAATAATTCTTCCACTTCAGTTACTTCACTGGATGATCTTGTTTTCCTGTCTAATATAAGCACTGGTCACTGAAACAGATTATAGTGATATTTATTTCAATTATATTATCAAAACATCATCTAACCAAGATAATAATTCTGTAATTCCTTCAGGCATATTTGCCTTGCCTACTTCAAACCTGTTACCCTCCATTATATGTTTATCCACTATAGGTTTATTGTTTTGGTGTTTTTTACTTTTGACCTTCATTTTTATTATTATTTCCAGGATTTATAAAAAATGCAAATGATATGTATTCATGATATGTATTTGGCACACTTCACTAAAAAAAAAGTCTACTTGGTTTCAGTCATACAGTGTTTGGAAATGGTAATGTGACTTTTAGCTGGAAGATACTCTCTGTTTCACTTCTGATTCAAAATCACTGGCAAGTACCAAGCAGAATTCCATAGGTGTGTGATTGGGCTCCAGTTCTAGTTCCACCACGGTAAGCACTGTTAAATTAGACCAGTCATTTTCACAAACTCTAAAGCTCCTAAAAAAACATGGAAGTCTGAAAATACATTGTGTGCACGGTACAGAAAACAATGCAGTAGCTGTCTTTTGTACAGCTGACTTATTTATTTTTATAGCTGACTTTGTTGCTCTAACTCCCTTGCAAAGACTTTTGAGGTTCTTTGCATTACAAACAAAGAGTTACTTTGGGTGTAACCTTCAGGGCCTTTTCAGAGAGAGGAGAGGTCCTGGTGGCACTAAGAATGTACAGTTTATACTACAAAGAAGATCTTTAGCCAATGTAATAATACTTGGATGGAATGATAAGTGCTGACCACACACAATTTCTGTTGATTTGTAGCTGTGTGTGCTCAGGATCTCTCATGGTTTAAACTCCAGTGTGCTACATGATGATCCAAAAACTTAGTTCAGTTATTGGAAAAAGGCAAATCAAGAACAGAAATCTTAGTTTGGTTTACGTTTGTCAATCAGGAAAATGGTCCTCTGGCTTTCTTTGGTTGGTTGGGTTGGGTTTTTTTAACTGCTCTACTTCTATTAGTACAAACCCTGGCATAGCAAGTGACCTAATAACATAATGAGCACAGCTTATGCACACTGTTTGTGGGGAGCAGATACACACACCTACCTCCCTATCCACCATTATGAGTGACTGTATGTATAACATCAGGAATTAGAATGATCTCATCCTTACAGAGAAAAATTAAAATACTAATAGGTTAGAGTGAAGCCATCTTGTCTTGAAGCTGGTAAGCACGCTGCTACAGTATGTTCAGTTTCCAGGAGAAATTTTGGCTGTTGGCTGTACTGCGATTATGAACCACTTTTAAAACCTGGGTCAGTCGTGTGTGCAACAGACCTGCTATGTCAGCCTCTCCAGCACGTCCATTGGAATGAAATTTTCCATAATGTAGAAGTCCTGATCATCCCACTTTTCTGAGCTTAAATGGGTTTGTTCACAGTATCTTTGAGTAAAGTACTGCACTCGAACCACTTTTGATAGAAAACAAAACTTCCAAGCAGCAGGGCATTCTCCTGATGACTCTTGCAACTGCAGCCAAGGACCCAAAATGTTCGGACCCGCTGTCCCCTTGTAAAGATGCACTATTTCAAAAGACTCTTCTTTGCAACAATCTGCTCAGTTTAGATGCAGATTCCTCAGTTAAGAGGAAAAGTCTTTTTCTTGCTGAGTCATTAATGTTATACATCTTCATTTGCCAAGCATGCTGTTCATTGGAATATGTATGAAACCTGTAAAATAACCTCAATTCCTTTGCTCAAATTAATGGAAACTTATAAGAGATTCTACTTTCTTCACTAGATTATATCACATCAGATTGAACCCATATCAGCTTTTAAATTGCTGTAGCATTTGAATTGTCTGAATTTGTCTATGTTCACTCGTTACAATTCTGAAAAAAATCACCTCTGACCACTAACAAAAGGGGTAGCGTATCTTGAGAACTCTGTGTATGACTAACTGACACATACAATAAATACAAATGTTACTACAGTAACAGATTGAAATTATATAGTTCATTTAAACCTTTTTCCAACTTCAGCTTAGTCCCCACTAAAGCACACAGGAAATAAACATATTGAGCTGTCTGGCACCAGGCAACTATCCAGGTCCTGTTCTGTCTAGCACTGTGCTAGGCTTATCCATCTAATCAACATTAGGAGGTTTATTTATGTGAGACAGATATATTAGTAATAAATTAATTTATTCAGTAGCTTGGTGGATTTATACATGTACAAAATCATTTTAGTTTAAGGAGACTTAAAACTGAGTGACTCCACTACTTTTATGGGCTGTATCCTGAAGCCCTTAGCACATTCTAGTCTCCTCTTCACAAGAAAAAAAAAAAAAAACCCAAACCAACAAAACAACCCAAACCACACAAACCCACACGCCCCCCTCCCCCCCAAAAAAACCCCAAAACAAAAAACCAAAACACACCACCAAAACAAAACACTATTTGAAGTCAATGGAATGTTTACTGGAGCAAAAACTGCAAAAGACTTAAGAACTGATGAAATGCAAGTGAACATGAAGCTAGCTAAGTGGCATTTCAAAGGGATGTGGTGTATTTATGTACATTGTATGCAATATTCCATTTATAAAAGTCTGTTTCAATTTTTACAGCCCAAGACAGTCTGTAGAATAGAAACAGCTGACAGAATTCAGAAGGGATATCTGGGTTTTCTTCATCACACCTATTTGTACTTTAGACAGACTTTGTTTTAAGGCATTAATTTGACATGCAAGTCAGGTCTGTGCTACGTTGAAGACTGTTTTCACTGATTCCTCTGTTGTTTTTTAGAAAACAAGACAGAGAATTCTCTTTAGTGCTAAGGTTTATCCATTTCAATCAGACAGTGAGTGGCACATTCTCACCTCATTCGCAGTTTTTAATTCCAATTACTTTTGAAATGCCCCTTCTCTTTCCCCCCCTTATGCTGCCACTTGAAAGTTGAAATGCAGCAAGAATGTAACGTTAGGTGCCAGTTTTCTGAATTACAGGGTGACTGCTTTAGCTGATCCCAAAAAGCAAGTGTCTTTTTATACCGCATAAAAGCCTGAAATGTTTACATATCAAAAGGCTATAGGCCAATTTCTGTCAAAATTATACATGAAGTTAAGCAGTACAAGCAATTTATTTAAACACTAGTCATTGTAGAAAAATTCAAAACCATATGCTCTTTTAGCAGTTTTTCACAAATGCATTTGACCCATGACTTGGCAAGACACGCATGCTTCATAATTTACTCTAAATTTCAAATCCCCTTGACATTAAAATAAAAGATCTTCATTAATAAAGTTTATATGAATGAAAACTTTAGAAGCTGATATTCTTAGAGGGAAGCTTTTGGAAAAATAACCCAACAGCGTTTCTGCCTCGTTTTCAAATGACTGACTCTCCTAATCAGTTCAAGATAAGTTTATTCTGGGAACAAATTACCGTAATTTCGCATTGTATGACTTCTATACTTTTTTTCCTGGTGAAGCAGTGATGCAATCAATTTGAAACAAACGTGAGGAACGCAGCAGGGTGATGGCATTTACAAGGGAGAGATGTGCCGCGAAGCGCCGTTTCCGAGCAGGTTTCGCAGCCGGTCATGCCCCAAACCCCTGGTTCAGCCCCTCGTTATCCCTCGCGTGGCTCGGGAGCCGCAGCCGGGACCTGGGTCCGAGATAAGCCCCGGCCGGCCGGGCGGGCTGGCGTGCGGTGCCCCGGTCCCTCCCGGCCCGCAGTCCTGGTGCCTCTCCCGCCGCCAGGCCGGTTAAAGATTCCGCCGGGAAGGCGGTGGGTGCATTTTGCAACCCCGGAATTATTCCTTAACATATTAAAATAAAAAAGAGTCCGATTTCTCAACAAGCGCATTTTCATAGACTTGTGTATGGTGATTGCTTTGTATGAAATCGTGTTTGGGTAATAATATTGAAAATCAGCGCCGTGTTTACTGTATCTCATACCTAACAGCTTGCTCTGCCCAGTGCTATGCTCCTCTTTAGATCCCTCTTTCAACCCATGCTGTGACCACCCTCCCGTAACAAACAATTGCTTAGCAACACTATGCAGCACAATTTGCTTGTGTTTCATTTGTTATTACAATTTCACCCCGACATTGTGTGACAACTGATTGTTTGTTTAACACAATTTTCCGTTTGCCAGGTTAGCGAAGAGCGCATGGGAAATGAGAAGCTCCGAGAGTGGGTTTTGCGAAGCGGGTATCAAAACCGGGGATTTCACGGCAAGACGGCTCAGAATAAAACAAAACAAAATAAAACAAAACAAACCTTCCCCACTGGGGGGAAGAGTTATTTGAAAACTATCATTTCTAAATTAGGAATAAAGGTAAGCGTTGCAGCGTGGTGGATCATCCGTCAGGGGAGCAAAAAACTCTTTGGGAAGCCGAGCGCCCGCACAGCCCGAGCGGTGCGTGCTCCGCCAGCGCCGCGGCTCCTCCGGTGCCCGCTCGCGTCGGTGCTGCTTTCACCTGGGAGAAGCCGGACAGGCGCGGGTGTGAAGCTCTCACGCGAGTGACGCTAAACACCCGAGAAGTCGGGCCCGGGGAGGGTGTCCCCACGGAGAGTGTCCCCAGCTGCGAGCCCCCGCGAGGGTCACCCCATTTGTTCCCCGAGGGGCTGCAGTCCCGGGGTTGAGCGCTATCCCCGCCGCCCTTCTCCCACCGCTGCGCAGCGCCCGTGCCTCCAAAGCCGCCCTCGAGCCCCCAGGGCACCCGCGGGATGTTCCACCCCGGGCCAGAGCCAGAGCGGGCCGTGCCTCCGCTGCCGGCCTCCCCTCAGGCCTGGCTCTCCCGGGGACCATGAGCCCGGCTCGCTCGGAGCTCCGCTCCCCGCCGGGGTGCACAGGCCACCGGAGGGATGCTGCCGCGCATTGCTGCAGAGCTGCTGAGGACGTGAACGAGCATCCCGATGGCGGCATTAAGCAGGCGCTGCTCTGCATGCAGCGTGACCGGCTGCACTCAGGGAATTACTGACCAAAAAACCCCAACAAACCCAAACTCCCTCTCCAAGCCCACCCACAAACAAACAAACAAAAATGAAAAAAAACCTCTCAAAACATCAACAGAAAAAAAATATTTCCAAAATCTAACAAAAACCGTCGAACTCTTTGTCTAATAGTTTCACTTCCCGTCAAATTTGAAAAACTTGCACGAAGTTCAGGTTCAAATGCCAAAGGCGTAAAGAAATTGATATGCAGACAAATCGAAGTAAAAACTGATGCTGGTAATTATTCACATTGCGATGTATCAACACAGCAAGAATTTAGTTTTGGCATTCTTTTTCTTTAACGTTTATACGAGTCTTTCGCTAGAAATAGGTTTCAGATCATTCTCAGGTGCAGTTTTAAATCCTGGAATATCGAGGAAAGGAAGGATAAAGTGCGAGTAAGCTCTAACAAGGATATTCTTTGGTGAGGAAAATAATGTGTTCCTCGTAAACGGACTCTAATGGCTTGTTTTCATTTCATGCGTACAATTTCCTACCTTCTTTGATGGAGAGTTGATGGGGTAAATAGTCTAATCTTATTCAGTTCACCTCCTGTGGATTCCCGGGGACAGTCGTGACAGACGAAGTATTCTGCAAATCACAAGAGCCAGCTACCAGGAAAGCCAAACCTCTTAATAGGAAGAGTTTTAGGGATTTAAAATGTCTCCATTTAAAAAGTCACGGAACACGCAAAATATAAAGTTCTCTGTATCGTTGCAACTTTATGGACTTTTTTTTCCTAAGCTAGATAATTAAAGATTAAAAAAAATTAGGCAGCAAGATAGATCAGAAGCAAATCGGAATACCTACCACACCGGGGGATTTGAGATGGCACTGGTCTTTAACATTTGCATCTTTTGGCTTGTTTTAAAAATAAAAAGTCCTGTCTAAATCTGTTAAAAAAAAAAAAGAAAGAAGAAGAAAAAAAAAAGAGAGAGAGAAGTTTACAACATTCACGCGTCCTTGTTCCGCCAGGTGACCTAGGAAAATAAAAAAAAATAGTTCAATTACTCAGTGAAGTCGTTGTTGCTTCACTTACATAAACCTTAAATCGGAGAAACTCCTCATACTCCTCAATGCCCTTTCAGTCCTCCGAGACGGGGAGGCAAGATTCAAACCCTGGTTCAGAAACACTTGGAGTGGGGGGGCGTTGCATGGTTATGTTGGCAGTTTATTTTTTTTTTTTTTTAAAGTGCTTCTTAACCAGTTCGAAGCATAAATAATGAATCTGAGCTTTAGACAGAGGAAATCGCACCCACTAATGTGAACTAACACGACCAAAGTAGGAGCATAATAGACAAGACTAGGAGCTGCTAACCACTTCTACACAATGGCATTAATAAGATTAACCTGGGCAATTAGCCGGTGCAGCAGAGATCAAGCCTAAATCTGGGGCCTTTCTAAAAAGCCTACTAATGGAAAGGATTACGTTAATTTCATTAATTCTCAATACACAGACTCGGGCTGCTTTCACTCCTTTGTGCAACCCCCACCTCTTCCCCACCAAAAAAGGGGAGAAAAAAAAAATCAAATCTGGTTTTGTTTGTCATCTGCATATTACCAGGAACTAAATCCAGGATGACGTCGCCTGGGTATAAAAAAGGGAAGAGGTTCAGATGGATTATACTCCGAGCAGCCCTCTGGGTTGAGATCAGTAAACAGGCGAGAGTTGAGGGGGGAAAGTTCCAGGGGTGGATCCTGCGCACACGCACACACGCGCGCACAGGCACACACGCACACTCTGCCCGCAAGCTGCCTTCGGAAAAGGCTCTGTTCTTTTTGCTCCGATCCCTTTTTAAAATTTATCCGAAAAGTTNGCCCCGCACGGTTTGGGGCATGCCTGTGAGCATGTTCAGCATCGACAATATCCTGGCGGCCAGACCTCGCTGCAAGGACTCGGTGCTGCTGCCCCCGAGCGCCGCGCCCGTCGTCTTCCCCAGCCTCCACGGGGACTCGCTCTACGGCAGCGCCTCTGACTACAGCGGATTTTACTCGCGGGCCGTCGCTCCCGCCTCCGCGCTGCCGCCGGCCGTCACTGGATCTCGGCTCGGCTACAACAACTACTACTACGGGCAGCTGCATGTGCCGGCGTCCCCCGTGGGTCCTTCGTGCTGCGGGGCCGTGCCCCCCCTGGGCGCCCAGCAGTGCTCCTGCGTCCCCCCCGCAGGTAAGGCGGCCCCGCGTGGGACGGGGTGGACGGGCTCCCTTTGTTCCCGCAGTCGCGGGGCCGGAGGGGTGGCGGGGAGCTGGCGGCCCGCAGGAGCGCGGGTGGGCGGCTGGAGGGGGTTTCTTCGGGACGGGACGAAACGGAACAGGACGGGACGGGACGGGAGGGGAGTGGGGGGAAGCAGCGATCTCATGAAAAGCCTATCGTCGACTCGTCTGTCTGTCCGTAGGTTACGAGGGCACTGGGTCAGTCCTGATGTCCCCTGTTCCCCATCAGATGTTGCCCTACATGAACGTGGGCACTTTGTCCCGGACGGAGCTGCAGTTACTGAACCAGCTGCACTGCAGGCGAAAAAGACGGCACCGGACTATCTTCACTGACGAGCAGCTGGAAGCGCTGGAAAACCTCTTCCAGGAAACGAAATACCCAGACGTGGGCACCAGAGAACAGCTGGCCAGAAGGGTGCACTTAAGAGAGGAAAAAGTGGAGGTATTTTGCTTTCTTTTTCCTTCTTCAACCCTCTCCCACTAGCACTCAAACGCGCTCGGATGTATCGCTGTGTCGCTCCAGCCCGGCTCAGCCAGCGGAGGGAGAGCGACCGCTTTGCGAGGGCAGAGGGGAATTTTTTTAATATTTCCAGGTGCCCTTCCTTGGGGCAGTCGGCCGAGCCTGTCACAGGGCTGTGAGCGATTGTCAGGAGGCGGCTGTGCCTCCTGAAGGCGCCCGGCTGATCCCACCCGAGCGACCTCTTCCCCGCCTCCCTCCCTCCGTCCGAGCGCAGCCGCCGCATACCGGCCCCGGCAGAGTTCTTGCAGGGCTGAGGTCACACTGCGGGTTTGCATAGTTTTATATTTTTTTCCCACTAATAATTTAATTTCTTAACGTAACAGGTTTGGTTCAAAAACCGCCGGGCGAAGTGGAGGAGGCAAAAGCGATCGTCTTCGGAGGAATCAGAAAACGCACAAAAGTGGAATAAAGCATCTAAAACGTCACCGGAGAAGAGACAAGAGGACGGGAAAAGTGACTTGGACTCTGACAGCTGATACTTTTAAGTGGGGGGGACATTTCCCGTGGACTGTCGGATACGCTCCAGAGGATGCTACTAATCTTGCACAAGATTTGCCTTGTTGGAGGGGGAAACTATCTGTATATAATGTACAATGCCCCAAGCTGATTCCGTGTAAATAAAATGTGTTGCGGAGGTGTTGCACAGGTAGACGGCGGCGTGTTTGTTCACCCTGCGCCGCGGGGAGACGGACAGGAGGGAGACGGGAACAGGGAGCGATGGTGCCCAGCTGCCCGGGAAGCAGGGCCGGCCTGGCCGGCGCAGTTCCTTGTTCGGCGGTGCGGTGTCACAGTGTGAGAGCGGCGGAGGGCACCGCTGGCAGGCGAGCCCCGCTCGCCGCAGGCCGGGCAGCGATGGCGGATCTTGCACCCGGAGGGAAGCGGCTGAGGCCCGGTCAGGCCGATCCCGATGGGAGCAGCCCCGTACGAGCCCGAGGCGGCCGGGAACCACCCCGCCGCTCCTGCCGGGGNGCCTCGTTTAAAAAAGCCGTCTCTCTTCAGCGGTGTTTAAAGTTGCTGTTAATAAATTTTAGACGTTATCAGATGAATTATACATAAGGCGATTACGAGCGTTTGTGTGCTGCTTTTTTGGGGTGTTTCAGAGGAAGATGCCGACGGAAGTTTTCTCCCCTTTGAGGCAGCACCTTTGCAATTACGAAAGGAGTGACAGCCTGGTCTCGTTTTACTCTTCCCTCTACGTGGGCCTCGTGGTAGAGACGTCTTTCCCTCTTGAAAATAAACGTTCATTTTGCTTTTTCTTTTTTTTTTTTTTTTT
>VXAC01005948.1:520190-624013 GCA_013399225.1 Rhipidura dahli
TTTTTTGCCATGACTCTCCGCTCAGAGCTTGTCATTTTCAGAGAGGAACCACTGTGCTCATGGTACTGGGTTTAGGAAGACCCTTCTCTCTCCTTGCCTGTAACTGTCCATAAACTTAAATCAAGTAACCTGAAGGTGTATAGCCAATTCAGATGATTTCTGGTTGGAAATCTTCATGTTGTGCCTTTCATTCAAAGTTAAGTGGTAGGGAGGTGATTTTATTTAATTATGGCCAGTGCCTAAGCTCACCTGTATCTATTCAGCTTGCCTAGTTTAGACTAATTGTTTTTTACAAATGTGCTCACCTTACTTCCAGTGACACTAGAAAGGGTCATATGCTGTGTTGCTTACCCTTGTGATTTTTGCTATCTGTTGTGATACATCCAGCTTTTTATGGATGTTGTATCGTGGTGCATAGTGCAGGTGTTAGTGTGTTAGAGCCAGTCTTAGTACCTGTCTGTTCATACAACTTTTTAATGTTTCCACATACACCTGGTATCTCTTTCTGAGCAATCTCTCACTGTATCAGGATGTAGGAACAGCTGCTGTGGAAGAAATTCAGCGTGGTTTCATGTGAGCCAGTTCTTCAGGGGGCTAACAGTTTCATAGCTACCGCTCTCTTGAAGAGAAGAAATTTAGCCTCTGGGTCCTCAGTGCAACAGAGGAGGAAAGGTAAAAGTGAATGGATTCTTCTTCTTGGTAACATATAATGGTTTGGTTATATGGAGCTATTGCATTTTGGAGATGCTGCCCTATTGCTGTGAATATGTATTTGACCTCTGCAAACTATATTGAATTACAACACAACAACACTAAAAATTAGTTTTCAGATTACTGAAAACTAGATTTGAAGTGTTTTGTTATGTTATACACAGGAAGTCTCACTGAGTGGATTTTTAATGTCATCACCTCTGTATTTAGTCACTGTTAGGTTTTAAATTGCATACTTAATTTGCAAATAAAAGCCAGGTCTAAGGATAATATTGCCCAAGATTTTGCAAATGCTTATATATTTGTGTTACTTCCACGTGTAAATATCCTTACTGCCACAATACGAGCTTGGTAAGGTTTTGTTTTTTTTTGGGTTTTTTTTTTTTTTTTTTTTTTTTGTGCGGGGTGGTAATTTTGTAAGTCACTACTAAGGACTTGCATAGTTGAATGTAGGAGTTAAACTAGATCTGGGTTTGTAAGAAGTGGGCTTTAAAAATGTTTTTGATTAGCAATAGGAGTTACTTAAATTTGAAGTACATATCTTTAAGGATACTTAGACTTTTCCAGTGGGAGCAAGGTTCTTGAGAACCACAGAAGCTCCAGGTTACGAAACATGCCAGTTTATGGATTTATTGAGAACTGTTAGTTCTGTGGAAGCGTGGCATGTGACATAGGAATCAAAATTTTGTATTCCAAAAAGACAGTTTCTATCCATGGAAGTGTGATGAAGTCACCACTGATTTTTTTAAAATCACACTGTACCTTTGTCTGTGTTAGTTTTTCAGTTTTCTACAAACTCTTGATTACCATAAATCTGATCTTGCAGTCCCAGGTATCTACTGGGTGTAGACCTACTGAAGTTAATAATATCACTTTAAAATCGAATTGAAAAGCAATTTTAATCTTGACCTAAAAGCTTAACCTTACTTGCTAAAATAGTTAATAGGAGTAGCTGTCTCATTCTTTTTCTCACTGGTGTTTGTTGAAAACCTAAAGGTTTCATTCTACCTTTTTAGCCTACAAAATCAGATTCTGTGGAGTATGGGAGTCTAATAGTGAAAAAGAAGTGAGAAGATTGCATGAAAAGGATCAAGAAAGTTGAAAACTAAATTATTGAAAACATGAGTGTGATTGCAATTGGAAGATCTCTCATTCACTTGTGTTTTGTTGGCATATTCCATCTCTAGATGTCTGTCTGGATTTTTATTTTAGGAGAATTCCTACATGCCAAAATGCAAAGGCCACGTAGAAGCTTTCATTATTTTCTCTTTTTGTTCATGCAGTAGGAACAAGTCAAAGCAAAGAACTGAATATGTGCTGTGTTCCAGCAGGTTCAGTTCTAACAAAGGGGCTTTCAAAGACTTGTTTGTGGTTCTGTTTGTTACCACTTGCCTAAAAAGCAGACCAAAAGAGATTTTTTTTTTTTAAATTTATTTGGTTGGTTTGTTTTGTCTGTTTCTCCTCCACTGCAACTTACAACCTTGCATCTTGGGCAAGCACATTCTCAGAAGATTGAAATGTGTCTCAATGTGTTGTATTGTTCATGGTACTGAGGCACTGTACGGGTTTTGCAACTTGAGTTCAGCTTCTTGCTGTCTTACTAATTCTCTCTGAAATGTTGGACTTCTTTCTTTCTAAATTTCTGCCTGTAGAAGAAATAATGTTCCTTTCAGCTCTCACAAGTGAGTTAGGTTTTGTGGGGGATTACCAGAAACATAAGCTACTTTGGAGGTTCACCACTGTAGTGCAGCCTTATTACAGATAATGCTATGCATTATAGGAGTAATAACTAAATAATTATACAAAAGAAGCATACACCAAATAAATATTCCTGACACCTAAGCTGGCTTAGGTTACAAAATTCTATTACAGGGAAAGATAGGGAGAGCAATGTGTAGTAAGGGTCCAATGCAGAAGTTTTCTTCTCTACAGAGGTAGACTTAGTAATCTGATGTGCTAGCTTCATTGTACTATCTGCATTTAGACAGAAAAAAATTTATGTTTCTATTAATACTCTATTTACCATATTTATTTCTGTAGTTCTTGTTTTAATGAGTAATGCTCAAAAGCAGAGGTCAGAATGTTTTTTTTTTTTTTTTTGCTTGACATGAAATGATTTATTATCAGCTGAGAATCTGGAATTTTTTTACCTTTCAGTTTTACTGATACTTCAGTGAACTGTTTTTGAGCTTTACTATAGTGGGGTCCTGGGAATATAAACCATGCAAACTTTCTTACACGTGACTTGTGAAGCAAACATTTGGATTAGTGGAAGTTATAAAAAAATGCAACATTAAGGTGAGTTCATATTTTTTGTGCTCCATCTGCATTTATTGGTTCTTTGGGGTTGCACACCATGGAGCATAAAGGAACAAAAACCTAAAGAGTTTTTGTTTTGTATTTTACCCCCCCTAGGGTTTCATTCCATTTATATTTTATGCTTTCCTACTTCAGAGACCTGGTGAGGCTGGACTCAGCCTAGACAGAGAAGTTTAGTCAAATTACCATTTTTCTGGAGTTGCTGCTTACCCTGATTTGATTGGAGTCTGTTACACAAAGGTAACAATTATAGCTGCAAGGTGTTGGACTGTAAGAAATTAATGCACCTTTAAACTGGCATATCTCTGTAAAGTATCTCACAACTTTCAATACAAAAAATTCAATACAGTATTCTGATTCATACTGAAACTACCCCAATCTGGAGAATTCAAATTTTAAATCAGACAAAGGAATCAGACTTGCAACCGTTTTGTATTCAGGATAGAGTAGATGTCTACAGACATGGACTATATCCCTCAGCACATAAGGCAAAACTTAAGGCACAACTAAATAGATGGACCAAGAGAGAGATCAGGAAACTTGTTATAGCACAGAATTACCTAGAGTTGAATGCTCAAAGTTACTTCCCCTCTGTCTTCTAAATGGTGTCTGAATACCAATGTTTGTATTTCTTTTCTACTCCTTGTCCAGACAAAAATGCCAGCTTACCTTGGAAATTTGGAGCTTATACCTCCAGACACATTGAATACATGTGCAAGCCTAGAAGTTAAAATCATTCCTTTGCATTATATCCAGGAAAAGAGCCTTCCACTAAACTCTGAGCATTGAAATACCACCAGAGTTTGCTTTTATCTGTTTATATAAGTACACCACCACTTTATATTTTTTTTAATATTTTTCTGTCTTTTAGGGAATTTATTCCATGTTTACTACGCAGTGACTGCAGAGAGCTTTCCTAACAGCATGTGTTGGGTTTTCACTTTCACTCTACCATGGCAAAAGAGACAATTTTGGTGAACTGTAGTCCCCTTACTCAGGATTAAACCATCTCCTTCAACAGGGGCTGCCTGCAGGGCTTTTTCTGCCCTTGCTGTCCAAATTGGGTGTATCTGAGGACATGCTAGACTTAGTACGTACTTTTTCTGGAAAAAAAAGCCCAAGGAATGGGGAGCCACATTCTGATGGTGTCAGTTCAGTGATTTGGTTTGTAAGGAAGTATCACAGACTGTTGGATCTGTGCTGCAAACTGCAGTGCTGGAATGAGCTGCTGAGCACAAGGACGAGAACATCTGAAACTGGCATCTCCCTTGACTCAAAGGTGTTATGAGTGTAGAACCTGAGCATAACTGTATTTATTTCCTTATTTGGGGATTTTGGCAAACTATCAAAGAGCTTAGCTGTGAATTTTCAGAGTGATCTTGAGGTGGGAAATTGCTGTTGCTCCATTTTGCTGTAGAAGTGCTGCGGTACGTCTTTCTCAGGGGGACACACAAGAAGTCTTTGGCACACTGTGGGGAAGCAGAAGTGATGACATTTTTTCACAGGTGGATTTTAATGCCATCACCATATTTTCCTGCTATCCTGCTGGAAATTTGACTTTTCTGGTGAAAATAAGGCCTTCATGGTTGATGTAATGATATATATGATTTCACTTGGTTCATAAACAAATTGCATGTATTTTTGCCATACTCATGAAACAAAATTGAAGGCTAAATTCATGGCAGATGAGTGAATAAAGGGACAATATGGTTTCAGTGTATGCAAGACATACTTTTAAAAGCCACAAAATCAGAGACCTAACCTACTTTGTTTGCACACCCAAAAACTCTTGCTGAGTGTTGCATGTGCAAGGAATGCAGTGCCAGCAGAGAGCAAGTAACTTTCTTTGGAAATAGAAATGGAAAAGAGTTCTTTTTATGCCAAATTTTACCCCACAGTGGATAATTACAGCTAAGTTGTAAACCCCTTAAAAGCAATAAGGCACCACTATAATGAAACACATAACTGAAATTTACTGTACTTGTGTAGATTGCAAGCTTACTTTTGAATATTTAGTGTTCAACTTCTTAAATCTGTAGTGTTCACAGAGGGCTTATAAGTGCTAGAATTTTGATTAACTGTCTCAAATAAACTACTGCTATTGTTATCACTATAAATCTCCCTAACCTAAGAACCTCAAGGAGGCTGATATTTTCTGTGGAAACTGTAATGATTTAGAAGGGCATGAACCCAGCACCCTTTATTTGGAGCTTCCTGTCATTACATAGAAAGTCTCAGGCTTCATTTACATCAGTTTTTAGGTCTTACTTGTTTAATATTACTTTTTCATTGGTTTTATACTGTGTTTATCATGCACATTTTTAGAACATACTGTATATTTCTTCCAGTTGGCCCTAATGTTATAGAGACAGCTCTTCACAATGAAACGTGGTCACCTGAGACTCCTTTAGCTGGATTGAAAGGATGATGTGGCAGCCTGACCCAAAACCTTTGTGGATTAATGAGAAACTTTCTTCTAGAGCTGGTAATATTTCCCACTGACATCAACGAATGTGGTTACTTTGCAAGGTGATCAATGAAGAGAGGGCATTATTCCCTGGTCAAAAGGCCCAATGATTTTGGGACAGAACCATGCAAGAAGGGATCATTAGTAAACCCAGGGGTGCTTTCTGTCCTTAAAATTCTCTAACTGTCCTGCTCTGATTTGCTCATCTAAAGTGGTCTTTCCCACCTTGGTACAGGTGCAGTTTTAATGGTAGAAATGTGGTTTTGTCACTAAAGTCACTGCAGTTAGTACTGTTGTTGATGGAATAAGCTTACCAATGCATCTGGATTCATGTTAAAAGTTTTAATGAGGTACCTTTCAAGGTAGAAGCCATCTACACTGAAATAATTACACTAATACAACACAGTCTTTAAGTGAGCAGTAATATTGTTGGCAAGTGTTTCCTTGACATAAAAGTAGGTGTTTTCCATGCAGTGAGGCTTGATGAGGGACAACACTGGGCTCTCAGAACCTGTGTGAAGCTTATCTCCTCCAGCATAAAGGCAAGATAAAAGTTTATTGATACCTATCATTCTCGGCCTTAAATAAACATCTGATTTACCAGATGTTTAAGAAAACCCAGAACAGTGCTCCTGAATTGCAAAGCAGCTGTGATTTTCTCTGCTCATGTATTCATTGGCACAGCTGCTTCAGATATCCGGACATCTAAATTATTCTGACATCAGAAAAAAACACTGGAACAGGGACTGATTATGGCCATATTGCTTATGATGGTTTAATGCTCTGGCTGACTGATCACTGGGAAAACCGTTCAGTCACCAGGCACACTGCAGTTAAGAGGTAAGTAGAATTCATGTTGAGCACTAAGAGCTAGGACATTAGGTGCTCTAGAGTCATTCTTTCTAATATCAGTCTCTTTGAAGTAGCTGTCTTAGGAGCAGAAGCAGTTTCCCTTTCAGCTTCACAATCTTTTTGGGTGCGTGCTGAAAATTTTGGTATTGGCTAGATGGATCTCAGATGACTACAAAATTAAAACAAAAAATGAGAAGATAATGTTAATTTGATAAAAATAGTCTCAAAAAGTCTATTAATTTGCATCTTTCAAATTTCTACACATTTTTGCTGTTCTTCTCTCAATTTCCAATCTAGGTTGCCTTAAAAACCACTGGACGTTTTAATAATGCTTGGGTACTACTTTAGAACCAGTCTATTGATACCAATAAATTTAATTTGCTTTTTAAAAATCATTTTGGGTCAGCACAAAGTAGAAACACTGCCATTATAGAAAAGTATTTTAGAATATTTTTGGAGAAAGAAAATCTAGGGAGTATGGTTTAATCTTCATCTATGGAAGTAGATCACATAAACTAGAAAGAGTACTCTTCCAGTCTGCATTGTCAAGTGACTTTAGGCCCTGTGTAAAGAAGAGAGAAGAGCAGGCAAGGGCTACCTCACCCTACCTTTCCAAGTCAACAGTGGCTGTAAACTCAGTATATCTATCAGGGGCTGTGGCTATCTGAGAGGAACTGGCCCACAATTATAACCAATAACAGATTTTGAGAGTTCTAGTTGAGGATTAAAACCATTTAAGGTTTGATTTAAATTATGTTTGTACAACTGAATTTTTAAGATTTTTTTTTAAAAAAATAGTATGAGATACACTTCATGTTTATTTTTGGAAAAAAACCTCGAAAATCATTGTTTGTAGACTATCATATGTTTTTGTTTGGGTTTATTTATTTTTACAAACTCTTACCAGCAGTCCTTCTGTTCTTGTTGCAGCATAAATCATGAAGAAAAGAATTTAAACTTGTAAATAACAAAAGCCTTCTGACCCATTTTAGAAACCCTAGTTCTTTCTTATAGCTCATGGTTGTGCATGTGAGACATTCAGATGGTGGAGTTCCATTCAAGTGAATCATCTTTGGTATGGAAGTTTTCCTTGAGCAGAAAAAAATCTATGGAAGCTTATGCTGTGGCTAATGATGCATGACTTACAGATTGTACTTGCAAGGACTGAGGTCCTTCTTAACCTATTTCAGCAGGTTTGAACCCATATATGGCAGATGCAGAGTTGAATCCATTAACAACAATGAAGTGTTTAAAATACTCCTGAGGCCCAGAGGACAGTGTTCTGGGCTGAAGCCTCACTGAGATAGGTCAGCTAGAGACTGAAATGAAAAATATTGGTAGGAGTTCCAGCACAAATTGAGAATAAGTAGCACAGTTTATTGGATAAAACACTAGTATGGGAGTAAGAGACGATGATTTATCTGTAGTTCTGCTCCTAGAAAATTCTGAATGCCTATGTCTCAGCTGGGCCAGATGTTTCCATCTGTAAATGGAAATCATTTAATATGATATCTGTAGATACCAGGTGCTATGTACTGTTTCTCCATCACAGTGTCTTCTGAGCAAGTGTTTTCCTCTATTTACTGCAGACAGAGACGTGTTTTAGGTTGAAAATAAAAATTTTTGGATTTATAATACCAGATCAAATAGGTTCTTGAGAATGAGATGCTATTAAACCTGATTTAACCTCAGTTGCCTCACCAGCAGTAGACTGATAGCTTCATAAATTAGAGTTTACTTTCCCCTCTGACATCTTACATAAAATCCATTCTGAAGAAGGGATCTTTAGATCCCTTTAGATCTTATCAAGAAGGCCTCTGAGCAATGGTGAGATGCCAAGGAAAGAATAGGTTGGCCCTCTGTCATACATTTTGTATTTCTAGGGGAGGGGCAGTGTACAGGTTGTAGAAGAAGAAATTGGAAGAGTAAAGGGGGAATAGAAGCTTATAAATCCATGGGGTTTTTTCACAGTGAGAGCTTGCAACCGTTTCTTTTCTGAACTATTTCCAATGATTAGTTTAAGAGAGGGACTGGATCTGAAGGATTTATCGCCTGCCCTAGCTTGGCAATGCAGAAGAGTTTGACAACTTCATGATCTGTATCTGGGTGTGACATTTTTACTGGTTCTTGTAGTGCCTATGTTTGCATTTGCAAGGACAAGAGTTTTTCTTTCAGTGTTGTCAGCATCCCACTGAGAGGTCTTCTAGTGCATAGTTACCAAATGTGCTTGTAATCACTAACAGCAAGATAAATGCTATTATTACACATTGTAATTTCATTAATTTGATAAAATCTCTTTTGGCTTGTCACTTGCTCCCTATCAAAATAAATTACAAGGTTGTAATGTTCCACTGTGGTGAGTGGATAACCACTTCATGGCAGGTGTTGAGCTGAGCTGAAAATTATGGCAACCTTGAAGCAACTGTTTGGAGTGATGGGGTTTAATCTACTAGCACTTGTAATAGTGTGGAGGTTTTGCACCAGAATCAACCATGTGTTTTACCTGAGAAAGATGACCCTTACTTCAGGGATGGCTGACCAAGGTTGACCAACAATGTTGACCAGTGTTTTCCCCCATCCCCTCTCTCCTCCCAGAAAGGTTAACAGCCGAGAGCAAAAGGGTTGTAAAGGGAACAAGGCCTTTGGACTGACTACAGGGCAACTCTGTGAAATGGATGGGATCTCACAAGGCTGGCCGTAGGTGACCTTTTAGTCACCCATGCTCTGGAACAGCTTGGTTCCTGATCCAGGGCAGGAGGTGCAGCAGCTGGGATTCGGCCAGATGTCGCAGCTTGCTGACCCTGCTCGTGCCATTGCTGTGTCCTTCGCAGTAATAGCAGGAGATCAGCCTCATTCCGCTTGGGGACTTCCTCATGCCAGAGAAATCCCTAAGGAAGCAATTAAACTGCAACAAGCTTCATAGTAACTTGCATTTTAGCCTGTGGTCTAACTTTGTAACTTGTGATTAAAAAGTAGGTGGGGTACTGCTGATTTCTTCCTAACAGAAAGGAGAATTACTTGGTTAACATTTTATTCCTACATCTTGAGAAGATCTTATAAACATTGTAAACATTATAGATGAGAATTGTAAACACAAGTTATTTATGCAGCGAAACATAAATACATGCCTAGATTAGGTCAGCTGGTAAAAATAATCAGTACTCATTATTGCTATTTAACTTTATGGAGTGACCTAAATATCTTACAGGGCAAACACAATAAAATTTATTCTTGTAATGCTGCTGCTCATTAGGGACTCAGTGCCTGACAGAACTGTATGTGCTCCCCTCACAGGGTATCTGAGGTGCCTGAGTTGTGGGCTTGCAGCACCTCTTGAGCACGTCTTCTTTTGTGTCTTGTATACATGATTAATATCAGTGGAAATTTTAATCTAATCTTTGAACTTGTGTGTCTTCTGGTGGCCAGAAGTACAGTTTCAATCTGACAAAGAATACTCTGCATTTATAGAATACAGTTTATAGGAGAATTTAATTTTAACACGTCTGTGTATTGAATGCTTTACTTCTGCTACCAGCAGTTATTTACCTGAGATATGGGAAAGTGACTGGGAAAGGGGGGATCCGAGGATGTTCTTGAAAAAGAAGCCTTCATATCTCCACGATAAGTATCTCCTGGTGGAAGGCAGACTGCCTGTATCAGCTTTCATCAAGAAAGAGGGAAAAATGGGAATACCCTGTGAGTGCCTTGTGCTTTCATTACCAGCATCATACAAGTGCAGCTGGATGTTAGCACTGTGTCATGTTTCAGTCTGTTTCTGGTTTGCAGCCCTTTAGCCTGTGTACATTTCCAGCAATGTCACAGATTTGCTGCATGTCTTTACTTTTTGCTGCCTGGAGAGATTTACAGTCCTTTTAAAGATTTTTAAAATTATTATTTAATCTCTCCCTGTTTGTTTTCCCAGCTATACCTGTTTGCTCTGAATCAGCTTATAAAGTTTTGTTCTGTGTGTAAGTCTGGCAAGAGAAGAGGGGATCTTGAACTTAAAAAAAGTAATTTGTGATTTAGTGTGCATACATCTGATCAGATTAGCTACTGTTTGAGCTTTTCTTGCATCCAGACAGTTGAAAGAGAAAGGATAGAATTAATAATGACAAATTTCACCTCCTCTGGGAATTGGTCTGTATATGTGCATGTTCAGAATGGTTACTCTTACACCAATTGATAGGCATGACTTTCTATAGCTGCATCTTTTTGCCTCATGTCCGTGCATGTTGCATGTGCTGGAAATCTAATGCTGGTTTCAGACAAGAACACATTTTCTCTTAGTGGGACGTTTTGGTTTTGCAACAACAGTTGCTCCTAAAAACAAGCTTAAAGGATGTTGGTTGTGGTTACAGAATTCAACTCATGTTCTGAGAGATTCTTCCAAATTTTGCAATGGTCCAAATCCACATCTTTCTCTTCTCAGAGAGTGGAGCTCCAGAAATGGGTATGATCTGGCCTAAAAGAACATGTTTGGCGCAGTGCTTGCTCATTTAATTTCTTCTGTCCCAAACCACTTCAGTGAGGTTCAGCTTACTCATGAGAGATGTTCTATCCCTGTGGTGGAGAAATTCACCAACTTCTGATGTGGAACGGGCAGAGAAAGCCAAATGCCAAAATGTGTTTGTGTAAATATATATGCTGGTGTGGTGATCCCTTTGTAAACATCTGTACTTGAGAACCTTGTTGGGTTTTGAAAGCTCCTTGGGGGACATGGGGAAGGATCTTTAACAAAACTCTAACTTGCAAGACAAACAGTCCAAGCAAAAACATTTTTTGCTACTTTTTGGGAAATTGCACTGTTTGCCTTAACCCAGCACTTTAGGTGAGATGAGCAATTCAACAATATTTCATCCCAATAAAAATCCTACAGGACAGGAATATATATTTGGACCTGTGGTAACAGGCTATTTTTAGAAATTTTAACTATATTTTAAAATTCAGTTACTTTCAGTTTATCATCTTAATTGATACTTAGTTCAGTGGCAGTGTGAAGTGGTTTTTTGAAGTACTGAATAGTTCCTCTGAAGGTCAATGGGACTCAAACTCCTTCATTCCCCCATATTAAATCAAATTAGGATATTACACTGTGCCAGTCAGTGCACTTTTCAGTCAGATTCTGGTCATGTTTCAGCAAGGACAGTGGGTGTCAATGGTGCACCAAAACTGTTTCTTTCATAAGATTCTTTCAGTGACAAAGGTACTTCTGTTGGAACAGGTGCATTCAACTATGCTCAATTTGTAAACCCAGAATTTGCAATAATGTTGTGTTTTGAGACTTTTTCAAGAGCAGATTGTGTTCTGCTCAGAACAGCTCAGAGCTGACCCAGCTCTGTCAGTAAGTAGGTGTCCTCTGGTTATGGTCACTTTCTGCAGGTTCTGAGATCTCTTGATTAAATCTTGACATGCCAGGTTTGAGCAGCTTTTGAGAGCTGATGCAACAAAAGCAAAATGGAAGGGCTATCTGGCATGTGTATTTTTTCTACCTTCACCACATACTTTCAGACCTGGAGGAGAAAATGGGAATATCACACAAGACAGAGGAGTTGAACTTGACAAAGTCATCAGTTCCTTGCTGCTGTTCATGTCCTTACTCTCCAGGGTGCTTTTGCCAGCCTCAGCAGGCACACAAGTTCATTATGGAAGCATATCGCCAGTGCATTATTTTTGTTTCACTTTTCACTTTTCTGTAAATGGTAAAAGGGCCATGGCAGTTTTTGGCTTAAGATGGGAAGACCCTAGTCCTGTGATGCTGAGAAACCTTGGGACCTGACCTGTGGCTCCAGGGTTGTTTTCTGTTTATGTCACAGCAGCATTCAGTAGGTGCAGATCACAGCAGATAATGTCAGGCTTCTGCAACAACAGATTGAAAGAAGGAGAAGATGAAATTTTGGCATGGAGCCTACTTTGTGACATTTTCTTTTCTCCCTAAAAACCAAAAAGAATGTCTTAAAACTGATCAGTGTAGTTTCAAATTGAGATGTTAACCAAAAATCAGCCTATTTTGGTAGTGAGGGTAATGATCATATAAGCTAATGCTAAACTGTGTGCATGCAGTAGACTGGGTGAACTCTGAGAATGTACTGCAATGAAGAACGGTGCACGTTTTAAAGGGTGGTGATGGGAATTTATAAAGTGCAAACCAGAACATTTCTACCTACATAATACAGACACAGGGCATAAATTACATGCAGTCTCTCATACACCCAATTTTGTGCCCGTGCATTTGGAGATATGGTGGAGGCCCATGTTAATAGCTGATCATATGTAATATTCTTCTCAATCTGTTCATCTACATGATTTCAGTTTGTCTGTGAGAGGAAACTGAAAAGAGAAATTCTACTTATAAAAGAATTCAACATAATATTAGTGTTGGAAGGAAATTGAAATAGTGGAATTCCCTTTTTAACCTACATAGACTTGTAGAAGATAAGCTAGAACATAAGTTTTCTATGCTCCATTAGAAATAGCAAAAATTGCCTTGTTAATTGAAAAACAACCACTGGGTTCATATTGTGTGGGATGCAGGTCAGTGTAAGAGTAAAGTGAGAGCTGTGCCTTGGAATGAATTACAGTTTTGAAGGATAGGTCCTGCATGCTCATTTTTGGTTTTGGCATTTAATGCCTTCCTTCCGTTCAAATATGTGGGAGGAATCAAATGTCAAAATCTTCACTGTGTATGATATATAATTTCTCTCTTGTATTTCAGTGGGAGGAACATCAGACCCCAAAATGATTATGTGTCTACTTGTAAAGAATACATCACTGCATATTTTAATGTCAGTTGCGGGAAATGCAGATGGGGTAAAATATTGTTGTCACCTTCCCCCTTCTGAGTTTCTGTTCATGTTTTAATGTGTTCCCTTGCAGGATGCCAACAACCCAGAACTTTAATTTTGTGTCCTGAGCTTTGGTCCTGGCCAAAGCAGAACTCTAGAGATGAACGTGTCCCAGGACTTCAGAATCCCAGTCCAGATCTAGGTCCAAAGAATGAAACCTGGGGTTTGTGAGTAGAGTTTTGTGTACTTGAAACAACATGCAAGACATCTTGAAAATTTCCCATTATGCTCAGTAGTAACATGGTTATTTTACAGTTGGAGAAATAGAGCCATGGGGAGGGTAAAGGCCTAGTCACACTTTACAACAAGTCAGTGGCAAAATTTAAGGAAGCTCAGGACTCCACATCTCTGTGATTCTTAAAAACAACTGAATTCAGCAATTTAGAAACTTTCTGTTAACTGTATTCTCAAATATTATGTCAGTTTAAATTTTGGTGCCATTTATAGAATGAATCCTGAAGTGACAAGAAATAAAGTAGAGGAAGTGTGTGGAAGATGCTGAGTTGGATATAAGATGCCAGCAGCAGGAACTGCAGTGAGCCAGCAGGTCCTTCTCTGAGGTTTCTCTGGCTTGCTCTTGCACAGACCTTGACGAGGCTGTGTCTTCCAGCAAGTGATGCTAGAGAGGTTAGGGACCACAACAGAGTTTGGACTCTGTTTGTTTTTCTTATGTCTGTTTGCATTGCTCCTGATGCTGGAGCATGCCCAGAGTAGCAGAACAGAGAGGAGAACAAAGCATCCCTGCCCTTGTGGGCTCTGGGTTTTACCCTGTGCCTCGTCTGGCTTTAGCTCATTTCCTTAGTGCACTGCCTTGTGGTTGCTGTCTGTATGTTTGGTCCTAGACACAAACATAATTCATGATTCCCCAAGACAGGGCCAGGCAGGACCAAAATCTGCCCTGTGCCTCCTTACACCTTGTTTGAAGCAGTGCTTCTAAACAAGCTTTGTGGATGTAGCCTGGTCCAAAGCCTATTAGAAAGAAATTAAAGTCTTACATCAACTTCAGGGAGGTTTGGATCAGGCCTTATGTGTCTGTTCTTACTCCTAGTGTAGTCTCTGGGATTTTTGCCAGGAATTTATTGGGAATAGTTTGACTTCACTGTGACCAGGACTGGGTCCAAGATGAGCATACACAAGGGGAATGAACAGTCTTTTCAATAATATCTAATTACCTCTCAAGGCTCCACAGCAATGCAAAATGGTGTAAAGCAACATAAACAATTACATATCCTAGGAACAGAGATGAGAATTCTAAGTACATGCAGTTTTATTGAAGGTTATCAAGGCTTCCTAGTAGTTAATTTGATTAAATGGAGCTCCCTGAATGTTCTTTCTCTAAAAGTGATTTACAAAGTGGTTTAACATGAAGAGTTTCCAAAAGCTCTTGGATGTCAAGGAAGAGCTATTAATCTTTATATTAGCATTCTGAAAAACAGCATGTGTTCCTTGATTAGTTGATATTTGTTTGCATTCTTCTTTTCTACAGAGGATTATCACTTTGACCTTTTTCAGCATACTGCAGTTCTTTAACATATAAGAGTTAAATATTGTCATGTTTATAAACTGGCATTAATCTGGTTTTCACTGGAGCAAATAAGGACTGAACCCCACTAAGAATACTGAAAAACCTCAGATGTGAATTCTAGTAATCTTTATCTCATGAAACACATTAGTGAGCCAGCTATCACGCCTTATGTGTGACCATCTTGGACAAGTCGCAGTGGGGCCAACCACGGCCCCTGCTGATTGTCTCACTGATTTCAGCAGGACTGATCAAATGAGATGAAGGATTTCTGCCTGCTGCCTTTGCTGAAAAGAAACTCAGACAGGACTGGCCCAGTGGGCAGATTATAGGGTTTCCCTTGCAATGCAGATATGTGTCTTTCACGATTTTAAATAAATGTGAAGCACGCTCTCTAAACAGAGAAGTAATAGACACTAATTTATGTGTGGTGTACTTCTGCTTCATGGTGGTTTCAACTGTACCATGGGTGTGTATTCCTTATTGACATTTCTGCTCTGTGCATGTGCCTGCAATCAAAAAGTCCTTTAGGCTGACACAACGTCAGACTGGTGACACTTTCAGCCTCTTGGGACAGAGCGGGGCTGGAAGTCATAGATAGTAGAGGTGCTGTGCATTGTCAAGCAGAGACAAAACAAAAGTATCATATAGATCCAAAAAAGGGGCATATTTGATGAAATTCCAGCAGAAACTGCAAGACCACACCACAGAAATTAACAGCCAAGTTAGGATCTAGCGCTTCATCACATGCACTTGCTCCAAGATAAATTAAAAAGTACCAGTCTTGGTTGCCATGGTTGAGGCTGTTGATATGTTGCTTTGATATTTGCAGCGTCATTAATTTGGCTCTTTTGTCAGGTGAGAACCCTTAAGTCAAACATTGCTTTGGATTGCTTCATAATACTTCTGCTAGGACAAAAACAGAAGAAAAAAGAAGCCACTCAATTAAGGATCTGCTGCCCGTTATAATTTTGGCATCATGGGAAAGAAGACATTTGCCTCTTTTATTAATCAGTACTGTGGGTCTTCCCCATTATTCATTAATAATTTGGAATCTAGAGAGCCCAATCATAAAGGAAGCCTTGGAACAATAGTTGTATCTTCAGGTGCTGCTGAGCACTGGATCATTGCAGCCCCTCCCAAGCTTCCTGAAGGCCATCAGAGCTGCAGCTGCAAACTGGCAGTGTCTGCACCTAGGCTGGCAGAGGGTGAGGGGTTCTGGCCATGAGTGGTATCCCTTTCTTTGAGGATGCAAAGGAACCCTGCCAGGGATTCTGCATTTTAAAGTGTGTTTCTTGGTTATGCTTCAGGTTTTTGCTATGGAAATCTTTTTCTCTTTCTCTCCTTTTGCCTGCCCAGCTCTGTCTCTTGGTGTATGATTTTATTTGGTTACTGTACCTTCTTGTTCAAATTCTGGTTGTCACTACTCTGCCATGTCCTAACTTCTGGCTTCTTGCCATCTCAGCTCTTGTATGCTCTTCTGACCTTGTGTTTCATATACCTAAGCCATAATGTATTTCTTTCTTAAAATTCCTGCCTTCCTATCTTCATCCTCAAATATTAGATATGTTAAACCTGCATACAAATTTATGCATGCACATAAATCGGGAAGATAAATGATTATTACAGTGTGGAACTTGAAAATAAATAACATATGTGCTTTTCCCACCCTTGTAGGGAAATTTAGGTGGTGTGTGTTAGCACACTAGCTTATATTTGGTTAAAATAAGCACTTTACCTAACCCATCAACCCTAGTCCCAATCCCTATACCCTGGAGGATTTGGTTTGGCTCGGCAAACACCATATAAAGGGGTAATCTGCTCCCTTCTGCCAGCAGGCTGCTGCCTTAGTCTGATAGTCATCTACTTAACTGGCTTTCATGAAGTGCAGAAAAGCACGTTGGGTTGGGCCTGCTAATGGTGCATAGAGTTTTTCCTGTAGTAAGCCCTGACACATTTTTAACAAAGTTTGAAGATTGTTATTTTTTGCAGAGCATTTGTGCAGACAGCTAACTAATGGTGGGTGAATTCCCACATCCCCAAATTTAGGCTGGAATTTTCTACACCCAAAACCCTTTGCATTGGCTGCAAGGCAGTAATACAGCACATTACAATTGGTCCTGCAGAGTCTGGAAAACTTTTGGTATGCTGCCACAAATCCCACAGCCTTTTGGCTGACCCATCACTGCCTATGTACAGCAGGGATAGCCAGCTTTTGTATAGGAGCCACTGTATTCCCAAGGAGGTATTTTGGGCAGACCAGATACAGCCACGTTTATGCACTTGAGTTTCAGAAACTTTCCAGACTCCATCTGCACACTGTTTCCCTTTCTTACCCCTCTCCCAACAGCACCAAGCAGCCATGTGGCTGGCCTGGTTGAGGTTGGGTGCAGTGGGGTTGTGGCCACCTTCTGCCACTGGGCTGCCACTTGACTGCATTCTTGGTCTGCAGGAACCACTCTTGCAGGGTGCCACAGCTGCAGTGTGCAAAAGCTTTCTCTCGCATCTAGCTCTACTCGAGTGTGGCAAGAAGCCTGATGCCATATGGGATATCCATTCACACTAGGAATTTAGTACTATGTCTTGCCTGTCACTTAATTAGCTGTTATTTATTTTAATAGAATGCATAATACAAGGAATTATTTTTTTAAGGGACTTAAGTTGACTCAAAGCCATAGGGAAGAGGAAAAATCCCACGTCTACAAGAAGTAATAAAGTGCTTTTGTTTTCCTAAAATTATTACTATTTGAAGTCCAATGTGCCAGATCTGGAATATTGCAGGAAAGGTTGCACTGGGACTTCACAGTTATTTACTAGGTGATTATTTAGAGTCACTTTCTTTTTAGTCAGTTGTAACATTTTACATTTTGGGGGCTTGACTGGGATATGGCATCACACTTGGTTCTAGCTGTGTTGCAGTAATCTCTGTGTGACGTGGAGTCAGAGGAACCTATAAAAGCAGCTGTTGCTTTCATTAAAACCATTACAAAGGTCTATTTGTGGTGTCCCTAAAAATAATTAGTTATCAGTAACTGGTTGTTAATTTTAATTATGCAGCAGTTGAATATCCTGATAGGAGAAATGTGTATACATGTCCAGTTAAACAAAATAAACACATATTCAGTAACAACTGGCCATTTGGGTAACATGTTAAATGTAATAATATTGTGCAGTGATGATTAATTTATAATCTTCATCAAATCAGTGGGAGCAGGATATAGTTAATATGATGTCATTGTTTAGATAGCCCCTTTTTAATGACTTATTTATTTATGTATGTTCCGTGTTAGAAGGTGGTGAGTCGACACTTATTAGTATTGGGCAAGCTGCACGATCCACTTGTGAAGCTGTTTTTCAGGCAGAAGGTGCACTGTGCCTTGAAGTTCTTGTTTCACTCTGGCTTCCAGGCCCTCAGCACGACCAGAGCAGAGGCAAGGTGCCTACACTTCTCCACACTGTGAGGAGCAGCAGTCCCAGGGTGCGCCGCTGTCATGTTTTAACAGGATAAAATACAACCAGAAAAGTTTGCTCTCTCCTTGGGAGCACGGTGTAGGTGCAAGAAACAACAGGTGGGCAAGGGATTGCAGCTTCAGCTTGCCACCTGGCTCCATTGCAGCCCTCCACTGTGGGGTGCTGTGCTCAAGGCTCAGGAGACATCAAAGGCGTGTTGCTGAAGGGTGCAAGGTTATAGGGGCTTTTAGTTAATAAAATGCTTTGGGAATGCTGGAATTTCCTACTGTGATCAACACTGTTTCCAGCACAGTGCCAAAACACAGCCCCATAGCAGCCACTGTGAGGAAAATTAACTCTACCCCAGCCAAAACCAGCGCACTGGATTAAACAAGTGTTATTCCACTTCTCTTGACCTTTGCCTTGTGTTGTATGAAGAATCCTGTCATTCACTCTCACAGCAGTGAAAGGAGGAGCTTTGTTTGAGTTAGCAGTGAATAATGGATGGTATCTAAGGACCATCCCATATGCCTCTACCTTGGCCCTTTTTTGGGTGGATTAATCTCACCAGGGTACCACATCCTCAGCCTGCAGACAAGTATATTTCTGATGGTCTGGTGGTGAGAAGTAGTCAGATGAGGGCACTACATTGCTACAGCATACATTAATGTTCACATATTTATCATAATATGAATATGCAACAGGAGCAATGGAAGAACCTCTCTGGCTCTTGAATAGCACACTCAGGGAGGTTGGGTTGGGGATGAAGTTTAGTTTTTTGCTCCAATTTATACCTATATGCAACACACATTGTTGGGAAAAACTAGAAGTATGATTAATTCACTAATATGGGCAGGCAGATTAGTCAGGTTATGGAATGGCTGTGACATGGAGAGTGATAGAACAGTTTCTCATGAGCTGGTTTCAGTTTTCCTAAGCATCAACTCCATCAACTGTGCTTTGCAGTCAGCAGTTGTTCTTCTCCATATACTCCTATTGTGCATTCTTGTTAAACTTCTTTTCATCTTCTTTTAGCCTTGACTGGGATATTCCAGACCTGTCCCATTCCTCCACACAAATGAGCAGTAATTATGTGAGTTGACCACAACGAAGGTCAGAATTTATTTCCTAGTCCAAATTAAAAAGACTAGGAAACATAAAACACATAAAAAATCTAAACAGTAACTTTCTCCTCTTTGATTCTGTTGTTCATCTTTGTTCTTTGAGGTCTAGATAAATATGCTGCAGGGGAAAGACACAAAGATATTTTTGATAATAAAAGTTACTAACTGAGGGTATTGTAAAATGCCTGTCCTACCACAAAGAGTGTGCTAACAGTTCCTTCAATATGCTGATTTGGTTTCAGTCCAGTGTCCTAATCATAAGAGAGGTGATCTATCAATTAAGAAAGTCACAAACTCCTTAGAATGATCTAACCTCCATAATTTGCACATACCAAACACTGTTAAAAAGGGAGAATCATTTGTCCCATGTTCTACTTGAGTGGTGAATTGGAGCGAGTTCAGGGTCAATATATGTCTAGGAGCTAAAGCCTGTCCATTTAACCATCCTGGCTCTAGAGAATACCTAACTCAGGTGGAAATGCATGATGTTTGAGTGATATATTTGTCCACTTCCTCTAACTGCTGAAAGTCAATCCTCACTTTTTACAGAAAATTCAGTGCAGTAGCTCTCACTCTAAAGTTTTGGTTATACATGGGCTTTTAAGTATTGATTTTATAAGTTTTAATTTTTTATTAAAATGTGACAGAAAATTAGTCATGTCAAGAAATCTGAGCTCTCCACATTTAATTTTTTTTTTTTAGATACCTGTCCTTTGCAAACATTGTGAATGGTGCAGCTTTTAAAAGAGTAACCTGAACATGGCTTTGGGTTGCAGACAGTGCAGTCATGCTCTTCTAGGATAAATGAGGTGTCACTGAAAAATACCAGTGTCAACAACCAGGGGCAGTTTTAACCATGTCTGGGGTCTACTGCGTGGTCAAAAATTATTTATATGAATATTCTTACAGAGCACTGCAAACAGTGGAGGTTACTGCTGACAGATAATTGGGCCTGGCACTGTTGTACATTAATCCAAGCACACCTCTTTATCCATACATATCTAATACACAATCTACAAGATCCTCTCAGTTCAGATCACTTGTAACCACTGTTTACATTCACATTTCCAGTAACAGCATTTTCAGCATTTTTTTCTGTTATGAAGTCATATTTAAAATGTGATGATTCAATACAAGCAGATAGATTTTTAGCTCAGTGTGCAGAGATTTAAGTACCATTTCCTACTGATGCTAATGCAAGTCAGGTGGCTAATACCCTGTACAGCTTGCTGAAGATTCGCCCCAAGATGCCTTATAAATTGCTTTTCATTGAAAGCACATTCACAATTCACTTTTCTGTATATGCTTTTTGCTACAGCCGTCTTAGTATAGATATTAGGCTTGTCACTGAAGAGGAATCATAAAGTCAAACAGGGCTTTTAAAGAAAATCTCATGCAATAAAATTTTAAACTCTAGCTGATCTCTTGAACTGCAGAATGTCTCTGCTGAAGGTCGTGACTGGTGTGCATTACAGTTGGCTCTGCACCCAGACTGCTTTGTCCTTGCAGTTTGGCACAACCCAGCTTTATCTGCATTTGCACCCATGAGTATTACAGGATCAGATTTGGTTTCTCCCATTAAAAAAAAAAACCAAAAAAAAACCAAAAAAAACTTCATGCAGAGATAAGTGACCTCCCAAACTGGAATGCTTAATTAGAAAGATGTTTGTTCGCCAGCTGGTGAGTACATTAAGTTTTTCTTCCTTCTTCCAGCTATACAGTACTATAGAAGCTCCCTACCTTCAGTATAATTCCTGTTTCTGATAAATTTAATTCTATAGCTTTCTTGGGGGTGTGTTGATGACTGCTAGATGCAAAAGGATTGTTAATTTGCAGCCTAGTAATGCAGTACTGCTGTTTGAAGATGAACAACTAACCTGGCTGTGTATCTTTCTGTGGTCCCTTCAGCTCCTTCCACAGGAAAGCTGAAGAGGAAAGTAACAATTTCGTGGGCACAGCTGGCTCTTGTGATGCTCAAAGTCTGGTACTGGATAAAAAATTGCCCTAATAACAATAAGACAAAGGTTTATTCAGGTGTCTCTTTACAGAGGAGATGAGATCAGGCAGCTCTGTGGTGTTTACTGTGTAACTTGGAGAAGTGTCTCGTTTTGGAAAAAAGACCCTGCTTTTTGAGCACCTTGAACCCAGTGTCCCTGACTATTCTGAAAAACGTAGCTGCTTGCTAAGAATATTGGGTTGCCAGTCACAGTCTGCAATTCCCTAATTTTTTTGTAAAGACAGCAACAACAGTACAGTTAACAGAGTAATTGCAGAAATATTAAAATGCTGGGGACACTTTGCATTACCGACCAGGTATTAAAACCCACAAATTTCAAAGGGAAAGGGATTTAAAGTCTAATTTGACTGGAGCTGTATCTCACCTATTAATTTTTTTCTCCCCACAGAAGGTGTACTAAAGCTGCTTGCTCAAAAACTACAACATTTGCTTGCAACCTGAGTCTGTCCCTCAATGCCTATTAAATAAATTTCCATGGTAAACTCTGACTGAGAGGGAAGAAACAAATGAATGAAGACTTGGAGAATTCATGAATAGCCTCGTTGGCCTAGAGGTGCAAATCTGAGAATGAGCAAATGAAGAAATGCACAGTGTGGCTCAGCACCTGCTCACAGGAATTGTTCATACACATGTCAGATCTCCACTTTCTCTCCCACACTTTGTTTCTGAAGATGCCACTGAGGATTAATTCTCTTCCATGCATTTCAAGCTTTAGCTTTGACTGTCCTGACTATCAATTTTTATGTCTACTGTGTAAACTTATGGCTTAGTTGAGTTCAGCAGGGTAGTGTGAGAAGAAAGACTCATCCTCTTTTCACTTTTAAAGAATATTTCTACTTGCCTGTTCAACTAAAACCATAATTTATTGTTACACAGCTATGCAAAAGATGGATTCAGGAGACCAAGGAGAGAATTTAGCAAGCAGACCTTATTTTTTAGTCTAAAAAACCCCCAAACAAACCAAAACAAACCAAAATAAAACTTGTTTGGATGAAGAAATGTATTTTCTCTACATGTTTTACAAACTGTAGGTAATGGTTTTGTACCCTATTTAGTGCTTCAGAAGACTGGAGCAGATTAAATGCTATATCAATGAACCTTTTTTTGTTGTTGTTTATTTTTTGACTCATTCTGGGACTGTCTCCTTTTTTGTGGAGGAAAATTAAGCTTGATTTTGAAACACCAAGCTACACAGAGTACAAGCCTACATTTTCATATTTTAATAAAGACATTCTTCTTATCCTTGAAGCTTGTTTAAACCCATCTCTGAAGTCTGGATTTGTTAGATTGATGCTGGAATGGAAACTGGAAATAAGCTTTGGCCATGATGTAACCAAAGATCACTGATTTCAGGGGAAAAAATCTTCTCTTCTATATTTGGGCTATGGTAAGCCCACTGTGAGCCAGTACATATATACAATATTAATGAGACTTTTCCTGCTAGCTGGGGGATTTATAAGTGGTAACAGTATACTTGGCCACTATCTATCAGAATAAAGGTCTTTCCTCAACTGGCTAGAGGAAAAATACCTTTTTTTTTTTTTTTCAGACCTACGTAAGACAAAGTAGCTCACACAAATGCATTCCTGTATTATTTTACTAAATGTAACCATTTTAGTATGTTCCCCTCCCTCTAATTGAACTTCGTTTTCATGTGTGCTTGACAACTTATTGGCAGTTCCAGGTTTAGTTCCATGTGACCTCCATGACATGGCTTGTTGGGTTTTCTGCTGGCAGCTTCCTCTTGTAGAGATGCTCCAGTGCACAGAGGAGAGGGAGCATCAGGTGAGGTGGTGTGGTTTACACCTTGGATGGCTGTTGAGTGGAGGCAGAATGGCCTTCCAACATGGAATATAGCTTTCTTCCTTGCCATTCCAGTCCTATTTGTCAGATATGTGGATTGCCTGCAATCTTTGAGTGTCAACGTTTCCAAAACCGGGGACTTCAGACCTCGTAAGCTGTCTGCTGTCTAGTGTTTGTGCATACTTCTTAATAGATTGTAAACAGCAGTCAGGGACAAGGAAAGGTACGGTGCATGTCCTCGTGGCTCAGGAGAACAGGCTTTAGACAGCTATAATGTAACACTGCAACTACAACTAATGTTGGGAAATGTTTCCTTCCCAGAATGTCATTCAAAATCTTGCTGGCTCACAGACACCTGAATTCCACTGTGGTTTGTCATTAACACTGTCTGGGGAAAAAAGCCCCAAAGGCTGCAAGTGTCTGAAAAGCCCTGATCTATCAATATGCTAATGGTGAGATTTTAGTTGGCTCCTAACACTGCATGAGAGGATGCTGCTGAGCTGTAATTACTATGAGAACCAGGGCTCAGAACTTCCTGAATGTTGTGGGTTTCACTTCTCAATGATAATATGGCACTAGTGTGGTTTTTAGCCCTAAATGTTGACTGTGCAGGCAACTGGTCTTTTTTTATACTGGTGGAAATAGTCAGCTATCTATAATTAGTAACATTCAACCCACTGTCCAAAATACCAGAGCTCGCCTGGGTCTCAGATTGTCAAGGGTTATTGCAGGCAGTCCAAGACCAGAGAGTTCAATTAGAAAATTGACTTATATGTTATTTTACCATATTAGAGAGTTGATTTCCTTCCAATTTGAAACAGATGATACATTGTTATAAAGGGTTGGGGTTGCACTTAATATTTGCCTATAAAAGAGGTAAAGACATACAAGACTTTTCCGCTACATTGGGTTAGGGCTTTAAAAATAATATACTTTTTACAAGTCTAACTGCAGATTTTATTCCTTTGAGTCACGTGTGCTTGGTGGAAACCATGTACTTTCAGTGCTTCTCAAAGCATAAAATGTGCAATAAAATTTTTTAAAAAGAATTTGTACTATGTTTAGTTTTGTAAGGGAAAAAAAATAGTAAGTTTAATCTAATGTCATTAAATGTTGTGGTTTTCTGGTAATTTGTAATCCAGAAACCTTTAGTATATTTGGCTAAATGGTAACAGAAAATTAAGCTATAAGGAACACTGAAAATTTACTGGGATTACATTTGGGGCTAAATATTGACTATTAAAATGTTTGTACTTCAAATAAAGTGGTGTGACTGCTGGCTCACCACATATCTAAGCTGAAGTTATACCTTCCTAAATGCTTGAAGAGTAAATTAAATGGACCTCCCACCTAGATGACCTTGCTTCTTTAGGAGACACCAGGAAGAAATGGATGAAGGAAAAAGAACTCTTGGGCAGGGACAGCATCAGATGGAAGTTCAGTAGGAGCTGCTTAGGACGATGTACCATCCAAAAGCCTTTCTTCTTAGAACAGCCAGGACAGCAGTCCTGAACAGCTTCTAGGCTGCAGTGTGTTTGCCCACATAACTCCCTTTTTCTGAAGCATTTCAGCATTTCCACAGGGGCTCATGTAAGCAGGCAGCAACGGATCTGATATATGCTTGGATAATTTTTTTGGTGTGTGTCAGCTTTTGCTGCTCTTCTACAATGTGGCACATCAGCCAGCACAAACAATGTTGGGAGTCATTAAGAATATAAATAAGCTGATTCTTGATGGTTTGCTGCAGAAAGCAGTGACACCCATAGGGGTCCAAATGGATGCTTACAGGGTGTGGTGAGAAAAGACAGAGAAAGCTTTTTGTCTGGGCCTTAATGTGTATAAGGCCAGTTGTGCTTATAAAGCAGCTGAGTGGATGGAGCTATTTGAGGGAGAGTGCCCACAGTGTTGCCTTTTGGGCACAGAATAAAAAGATATTTCATACAGGAGGCAGATGAATAGAGTCATGACCGTTAGTGGAACCCTTCCAGGACAGTGTGTTGGAATCTTTTTCTTTATCAGTATTTCCCAAAGGTGAATTCAGTAACAGAGTGCCTCATGATACTGAGAGTGCAGTGAGGTGGTATATTATGAAAATAAAAATAGCTTCATATCAAAACCATTCTCCTTATTGTCTCCCACAACAGCAATATCTGTCTGCAAATTTTATTTCACTTGGCAAGTTCAGCTTACCACCTTTCCAGCCCTTTTTACCAGGTCTATCCAAAGCCAATCCTGATTTTTATAAGTCAATAAATGGATTTCACTTTTAATAAGAAACCCTGAGAAGTCAAAGAAACTGGAAAAAGAGATCAGGGAAAATTACCTATCTGTTGAATGTATAATGTTGCCAAATCCAAAGAACAAAATAAATCTTGATGCCACCTTTTGGACAACAGTCACAGTCAGATGGAACTCAGAGTAATCCTTCTGCAGGAATTACTCAAGTTCAGTTTGGTGCTTTCTACTTCTGATGCTTGCTGGAAGCAGGCAGTTCTAAGTAACAGGCTTGAAGTATGCGTTGTTACTACTCCAAGCTGTTACACATGCACATCAAAATAGAAAAAGTAAAATCAGTTACCACAACTTTGCATCCAGGAGGGAAAAATTAAATGCTTTTATATGATATTAGAATGGCACAACTGAAAGGGTTTGGGTTTTGTTTGTTGGTTTGGTTTTTGTTTTCCTATCAAGTAAAGAACTGGTGAAAAAGGGAATGGTGTTTCCCTAAGTAGTCATATAGCCATTATTTTTAGGTTTTTTGGTGAGGTTCATGCTTTCCAGAAAGAAAGCAGCAGTGCCTAGTGGTAAATTATATAACCAGAGAACAAATCTTAAACCTCAGTAATTGAACCATTTCACTGGATAGCACTTAATATAGCATACCAGAAAGGAGAACAAAATTTGTTCTGTGAATTTCTTTCTTTCAGAAGGGATCCAGTCATCCCTTACATATGGGAGCTCCCCAGAAATAATAAACCCGTCATTGGAAGAGCTAAGATGAAATTACTGTGAGCTTGAAGAGATCCCATGCTCTCTTTTTTGTTTGCAGTAATGGCAGTGACTGAGGAGGCAGGGGCTAGAATTTCTCTGCAGAGGAATGTATGGGGAATGAATCCAGCTGTCCCAAGGCAAATTGTAATGGAGACACTTGGTAAAATTTCTAATCCATAGTTCCCTATTTTCTAGTACTTGTGCTCCACCACAAATAAAACACAGAACAAGGATTGAGGAGAGAAAACAGAGCTGTAAACTGTTCACCAGTGGGATCTGTGCCTTCAGCCTGCAGAACATTCAGTTCTGGCAACTTCAGGTTATGGCTGTTTCTCCAGAGAACGTGGGGTTTCCTTGTCATCTTAGGGGTATGTGCTCTAGCTTCCTCTGGTACCTCACACTCTCAGTCTGACTCTTCTCTCGTGACAAAATCTGTCATCTTGGGCAGGGATCTGGCAGCTGGTCCTTTGAAAATCCACATGAGTATTCAAGTAGATGACGCATTTCCACTTCCCCCCCAGTGTTAGTTTTTCTAAGGCCATTGCATGCAGTCAATCAGCCTGGGAGCAGAGGATGCTGTGCTCGGATGAAGAAGAGGTTGGCTGAAGCAACTTGCAGTTGGGTTTGTCTCACTGTCTGACAAGCAGCAAAGTCACCTGAGAACTTCAGTGGCTCCGACAGCAGCAGGCTGTAAGCAGGCAAGTTTTGTTTGGAGTTGTTGCTGTTGTTTCAGTGTGAGAAGCCAGCCTGTATTCCATTCCAGTCTGTGTTCTGTTGGTCACCAGGCCTGGCTGGTGTGCAAAGGTATGGTTTGTGGGTTTTGTACCCTTACATATTTTTATTTCAGCCTGCAAAGAAGTCAGGGCCTTGGCCAGAATATTCCATCCCATAACTGAAGAAGCAGCTCAACTGTAACTTATACTGATGTCACACTTACTGGAATTCAGAACTTAGATCAGTACAGGAGTATAGGTTAATTTTTTTTTTATTTTTTTTTTTTGGTGCAACTTGAAGCTTAGCACTGAGGAGCTAACATGGTTTGTATCATGAAGTGTACAATATATTTATTGCTACCAGTCTTCACCCAAACTAATCTGGCTTCCACCAGCATTTAACACATCTGCTCTGCTATTTTCTGGGTTTTAACAGACAAAAATGACAGTAATAACTTTAGATCAATGAATAATATTTCTTTAGCACTATTTTAAAGAGAGAGATCATATTTAATTTTTTTTTTTTACTTTGAAGAAGAGAGAGATAATTTTTTGATAGGTGGGAATACCATCCTCCCAGTACAGAGGTTGTGATGGGTTTCACAAAGGGTAAGAGACATCCATCAAGGGAGGTAGTGAAAGAGATCACACTTCCTACTAAAATAAATTCTAACCTGGTGTGATTTGCCATAAGAGAGATTAAAGACATTGTAATACTGTTTTAATACTGTCTATGATTCTAAGAGTGAACAACTGGAATATATATTCCAGTTCAGAAGAGAAAACTGAGGGGTGATCTTATCAGTGTCTATCAGCTTCGAAAGGGAGGGTGCCAAGAGGATGGATCCAGGTTCTTCTCAGCGGTGCCCAGCAATGGCACAAGAGGCAATGGGCAGAAACTTTGAACGCAGGAATTCCACCTGAACATGAGAAAGAACTTCTTCACTGTGCAGTGACCGAGCACTGGAACAGGTTGCCCAGAGAGGCTGTGGAGTCTCCCTCACTGGAGATATTCAGGAACCATCTGGACACAATCCTGAAAGTGCTCTAGGGGACTCTGCTTGAGCAGGGAGGTTGGACTAGATGGCCTCCAGTGGGCCCTTCCAACCTCAATCATCTTGTGATTCTGTCATATTTTAGTAAATGTTTTTGGCAGATTTATCCTTGTGTCAATTAAATCATGGCTCTGTTTTCAGAAAGTGTGGGAGTTAGCTGGTTAAGTGTGAGCTACTGAAAAGAAAAAATTTAGTACAGCTTTGTTGCATTTTCTTTGTAGGCTGAAAAGCAAAATGAATATTTCTTCAGAGCATATTTCCTAGTATATAATGAACCAAATGTTGAACAGATGTACTTAAAGTGTGGAAAAATCAAATGAAAGGCACATTTAGGATTTATAGAGTTGAAAACCAAAAAAACCCAATGGAAATAAGAATGTTGATGAACAGAAACTATGCTGTTAATACAGAAATTTTTACTGTAAGTTTAAAAAAAGTTGGCTTCTAGGTCCCCAAACTGCAATCTGGAGTTATATAAGTTATGGTTTTAAAATGATGCAACATTTCTTCTGAGAAAGAAAATTTTGCTCTGTTTTTATATTCATTTTAAATTGACAATGACTAGTATAGCTTCATAAAACTGTGCTTCTTCCAAGAATCATGAAACTCATAGAGGTCTGAGAGCTACAAAACATGACTTTTTCCCCTCACGTTTTAGAATCACGCAATTAAGATTAACAATGACCAGAAAAATAAGCCAAATTTTTCATCCAGTAGCAATGCTTGTCACAGCTGCTGCTGCAGGGCATCAGCACAGTGGGTAAACTGCCCTGCTGAAGTGTAGTCTCTTCACCCAGGTATGGCACCATAACAGTGTGCCATTTATTTCAGTAAGACAGCTGCATATTTCTAAAATGAGCTGTGGCCTTCATTCAGAAAAATCACCCCTGTTCTGGAAAGCAGCCTCTTTAGACGATCACAGTTACAACAGCTCTACTGCAGAAAGCATTTGAGCCTGGGACTTCGGGAATTAAACACATGCTTAAGTACTTTTCCTTAATAGGGATACATTTAGACATGTGAATTGAGGCTTGCACAGACTGGTAAACAAGGGAATTTTGAAACAGTTATCAGCCATCTGTATTAAGTAATCCACATAATGAGTGGAACTTTGGAGATTTTTATCAGCTGATACCGTGTATTGTACTGGGGAAGAGTTTCTGACAAGTTCTTCATTAAAGCATCTCCGCAAGCTAGAAATATATATTGCACTAAGGTGAAAAAGAGCTAAATATTACTAAGCATTTTGTCTTCCTATCTCATGCACTTCAGACAACTAAATTAAGAGGCAAAAATACTTGAGAGATGAGAACTGGAGAAGGTTTTGGTAATAATTTGGGTCCTGGCTTGTCCCATTAGTTCTTGCCCATTAAACCAATCACTTGTGAACAATTCAAATTTAGGCACCTAAATAAGTGGTTTGATACTTTCCAGAGTGCTGAGGAACTTTGGTAAACTGCTATTATTTTGCTTCATATACCAATATGATGATGATAGATCATATTGCCAGTAAGAATTTACAGTTCTAGACTTTGCTTTCTATACTTTATGTTTGGTAAGTCCTCAGTGGACCTTCAGAGTGTGTTACACCTCATAGGCCTGAAGGGAGAGCATTTGTATCTCTGCATTGGTTTGAAGACAAACCAGTGGGAGATCACAAGTCAGGATTAAAATTAATAGAAAAAAACAGAAATAAGTGAAATAATATAAGGAAAAAGCACTGACTAAGTCAGATACAACCTGACATCCTATTAGGGTGGTGACAGCAGTCCAAATGAAGTAGTTCAGTTGAAGCGATGATCCGATGGAAGGTCCAGTCTCCAGCTGAAGGTCCGTGGTGGCTCTTGTCCTCTGGTCACCCAGCAGACAGGGCTGAGGCCAGGCAGTTCTAAGGGCAGCTTATATCCAGGTGGGAATGCCCAGCTCCCCCCTCCTGGGTGGAGCATCTCACAATAGGATGAGATAAGTCCATGAGCCATGTGGTGGTTTCTTGATGGCCCATTGTCTGTTATCAGGGGTGGGGCATCAGCAGGTGATAACAGCTAATGGCCCACAGCTGGTGGTAATAGAATACTTGAATACATCTATTGTAACCTAGTACAATCTCTGAGTGTCTACAGCCTTTGCTGCTAAGTTAGATTTTTCAGCAAATATTAGAAACCAGACTCTGACAAGATGAACTTGTGAGAAGATATCCTGTCTAGTGAAGCCCAAGTTGTCACTGCAGTGGTGCTTCTGACAGAAGTTGCTCTGGACTTCTCAGATGTTACATAGCTTCCCATCTGAACACTGTATAGCCAGGAAAGGTGGCTCTTTGTTTATTCCCTTGTCTCTGGCATCTTTCTTCAGTACTTGTAACTCTGTCCTTATAGGCCAGCAGCTCCAGGGCTTTACTGATGACACGTGATTTCAGTCTGTTTACTTTTGATTATGTGTTGACCTTTGCTATTAAGGATATCTGCAAAACTTGCCTTCAGGAAAGACTGATGAGTTACAGTCTGGTTAACATTCAGAGCAGTAGAAGCTACATTCTTAAGAGGCTCTGGACCCTTCCTGGAAGAGGAGTGATGTTCCATGAGTACAACAGTGAGCTGTGCTCTCCTCTCGGGGCTGTACCTGTACGGTGGCCATGCTGAGTGGTGACACTGACAGCTTGCCAAGCCAGACAGATGTCCTCAGTGAAAAGGGTCTGATCCTGCCTGTAATACAAATGGGAGGCAGGCAGGCAGGCAGATCAGCCATCTCTGCATCATCAACTCCCAGACAGAGTTGTACTTGAAGCTATGAACCCAGAAAGAAATGTGCAGGAAGGTGTTGGAAGAGGGATGCACTTTAAGTTGTTTAAGTATTGTGGCCCTTTACTTCACTGGAACAGTCAAGAGAAATGGTGGGAAAGGCAGTCCTGGGGATATTGCATCAAAGATAATTTGCTTCCAGAGAGCTCAGAGGATCGCTGCAGAGGAGGCCAGCTGTGCCTGTTGGAGAACACGGGGCTGCAATGTACGTGTTTGAACCTCTTTGGAGCTATTAAAGTAACTGCAGTGGTAAGAGTAGAATAGAGGTGAGAATTGAGCCCCCTGCCTATATTTTTCTTGCTAAAGAATGACAGATTTATTTGTCTGTCTGTCTGAGGGCAGCATGTATAAGACTCACTATGTGTTAAAACTAATTTTCCTAACAGGGAGGGTTTTTTGAAGGCACGATCTCTGTCACCTTTACTATCATAAATGGTAGTAATTTGCTTAAATAATAGATTAGCTGGTCAATCTAAAAGCTATATTGTGCTGTCAAAGGGATTTTGTTTGAAAAGTGAGGATATAATGTGGTCTACTGGGGAGACACGTAGGTGATTTTCGAAGGCTACAAAATTTATAAAGCTCACTGCCTCTCTTCCCTTCATTTATTTATGTATTTATTCAAATATCAGCATTAATGGTTGTTGTTTTCCCATTAATTTGGAAGAGCATCCATTTCAGGGAGGTATGTCAGCTGGATTCATTCTAAAAACACAAAATTTAGCATACTATATCTAGATATTAACCTCACAGAACATTCAGAAATGAGGATGGGTTATTTATTAAAATTATAGAAAGAAAATTAATCAGATGCCATTTAGATACTGGTGGTTGTCACAGTCAGACTGTATAACCACATTGTCCCTTGTATTGATACCATCCCTTTTCATTTATTATAATCCCTTGTCACAGCTGCTGCTGTGAGGAACCAGCATAGTGGGTAAACATCAGCCCAATGTGGATCCTGCTCTTACTGTTAGATACCTATTTGCAAAGATCTCTGTCCAAACAGACCTTTCTGCTGCTTCAAAATCTGAATAAAATTATTGCAACTGAACCCAGGCACCAGAGAACAGAGTGAACTCTTTAGTTTTTACGGTTTGCAAGCTTGGCTGCTTTCTCAGGTATCTGCAGAACCTTTTGTACAGTATGGAGCAGGAGAAAGCTGCAGTCCTAATATTAACTTGTGTATGATCCAGTGCAGATGAATGAGCACATGGAGGTGTCATGCAGAACTGTCTCATTGTGGTGTGTGTGGAGTCTTCAGCAGCAGTTTCCATAGTCTTGACAGTGACAAAAATAGTTTAAGGTCATCTTTGAATGTCCTTTTTTACTTCTTTCCAGAGTTTTCTCTTGGTCTTTCTGTTTCATTGTGAGTCTCAGAGAATTCTTAATTTCTACAACTCCAGGGCTTCCTGTAGATCACATATTTTAGTCACAAAATGTGCTACAGTGCAAAATCTAAAATGTGTGTTACAACGTGTGGGGTACAGAGACAGTCATTAACACAAATCTGACAGAGTGGTGTCCTCCTGAGGCTGTGGGCCACTGCCCTGAACATTAAAAGAAACTTAAAAAGGCCACATTACTTATCAGCCCTTTCCATGAAGACTCAATAGAACATGTTGAACCTAAAATATGGTAAGTGATGTACTTCAGCCAGGAGGAGAACAGGAGCTGAAATGCTCCACATCATTTTCAGAATGGTGTTTATTCTTCTGTTTGTATCCACCTTCATCTCCTGACTGGATCACAGTGTGAACTGCAGTCGTGGATGCATGTCTTTCATGGTCTTTGCTTTCCATCTGTCTTTTGAATCACAAAATCTTACAAATTCAGTTACTCTTCAGATATTTCTTTTGAATCAGCCAAATAAAGAATTAAGACAACAAGCTTCTACTCTTTGGTGGCTCTGACTGTAAAGTAGAAACATAAAAATAGGCTTGCGTGTGAAGGTTCAGAATGTAGTGCATCTTTCTGAAGTTCAAAAAAAGTTAGATACAAGGTCTATATTTCACTCCTCACTCAGGAAAATGTAAACGATTAAACCAGCAATTAGAAACCCAGAATGCCATATTCAATAAAAAAAAAGTCCTGCTGCTTAGCATTCAAGCTGGTTGCAGATGATACGAGTTTCTGCAGTAATAGTATCAGTCTGAAAATAGTATTACAGGGAGTGGTTTCAGCTCACCTGTTAATTCAGACAAAAAATCTTACATTTGCTTGTCAATAAGCAGAGGTTTTCAATAAGGCACCCAGACAAACTGGAAATCAAATACTTTTTCCTATAAAAGATCAAGAATTTGTATCAAGTATACTGATTGCACTGCAGAGCATGATGTGATGCAACAAGTGAAATCCTTAACTTCAGATTTCACACTTTACATGAACTACATTACTCATGTATGCAATAATTCCAAATTTGTTTTGCTTTATATTTTTAATAGCAGACACAGTTTAAAAGGTACAGTGTGATATGACTCTCAGTCCAGTACAATCTCATCAAAATGTTCACATTCAGAGCACAAGCATTTCAAGTAGTATAGAGCACAAGATCCTTCCCTTTGATGGCTGAAGTTATGTCAGACTGTGCAAATAACGTTTGACATTAATTTGTTCAGCAATTTAGAACTTTTCCTAAAATACCATTTAAAAGTATAAATTTGGGTTTATATTCTACATTTGTTTTAAAAAACACTTATGCCAAATAGTTGATGCTCATTTAAAGCAGTTATAACTGCATCAATTTGCAAGGTACTAGATTACCTTGGGGCACGTGAAACCATTTATACTGTAATTTTTTTATGTTGGAGAAGTGTTGTCCTGCCAGTGATGCAGTCACTTGGACAAGTCATTTCTGTAGCTAATATTGTTTGTCTATAAAATGGGAAAAAGAAGTTGACAACTGGATGTTAATTTCAGTGGTCATTTATTTGGAACAAGGATTGCTGTCTTGTGACAGAAATATAGAGTGCTTGAAGTAGATATTATGGTGTTCTGGCATGGGAAGACCCAGTATGTGTCACTCCTGTCTCCTCCTGACGGGAAGAACAGGTGCTTCTCTTCAAAGTGTCTCTATGGCACAACCATAGATCAACCAATTTTTAGTGGAAATGGAGCAATGGAAATGGATTTCAGAATTAAGATGTTTTATACATTATAAAAAAAAAAAAATGGAAATTCATATGTTGAAATGCAAAATTAGCTGCTCTACCTTGTAATTTTGAGATGTATGCTAAGGTCTTTTCTTCCATCTGCAGGGTGAACCTCATAAAAGTATTTTATTTTCCTTCTCTTGAGTTCCATGCCAGTTGATCACTGGCATCTGTACTGTGTCTGCTGTGGGAATCTCACCACTGATTTTATTGCCTTTGTGTACATAAAAGCCACTGTCATGGGAATGCATGTACTGGACAAGAGAGTAAGAGTGAGAAGATCTGCCAGACAGATCAGAGAGGTAAAATTAGTTCTTAAATTTCAGTTTATTTTTTTTTCTTTTGTATGAAGGTTGATAACTTGTTCTGGATATTTCTTCAGTGCATACTTCCTAATATTTCATATGCCAAATACTGAACAGATGTACTTCTAGACTGGATGAATTAAGAGACACACGTTTAGGATATGAAGCTGGAAATTCAGAAAGTAGTAGACAGCCAAGCTTTGAGCTGAAACTTTACACTGAAAACATATTTCCTGCTGTAGTAAAATGTGGCATTCGATTGGCAGTATCAGTATATCATAAATACTGAGAATCTAGATTTCCAGTAATCTGAACATCACCTGCCTTGCCCTCCAGGCTCATGAATTTGTCCAGACTGAAAGTGAAGTTCTCTGCTTAGAGAATATGGGGTACCACCAGCACCCCCTGAAGCTGGTATGACCAAGAATCAGGATTGTAGGACATTTAGTACAAAAACTCCCATTAATGGTTATTTCAGTCTCTTATTCTCCACTGGCACTCCTGGAATGTCTTCCAGTATCCCTTTAGCTGCCTCAGGAGCCTTGCAACTCTAGGAGAAACACTTCTCATGGAGCAGGGAGTAAGTGTTGAGTATTACTTCCAGGTTTCATTTGGAGGAAAGGCCATATAAATGAAGCTGCATCTCCAGTATTTTAAATCTCTCACAGGATTATAGGAATTTGAGTTATTCTGTAGTCAATACGGCTTTGCAAAGGTGGGATTTCCAGATCTCCTGGAATCCACTGCTGCATGAAAACTTTGTTCAAAGAAGCAATAAAACCACAGTAGTGTAATACAAAGCTGAGACTAGGAATAAAATAGGAACTAAAATAAGACACTATTTTAACTCCCTGAACCCAGCCATGTCATCTGTCACCAGGTCACTTTTATATAGGAGCAGACTTCTACATTTCCTGAGCACTAACGAAAGCATCTCCATGCTCACACAATGACAGGAGCAAATGTAAATGATCATGAGCCACATGGAATAGCCACAGTGCCAAGCTGCTGCAGGCTTTCTTTCAGTAGCACCCGTGGGATCACAGGGCAAGTGAGGTTGGAGGGAGCCTCAGGATGTTATCTAGGTAAGTAGGTGACATAAAACACACAGGCACTGACTCGAAACAAGAAAGAACAAATTCAAGATCAAGTTAAAGCATGATTTGAAGCCAGGAGGTGATCTGGGTGGAGAGAAAGTCTGCTGTAAAGAGAAGGATCTGAGGGCTCCTTTCAGAATGTGTCTGTGACTTTCCCCTCTCTTGGCATGTGTCACTTGGCACCGAGGGTGCTTTCTTATGCATGGCATCAGGCTGCCTGGCAGTACTGCCATGTAGTGTCATTCCAGGGCTGGAAAGTCAACCTGCAGAAGTGCAAGTTATGCACCAGTAGCTGCACAAGTTTTGAGGATAGGGTAAAAGGTCTTAGAAAATGATAGCATTGATAAAAAATTAGTTCAGGACAATGACTATTATCTGATATGGTAAATGGAATTGCTTCCTGATATGAAACAAATAACACAGCATTTTGATGACCTGTCTGACTATATAATGGGCACAGAAATGTGATTTTGACATGATTAGCAAAAGAAAAAACATTTGAGAAAGCCATCTAAGCCTGCTTCCTCCTTTTAGCTCTAGAGAACCAGAGAAACGGTAGCATTTGAAATTGCGATTTCCTCTTTTGTGTAATTATTATGGGAGTTGGAATGATTAACAAAACAGAAAACAAGCACTTAGCAGACACATAAAAACTGTTAAATAGACAGAAAAAACATGCTCTGTATTTGCTCTGCTGTTAGCGGTGTGATTTCAGAGACACTACCTCAGTGTTACTATTTAACACATGAGTTTTAAAGATTCAAACAAGAGCAGACAGGTTTCATTAACATAGGAGGTCCCTGAAGAAATAAATATTTATTAAACTTTCAGTGATGTAAAAAGAGTGAGTTTTTTTAACCACACTTCAAGTGTTGGTGTACTGCCTGCCAAATACATACCTGGTGAGCTATTTAGAAACATCCTGTTCCACATGCTAATTAACAGTCTATGAATTTTAACTTAAATCAGGGTCACATAGCTGAAATGTATTTCAGAGGAGGCCTGCATTTGTCATTCAAAGACATTGCCAAGGTTTTAAGGCCTTGCTATAAATTGGATTTCACAGCTTGAAAAACTCGTTCTCCAATAACAACTGGGTCAAAACTGGGAGGAGCCCTTGTGCACTGAGTCACATGAGGTGCATTAGATGTACTTACATTTGAAATCAGAGTTAATCCAAAACCGGAACATTCAACGTGAACCTCTTTGCATCCTTGTAGGCAGCGTGGCCCTGGATTCAGATCCCTTGAAGATCATTTTTCTCTGCTTTAGGTTGCAGTGAGATTCAATGAACACATAGCAGCACTGCTGGGCGAAACTGCTCCTCTTCAGTGCATCTGGGCAGATTTTTTGGGGCAACAGCAGCTAAGCTGACTGCAGTGTCTTCCACCCATGTTCAGTGCTGCATGGACAGAGTCATACCCAAAGCAGTGGTGTAGCACCACAACTCCCTCTTCCTAACATGTGCTCAGCTACATCTTGCAGAGAAATATCTTGGTATGTGGATACCTCAATTAGATTATATTTAGAAAATATTTTTAACTGTTTGCTAGATGGAGGTGTCTGATTTCTAAATGTTATTTTTCTTTCTTTCTTCCTTTCCCTCAAGTATAATTAGCCCTTGTTAATTGTAGTAGTTATTACATCAGAGCTTTCCAACCAAGGTGATCAAGGTGTCACTGCATAAATTGTTATAACTTACCTATATATATCTCAATGTCTTTGCATATTGGTTATTAAAAAATACATTACTTCTTACTTTTATAATTGATTTGGAAATTAAGATTTGCTTATTAGTAGTAAATATCATCTCTCCATCATGTATCACTTCCCCATTATTTAGCTGCAGTCTTGATGATTTTCAGCCCTGAGTATGGGAAAACAAGTTTACTTTTCACAAATTGCAGGCTCAGCTGTCTAGGAAAAGGGCTTATCAACCACATCTGTATAATGTGGCTTTTATCCTGATAGCCCAGGTGCATATTTAACTGTATGTGAGTATCTGGGGAGCCAAAGGACCCAGAATCCAAAACGGGAGCAAAATGAACAATGGTAATCCAGGGATCCAAGGTTAGGCCAAACTTGAGTTAAAGCCAGTAAGAAAAAAGTGAGAAAGATGTGTAGGAAGTGAATCTGGGACACAGAGTTAGCTGGAAGTGTTGGGATTGACAGCTTTTCTTGCAACCTTAAACAGGGAGGCGGGGGAGGAAAGGGAAGGGTGAAGAAGGTGGGAGAGGTATGGCAGCAGCTGCTGCTGGAAGCTGCCAGCCCTTGCTCCAGCTGTTCTTGCCACACAGCACCTGTGATTCCTTCCTTGGCAGTTGTAGCAATAACAGCAATGACTCTTCAAGGCCCTGTTGTAGTAAAATTTGTAAGGCTGCTGTTCTTTTTTTCCTCCAGCATTCTGGAAGCTACCAACTTTCCCCATGGAGAGAGTAGCTCCTAACAAGAAGGACCCTTGGATATATAGAGTGAAGAATATTAAATAACTCTATGAAAGCAATATTACTCCCATATTTAGTACCTATGATCACAACAGGATCATGAGGTCAGATTTTGACATTCACAACTGAAGAAAAAAATTGGACAGAGCTCAAAGAGAGCTTACAAGGATGATCCTAAGGGTTGGGAAATATGTTTTCTACTCAGAAATCAAGATCAACCTACTTATTCCATTAAACAAGAAATAAAGTCTTTAGAGTTAGACTTACAAATATTCAAAAAAACCCATATGGTGGTCTAAACTGGTTGTTCTGTGTGGTTGAGAACAATCTAGCAAGATCCAAATATTTAATAGTAATTAAATGTTGGAACAGCCTAGCAAGTTCCTCACTATTGAAAATTTGAAAACAAAATATGTATGTTTTTCTTAAAATCATGTTTGTAACTCATCCGCAGAGATTGGAGTCAAAGGCAGGAGTTAATAAGGCTGCTTTCCTTTTGTGTACAGGGGATTATTCTGATTATCACTGTAGTCTCTTCTAGTCTTCAGAACAATTAATTGTGTACCACAGCCTGTGTACTCCCTGAAATACAGCTAATGTCCTGTGTATTAACTCTCTTCCTTTAAGATTCTCCCCATGCTGACTGCACTGCAAGCACAGGGGGTTCAGTGAGCAGGATTCTTACAGTGATCCTGTAAGATCCATATAAGAAGGTGTTTCCATTCATTCTTCATCCTCTGTCTGTGAAACCATTAATGAAGTGACTCTGCACGCCTCTTTCCAGCACGTATCTCCATGAAATTTGCAAGAGTGGGGCACATGGAAAGAATACAAACCTGCAAGCCTTGTCTGGTGATGGAAACATCCTGAAAAAGAAAGTAGTTTCCCTGATTATCACTAAATGTGGTGACACAGGGACAATAAACTGGTGATCTGGTGGTTGGCTGAATTTTCAGTGAAATTGCTAAAACATCCCACTTAATCTCCAGTGTACCATCTGGCTCTGCAATGATTCAGCCAAAAAGCCAATATTTCTTTGAGATGCTTTAATTTTCAAAGAGTTGGAAATGCTTTGGAGCAAGCCCCCATTTGGAATTCAAATTGGAGAAATAGGTCAAATTGCAAGGGAGCAAAGAGCCTACAGAATAGTGAAGAAAGTTGGTTTTTCCCGTAGTAGTTGGGCAAAATAGATGTTGTAAGTGTGGGTTTTAGGAACTAGAGCATTCAGCTTTTGCTTTTTGCCTCAAATATATACTGAACATATAAAAAATCCATAACTTTAATAAGGCCAGTGTTTGAATGCTTTCATCAGCCCTTGACTATGTCTCTGGATGTTCATGTGTGATACTGATATCTTTAGACTGACTCAAGTGTTCATGTCAGAAAAGGAAATTGGGTCAGTGCAGATCTCACTGTTTTGCCTTGCTGATTTTGTGTTTTGTTTGTTTGTTCTGTTATTGTTGTTTCTCTCTTTTTTTACCACAAATTTGTAAATCTTTCATTTGTAGGGTTGATATGCATTACAAGTAGTGTTTTCTCTTGTTAACTTTCAAGGACAGCTGTATTGGGTGGAACCAGCAGTCTGTCTGTGACAGGATCCTGTCCTTGGTACTTAGGGAAACTCTTATCAGAGGGATTTTTAGAGTAACCCTTTCCTAGTAGGCATTATTTGCATTATGTAACTGATGATTTATAAACTGCATGAGAGGCCCCAACATGCATCTGGGCCATCATGTTACACAGGCATGGCTGGAGTGTCTTCCATTAAATGGTCCAGCCCTTTTAAAATGCTTCTTTCTCATGATGTTCTGTGGCAATGAGTTCTACACTGATCACTGTGAGAAAAATAATTTCTTTTTATCCACTTTAAGTCTGATACTTAATAATTACATAGATCCCACTGATTCCAAGATGATGAGAAATGCAGAGTAATCAATTTCTCTTTGCTCTCTGTATCAGTCATGATTCTAAAGCTGCCTGTTGCCTCAGTTATGTCCTTTCCAAGCTGAAGACTAATAGTCTGATTGATCTTTCATCAAATAGAGACAGTTTCATATACTTGTGCAAGACATTGCACACTTTCTGGTTTTGCTGTATCTTCTGTTGTCATTGGATGGATGGATTGTTCATGACGATGTTTTCTAACATTTTTCTATTTTTTGCTTTTCTGTTTTGTTTTCCTGTTCCTTTTTGTGTTTTAACTGTTGCTAAAGAAGATGCTGATGATTTCAGAGAACCTTTTACAACAGTCTTGGCCCATACTTAAGAGTCTTTAAGTAGCTGTTCTTTCCCAACAACCCGCATTGTAACTAACACTGAGTTACATTTGCTGCTCAGTTTCTCAGACATTCAGTTCCATAAGATTCCTTTGCAGTTACATTTGCTCTGTGACCCTCTGCAACACCAACTGAAGAGTCACAGAGGTCAGCACAACAGGAATTAATTTTTTAAACTGAATGCCAACCAAATGATTATATGTGTGTAACTACACACATGTGCTCATGCACTTCTCAAAGGATGAGGCTGAAGCTCAGGATTGCTTTCAAAGGAAAGCCATTATTTTTAAGTCAGAGACAGGACTGATCATGGCTTTTTCTTAAGAATATGCATTCTACATGTTTCTGAAAAATGCTGGCATGGTGCTAGAGTGTATGAGATAACAAGTACTTTATTAAATACTTCGGGGAAGAAAAATAAAGGAACTGCAAGGCTGGGGCTATATCATAGATAAGAAGTAAAAAAAAAAAAAAAACAGCTCCTGGTCCAGTCCCAGATGTTTTTTACTGCTTATTTCTTCACATCTAAAATTGTAGATGCCCACCAAATTCCTCTTAGTGTCCTTCCTTGTGGTGAAGGCAGAGCTGACAGGCTGTAGACACCCATGTTGTCCAGACCAGTCGACAAGCAGCCTGAGCAGACATTGTCTGGGGGAGATATATGGACCCTGAGGAAAGGACTCCAGGATGCATCCAACATACATTTTAGAGCTTTGTAGCTGGGCAATAGTGCTGCCATCCAGTTTTGTGAAGAGGCAGGCTGTAAGAGAAGGGAGAGCGGTTTCTGTGTTGTCTTCTCTGCTTTCGTACTGTTACTCATTCTATTTCCAAATTTCTGTAATATGGTTTCAGAGTAGTACTTTGATTTCGAAATCCCTCTGTAGTTTTCAACGACTTTCATTACTGAAGGAAGAAATACCATTTGCTGTGCTGCCACCTAGTGCTTATAGGTGCTGCTTTGATTTTGGGTGCGTTCAATTTTTTTTTCCCCGTTGCCTTTTAATGTTCTCTTTCCCATGGAACGGCACTGGACTTACAAATCGAGCCTCTCTCTTAGACTGGAAAACGCAAGTGCAACTTGATTTGGATATCTTCTGCAGAGAATCTGGGAGACAGACAATGAAGAGATAGTCTCCATGGAGGAAGAAGCTCAAAGATACCCTTTTACTGATGAGAGTGGGTTAATGAGGGACAATCCCTACAAATAGGAGAGCTGTTATTCTGAACAGTCAGTTTTGGTCTGTTGTTTGCTTTGCAGAATTCCTTAATCTGAATCCATTGACATCCATTGGGAAAATAAACTTTCTGCATACCTAAAGAAGCAAGCACAAGTGTGTTCAATGACTTACTTTTTGTGTATAACAGGTATGATACAAACCACATTTCAAATTACTCCCTGAAGTTAAACAGAGTTGCAGAGAAGAAATGATAGAAAGGATGTATAGCATGTAGCATACAGCAGAGTGCAGTGTTAATACAGTTTCCATTGTGGTCTGTTCTGTTTCCAGGCTTTAATGTTGGTACGGTTCAGGATAGGTAAATGGAATCAGAAAAAAAAATAAATCCCAGCCTGTTCTGCTCCCCATCTCCAGCACCAAACCTTTTGTGAAGGGTGTATGTAGGCACTTGTAAGACCCAGCAAATCCTGCTGAACTATCTGTTTAAAATTTAACAATACACAGGGGTCTGGCTGGAATTTACACCCCCTTGGCCCCCTTCAGAACTGTAAAACTTGGATTGTGTAAGATTTCTTCTGCCTCCTTCCTGAGAGGCTGGCAGTTTTTGCCAGGAAGGAAAGGTGGGATCTATACATGTTGCAGGGTTTTATAGTCCCTCTACACTTTCTGGGCTGGCCCAGGTTTAGTGGTTGCCCTTGAGTATTCCTGAATTTTCAATGAAAAGTCTGTAGAGGTTAATGGGAGGACTGGTGGCTACTGTCAAGTTTGTTGAAATGTGGAAAGGGGACAGCCTAAAGCTGCCATTTCATTGGAGTGGGGCAGCTCTGACCACCTTCTCTTTTAGAGGAAGTAAATAAAGTGGGAAATGTGTTTTACTTCTAGTGAAAGCTTTGGCAACTTTCTTGCCTTGCCTGGTGGTTCAGTGGTGATTTGAGTGCACTGCCCACTCTGCTGGAAGTAAACTCCTTCACAACTTTCTTGTACTTCATGCACTGATGACTTATTCTTGTGATGATTTCTGGTGGATCTGAGCCCACATTCTTTTTACATGTGGACATACAGAGAAGGACCCAGGAACTTAAGGGACAGGTTTGTATCTATGCAATATCTTGTTTATACCTCTCTTCTTCCGGGCAAAATACATCTAGAGAGCAAATGGGTCTTTGATACTTTAAAATAAATTATTGGGTTTTATCCCCTGCCTGATTTGTTTTGAAAAAGGAATAGCTCTATAAAACATATATATTACTACCTGTCATGCATTCTAGACCTATTTGAGACATGTGATTTTTCCTTTTATATTTTAACAATTAAATGAAATTATTTTAAACTAGGAAAAGTGAAGAGAGGGAAGTAAAAGAAAAAAAAAAAACCTTAATCAAGACTTTACCTACAGTGTGTCTCAACAGTTTGTGTGTTCTTCTAAGGAGGCAAACAGGTAAAAAATTAGACCAAAGCAGAAAATTATTTTTATGACTAAAACATTTCCTTATTTGTCAATATTTGCCCATTTAACTTTAAATACTTAAGCCCCACCCTTACCCTCAGGGACTGATTCTGCTGCACATGAACTTTTCAAACCTAAAGAAAAGGAAACATCTGGTGCATCATCTGGCCAAAAAGGCCATATATGTTGCACTACAATAAGTCATGACAATACATCTGATGATTTTATTGTGTATATGAATAATGTATTCTACTCTGTCTATGTATTTGTCATTATAATTTTCCAGCTAAAATTAACCTGCAAATCATGCTGGAGAAGTATAAGAATGACTAAATTAGTCAGGTGCTTCACTAACAGTTTGACATCTGAACCTAAAAGTCAAACATGTTTGTGTTTGGGAAGTACTGTCCCTTAGTAATTGTTAGTATACCTCAGAAGAGAAATGTGAATGAGGATTTTAATGCATTTTTTATATAATCTGTGTTCTTTATGAGTTAATTACATAACTTTTATATCAACTCTAACATTTAAACTACCTCATCCAATGTCACTTATCTTGTAAACATTCTTCAAAAGACAGAGGCAGATTTCAAACCCATCCCAGTCTTGTGGAGGAAGAGTGGTACCAAGACTGGGGAAACTGATCTGGTCTCTCCTTCAGCCTTCATGGACATCTCAACCTGGACCAACACACTGGGTCCTGTGAGTAAGGGGTGATTTGTGCCTGTTAATCAACTGTGTTTACAGACTTGGACACATAAAGGGTGTGAGATAGTGGTGTGCCTGTACTTCTCTTAATGTGGCTTTTTCTTTTTGGGGACTGGAAATAAGTTTGATCAGTATGAGGCACAACTTTTGCAGAGGTTAGAATATGTTATATTATGGAATAGACCAAAGTTAGCATTTCTGCTAAAAGGAAAAAAAAAAAAAACCAAACAAAAACCAAAAAACCAGACCTACTGAAAATATTTATGGCAACACAAAAAAGTCGTGAGGTCCAGGCCTTTGCACACCTGCTCTCCATCTGAACTGACTGGGCACTTGCATAAATACAGAGCCCTTTGTAAAAACAGTCTGTAGTAGATGGCCAGTAAAGCACATTCTTCATGGCCAGAAGGCCCACAAAGATAATTTTGTAATTAATGAACATCTAGGTGCTAAAACTTCAAAGTGTCACCAAAACCTTGAAGCAATTTTTGCTGACACAAACAGGTGCAGTGAAGTCTTTCATATCCCTAAATCATAATTAATCATCAAAGCAGTACCATTTCATTGTATTTAAGTATTTTTATTTATTGAGTCTTTTCCTTGAAAGTGAAATGATGCATTTTGTATATTTTTGTATTATTCAACAACAATCTCAGAAAAGTCTCATACAAGCTGTATTTATAAGGCTTGCAGAGGTTTGTCAGATCAAGACAGCTAAAGTATACATGACAAATGTCATTTTGTAGTGCCTAATACAGTTAATCCTTAAAACATGGAACTAGGAAACCCTTATTCATACTGGTATTTGAAACCTGTAAGCAATCTCATGTTTCTAATGCTGATTTTATTCCACAAAGAAAACACTACCAAGGCCCTTTTCCTGGAATATTACTTAAGGCTATTCAGGAAAAAAAACCACAACAGGAAATTTGGCTTTTTAGCCCTAATAATGGTCTCTTTATTGAATGGAGACTTGCTTTTTTTTTTTGTTAAACAGATTTTCTTATGAAAGGGTTAGAAGTGAATAAACGACAAGTTCAAGCTCATCTGATTTCTTTTGATTTATGTTGACCTTAAAAGAGAGAGAGGTCATGCTGTTGGCAGGCAATAAGAACTAATCTGTTACTAAGTGAGTAATTAAAAGTGAGGCCTTATATATTTTTGTAATGAGTTGACAGCAATTCCACCCCCATGTCATATGGTTGCTCTAATCAACATGGTCATTGCACTTAGTGCCAAATGAGAAGTTTACAAGAAGTCAGATGCCAAACTCCAAAATATGCAGTTCTTTCAGATGAATAGACTGACTATATAAAAAATGAGGAAAAACTCCAATAAAAATTAACGTCAAACTGATGTGTGCAATTAGGAACTTTACATTTTTCTAATGAATTGAAGTGGATGCTTATTAGTATTCTCAACTAAAAGAGGTGAAGTTGTGCTCAAGAAAAAAGATAACATGAGTTTTGGCAGCTGAGTCTACTGCTTAACTGAAAGACTTAAGACTGTTCTGGCATCAGACATGACAGTATTGACTGCCATGTCACCAAATAACCTAAAGAATGGTCCACATTTCAAGATGCATTAAGAAGTCTGGTTTTTGAGTTCAAGGAAATTTTCTAAATCGATTCAGGGTCTGGATAGTCCTGTGAAGTACTGAATGATTTGGCCCTAATCCAGCAAAATGTAGTAGCTATATCTTCACCAACTTTTAAGAGTGGTCTGATGGCTGGGATTGAGGCCAAATTCACTGATTCCTCATGCCTTTCACTGAGGCACTGCAGTCAGGCTTGGACACAAGTGGGAAGAGAACACCAAGTTTTTCTGTGGTTCCTACCTGATCTTGCAAAGACATTAGAGAAGCAATGCTGAGCAGGCAGGCTGTCCTAGAGAGTGGGTAGGACAAAGTAAGGGATGAGATCTCCCATAGAAAGATTCTGCCATTGTCTGCTGTGAAGACTGGTAGGACTTACAGGCTGTTCAGACTGCTGGGAGAAAATACTGATGGAGCATCTTGGGTGTCTGCCCTCTGTCAGAATCAGTTACCTGAGTGTAATTGCTACTTTGAACACCTGCTTAAATGTTTTCTTTTTCTTTTTAGGATAGTAGGACTTCCATGCATAATGTGCTCTGAGTTTTCAGACATATGCCCAAATACTTTTCCGAATTTGAGCAAGCCCTGGCAACAGTGAGCCTCCAAAATCAGAGGTATTGGCACGTGCTGCAGGCAGATCGTGAAAGTACTTAGCATACTTGTACTGAAAGCATATCCATTTTTCCCAGCTATACCACTTGGTCTAGTTAAAGTATTAACTTACACAGCAAGATTTGCCTTACCAAAAATAGGGAAGAATGATCCGTCCCAGAGAAATGATAAAAAATCTTTCACTTTTTATTCTATGGAAGGATCTGGTTTATGTTTCTCAAACATCTGTCTTCTTTTGTTTAAGAAACCACTTAAAGGAGAAGCTTTGGTGAAGTAGTAATTGTTAACTATGAGGAGGATTTTAGCATGGTTATCAAATCTGGTGCAAAATCTGCCTGTCTTTGAAAGAATAGGAAACACTAGTCTCATTCACAGATTTGACATCAAGTTTGACTAAAATATAATTAAGGGTCTCACTTCAGTTTTGATTTGTATTTCCTACACCTCCATTAACAAGATGTCCATGCAACTTGTATTTTAAGATCTCATGTCAACAATCACACGGCTCATGGTTTGTTCTCATGTTGCTTATAAGCCATGTGAGGTTGAATTATTTAAGCTTAAAATCTAATGTTGCTAAAGTTGGGATTAGACGAGTATCACTGCCCATTGGTCAGCGACTCTTGGGGCCATTTCTTTGCCTAATTTCCCTAAATCATTGGCTTCTCCTACAAAACACCACAGCTACAAGTGCCTACAAAGCAGATTTCACATCATCCATTCATTGCTCATTTTGGCTTTAAGTTCTGTTACTCAAAATGTGATGTGATAAAATCTACAGAAATATGTGAGATCAGTGTGATTGACATTACAGTCAGGCCAAAGATATTTCCTGCGAGTGGCAACAGCACAATGGAGTATCTCAGCCAGAACTCGCTTGGGTTCAAGACGATTGTGAAACAGGCTGGAACTGCTTGTGAATGGGCGACTCTGCCTAACAGATGGTTACACGTAAAGGCAGCCAAGAGACTGTGCATGAGCATTGTGTGTCTGTGGGGGCATGAGCTGTAGCCAGAAATGTCTATAAAGAATCTGCCCTAAGCTTTCTGGTCCAAGATTAAGCAGATATGTCATTTCTAATCCAGTTTTTGGGGTAAACTTCTGAATTATTAAAAAAGAATGTTTCTGCAGCTGTTTCTGGAAATAAAAAAAGAAAAAAAAAAAAAGAAGAAGAAAAGATGTCCAAAAGAAAAACTCAGCTATGTGGATCAGGGAGCTTGAAAGGGGTTGGTTTTTTAGAACTGCATTTTTGTATTTCCTAGTTAGACCTTTGGACACCAGCCAGCTTTCTGCTGAGAAGGTTGGCAGAATTTGGATACACAACAGTCTGCTGCCTTCCATACCCCCCCTGACATGTGTAGTGTTCCTGCTGCATAAAGCCATTAGTGACCAGATTACAGAAAACATAGGGCTTTGTTTCAGAGCTTTTATTTGTTGTTCCATTTCCTGTTTCATTTCTATTTAACCTCTGCTCTTCTAGTTCAGACATAGTATCAAAGTGAATTTGGAAATGAACTTCATATGGATAAGAATGAATTCTAAACCATACATGCAATATCCAATATCACTTTTTTTGGTAGAATAAACCTTATAATTATTTTTTAATAAAAAAGAATGTATTTTATTAATTTTTTAAGGTTTAATAACAGTAAATTTCCCCTTCCCTCTTCCAATAGCTTTTTTCCATCAAAACTATACTCAAAATTGATCAAGAGCTGCATGTTTTTTTGCAAAGTCTTTTGGGGCAAGTAGCCTTTGAATTAATTAGATAGAACAAATAATGAGTTGGGGAATTCAATGTTTTGATCCTCACTTAAGGTCTTTTTCTGGTATAAATGGGTGTTTGGATGACAGTGTTTGGATGGCTGTCTACGATATCAGAAAATCACCAGGAGATGGATGAAAGGCAACCTTTCAAGAGTTGCAATATTGGGAAGAAGTGTGTAGGAGGACCTCTGAGCATGGTCAGAAGGAAGTGCAGCTACTCTTCACAAGTAAATCTTCTTGAGACTTTCCTTTTTTGTAAAGCTCAATTAAATTTAATTGTAACTTGGTGCTACATTTTTATGAATCTGTCTGTTCATGATATTAAGAGTTGTCATGCTGACTCCGATTTTAAGTCCAGGGGGATGGATCTGAGAGCACCAAGTTCCAGACGGTTCAGAGAACAAGAGGAACACCCTGCAGTGGGCAGACATGGCACTGTCTTCCCCATCAGCAGACTTTATTTTATCTGTTAGTACTTAAGAGATTAAGGCCCAATACTCATTGTCTGATACTCTCTTCACACAGTTTTTATTGTGTTGTGGGACTCTTGCTATCTACATAAATATGTAGTTGCTTTTTCATCTAACTTAGTCTCCTTGTCTTTTTGTAGCAAAAAGTTCCCAAATCAGCTATTCTACAAGCAGACATTTCTTTTTACTGCATTTCAATGTCCCATTAAAAACGTTTTCATTAATATTGTTTTAAATATTTTTAAAAATATTTGTTTATGTTATTTTAATACTTTTTCTTGTGTTAAAAAGATGACATAAATATCTTGGGTATCTGATACTTTATTAAGTTTTCGCTTGTTCATCTCCTTTTGAAGATAAAGCAATCCAAACATTCTCTAGATCCTTTCATAGGTTTTCCAGGCCCAAGCTTATTGCTCATATTCTTTGCCCTCCTCTCTTATATTTTCAGACCAGTGTCTCTCTGTCCTTTTCTTTTTTACCTGTCCGCTCTGCAGGATCCTTTGAGTCAAATATTCAGCCTATCTAGGATGTGTTCTTGCTGTACTTTCCTATAAAAATTCTCTACTTTGTCCTGTTCCTTGGGCAAAATGACATCTCTATTATTTCTTGTGTGCAATGTAGTTGAAATGTGTACAGTGAGTCAAAGGCCATTTCCCTTTGAGTTTATAAACATTTAAGTATAAAAAATTCATATATAAGAATCTATATTTTTGTTTCAGTGCATATTAAAACTGAAATAATTTTTATTACATGTCATCAGAGAGTTGAGTATTTTCAAGGTAAAAGATGAAGACTTTGAACTTTGGTGCAGCAAGCTAATGTGGCCAGTGAAGAGAAGGGAGGATGGGTCAGATGTTTTTACGGTAGATTGTGCTGTTCATAGGATGTCTTGTGACATTTTGTGCAGCTGGATCTTCTAAATAAACCTGTAATTTCATAGAGAGAGCTAGAAAGACAAGGAGCTCATGATCTTGGAAGTAATGGCTGCTCAATGGTATTTGTTTTCAGATATTGTCAGACTGAAACCCACTCACTCTAGAGGACTACCTAGACTGCTAGTCTTTCTCAGGAGCCTGAGCAGTATTTTACACTGAACTCTATGTACTGAAACATGTCCCTTTAAAGAAAGAAATAAAACCACCTTTTCATTAAAATGTCATTTAAAGCTCCTGGTCTTGCATTCAGGTTGTGCTCTATGTGAGACACAATCTCACTTAGGAGATTCTGAGTACAGTCTAGAGCTGCCTTTCCTGAAAGCTTGCTCATGAATGAAAGGCATGGAGGTTTGGACCATCACATCAAGGGGTGTTTTCTTCTGGGTATCTTTGGCTCTTGTACATTTGAAGGATGAAGGAAAGAAAGTCTTTTCTGACAGGCTTGTTGGCTCTTTCAAGACCTCACTACCCCACTAGATTTTTTACTTGTGTATTACAGGATTCACAGTGCTGAGGTCATGACTTCTGCACATTGCTACATTCAACTGCATAAAAATTTGCAATCCATTAGATATATATCTTCTTGTGAGAGCTGTGGACAGAGTGCCTAACAGCTTCCTTGGAGTCTGGTGGGACATTTTTCTTGGCTTGTGCTGCAAACTAAATTACTCATTTTGAGGAATTAATGGTGTTTTATTGTGTCTGTTTCATCTCTCTCCCATTAGCACTTGGACATATGCATTTGTCTTCAGCTGGCAGGCACCTTCATGGGTGCTGAGGAGGTGTTGCTAATACACAATAATAATATTAGTTCACCAAATTATCAGATCTTTGCTATGTGGATTCTGTATTTGCTTTGTGGATTCTTCATTTCTGTCCTTTAAACTGAGTTAAGAATGAGGGTCCTGCACTCTTTGTTGTATCTGTTGTGTTACTTTCCTTGAAATAAGTTTTACAAAGTGATGGACTACATAAATCTTTGTTTGAATTAGGTTCCCGAATGTTTCTTGCTCGACGGGTGTTGATTCCTTAGTGCCATCTATTAATGAAAGCTCTCTCAAGAATGGTGAGAAAAATCAGTTTATTGGCTTGGATTTCACTAAAATGAAACTGATGCACAGTCAAGAAACCAGGAGGAAGCAATATCTTAATGACAAATAATTCTCATCACATAAAGAACAATTAGAAAGGGATATGCTGAAACTGAGTGAGAATGGTGTGAAATCTTGTATTTAGGACAGTGAAAATCCAACACAGAGATATAATAGGAAATATAACAGAAAAGGCCACAGGAGGGACCTTCAGAGGAACCTTGGAATTATTGGTTCACAGCTTATTATTAAATCAAGTGTGTAATGTCTTTGCAAAACCACCAAAAGCATCTCTGGAATAAATTTAGCAGAAATGTGTATGTAGGAATAAGAAATAGTTATTTTCCTAATTTGGCATTCATGAGACCTCATCTGGATTACTGTCCAGTGTGGAACATTATTCTGTGAAAATGACTAAGAAAATTTTGAGTTGCTCAGAGGTGAAAATAAAAGAAATGAAAGACCTAATCTGAAATTCTATGCTACGCTAGTCTAAGAAAGAGAAGCATTGTAAAAGATGTCATATTTTATAAATTTCTTTTTGACAAGAAGGTCAACAGTAAACTGTTACCACTGTTGGCTGAGATAAGGCCAGAGATAATTAGCTGACATGAATAAAAGATAACTGTATTAAATTCTATAAAAGTCTTTTTGTAGGATTTTGTAGTAGTTGGACAGGTGAGGATTTGTTGGTGGTAGAATCTCCATCATTATAATTTTTAAGAACACATGAGTGTCAGGGACAGTCAGAGTTTACTCACAGAATCACAGAGTGGGTCAGGTTGAAAGGCACCTCAGTGGGTCAAATGGTCCAAGCTTCCTGCTCAGGCACGGTCATCCCAAAACTCATGGCACTGGATTGTGTCTGGATGGTTCTGGAAAATCTCCAGTGAGGGAGACTCCACAAACTCTCTGGGCAATCCATTCCAGTATGTGCTCGCCTGCACAGTAAAGAAATTCTTCCCCATGTTCAGGTGGAACTTTCTGTGCATCATTTTCTGCTCATTGCCTCATTTCTGCTGCTGGGCACCACTGAGCAGGGCCTGGACCTGTCCTCTTGGCACCTTCCCTTCAGATACTTATACACATTGGCACATATATGTGTATGTACATTGATACACTTCTTTTTCATAGGTAGGGGTTAAAATAGATCTCTTGGGGTCCCTTGTCATCCAACATTTCTGTGGTTTGGTTTCTATGATTTAATGTTTTAAAAGTGTATAAAAACTGTGCTTGAAATGCAGCACTGATGAAGGGCACAGATGTGATAGGCCCTGTGAGCAGGACTAGTCGTGGCTTCTGGACATCAGAGGGGAAGAAAACAGTTTTCATCTCAGGCATCCACCTTTGATAATGTGTGTGTTGAGCTGGCCCAGAATGACAGATCTTTCCTGAGTATCCATATTGAAGTACCACTGGACTCACCTTTAAATTACTTATGTTATGTGACTTTACATTCAATTTGTTTTTACTGCTCAGTAAATTAATCCAGTGGAATTAGTGTTACATAAGGGACCTATCTTTTCAAATGTGGTGTTTGTGGAGAAGATCGATAGTGTTGGGTGATGGTTTGTCCTGCTTCTGTGGGGTGGAGAATCATTGGTTAGTACAAGGCTTGCAATGTCATCTAGCTGGATCTCAGTGATGCAAGCTGCAGTGGATGATTTGTTGCTAATGACTCAGGTATTGTTTGTTGTTGGCAGGTCTTCCATTGATCATATATTGCTTTCTTCATATCTGGTTCTCCTTTGGATTTACTTCCCTTTTTGTTCAGAGTTGTACATGAAGTCAATCTTTACTTTCTGGGCTTTTAATCTAGCTATTTACCAAAACCTTTCCTTTGAAATAGTGCTTATGCCTGTCTATGTTAGTTCTTTACCACTGACATATATAAAATTATGTTATCTTCTAGTGGTTCAGGTAAGTAATAGGTAATAACTTATGAAACTTAGGAAAATCCAATAATCTCAAAACCAGCTGTTCCAAATTGCAGAAGCTTTGTCTCCAATGTGAGAGCTGTTTTCAGCAGAAGATGGCTGCTTTTTGTCATGAATGTCTCATTAGGAACTAATTCCTGCTTCACTGTAAAGATATAGTGCTTTATTAATGATTTTGCAAGGTTGTGTGAAGAAATGAAAAGCAGGGCAGGTAGAGTGGGGAGGTGGCTATATAAGGACATCAGCAGGACTCCAAGGACCCTGCTCTTGTGTAAAGCAACCAAATGTTTGAACACTGCTCACTGTCAAAACTGCCACAACATTGTAATAGGTGAACACTCATCAGTAGTTCAGTGGCATTAAACATATTTACTCAGAAGTCATTAAGAACAATTAAAACGTATTTTTAATTGATCTCCCTGACTTCACGTCTATCTGGCCTTTTAAGGTAGCGCTTTGCTTTCACACGCTCACACAGTTGCATAAAGAGCTTGGGCTGGTGCAAAGCCATGCTGCCAACAACACCCATGCCCAGCTTTGCCCTCACCATGTGCTCCTGCCTCTTCCTTCACACCAGTTCTAACACTCAGGAGGCTGTGGGAAAAGCTGCTTATCCAGCTGAAATTCAACTGAAAATTAAGAAGTGATTTAAATTAGATTAGCGATACGATCGGATGTGCATTGAAATCGAATAATTGCTAGGGCTGGGACAAAGTATGGGACAGGACTGCAATAGGACCTGCAGAAAAGGGTGGGACTGACCCGTTTGCAGTAGCCTGCAGGCAGATCAATTTAACAGTTGTCATTTTATTATGCCTATGGTGTGCTTAGCAATTTGCGTAATACAGTTGGTAAATGACAAGAATTCTGTTTGAATTTCCTTTGCATGTGGGTGATTTAATTGTAGAGTTCCTCTGAAGGGTTTAGCATACTTTTATAATATTAATCTTGCAATTTGTTAATAATGTTGTTGGTTTGTTTTCATCAAGTAGATACATCTCTTACCATACTTAAGTCTATCTTGCTTTCAATCTCACTTCCCTCCCTTTTATTCCTATTACTTCTGTTTAATAAAGTTTATTGTCTGGATTAATGTTGTTTTATCAGGTATCAATGAAACTTAAGCATTTATATTAGAAATTGCTCCTAATTGTCACCTAATAAATTGGTGCTTAACCCACCACTGTTTCTTCTCTTTTTGGTTGTGACAAATACACGAGAAATTCATGGTTTGGTCTAGAAAGAAAATGTATCACATCTTATGTCTATTATGATTTCCTACTATTCCAATTACCTGCAGAGAAGCACTGAAACAGAGGAGACTAAACAACAAGTGCTTGTTGGTCTTGGAAAGGTCTTGGAAACTTCTGATTTCTAGTCCTGGTGTAGTATGTAAGTAACCTCTTGACTGAAATTGCTTTCAGCTCCCTCTTCTTTTTTAAGTGTTAAACAACAATGATATTATTTATTTTTCTGCTATACCTGCTTTTTCAGCAGCTCAAAATGTTGACACTATGAGGTGCTTTGAAGATGAAAAATGCAGTTACTGACACTCTTTATTTCTTTGCTTTTTACGGTTTGAAAAATCTGTAATCATTGATATAAAAATTTTATTTTCCCTGTAAGTTCTTACATCCAAGTATTTTTTTCTATCCAAGACCAAAGGTGCAGCATAAACAAAAAGTTAAGTCCTACTAGTATTGGTAACACCAGAGCAGGTATGTAAGTGCTTGGCTGACAAGGGCCTCACCTCAATTTTTGCAACTCAGCCATAGAAGTGCTTATGGCATAGAAAGTCCCTTAGCAAGGGTCTGGGAAACATCACACTGAATTCCTCAGCCAGGCAATTAAGGCAACCTGGAAAGCTCCAGACGAGAACAGTGTGCTTAACAGAATGCAAATTGCATTTCACAGATCTGGTTCTTTTAATTTAGAGCAAGGCCATCAGAGTGAGTGTTTCCTTCAGCACGCTGATAACTAGAAGTCATTGCCTGTTGAATTGTGACTGGCCTTTACCATTTGTGGGTTTAACCAAATTCCATATATATTTTTATATCTGTCCTCCTTTTTGTCAAATATTACAGCAGAAATATTTTAGTGGTTATATCTACTCACTTAGAAGAAGAAAGGCCCTGGAAACTTTGAAAGGAAAAATATGGGCTCATTTTTGTATCTACTTTCCAACTTTCAGCAAGCTTAGTAAAACATGTGGATTATTAGGTATGTAATTGTGCTAAAGCATCCTCTGGTATCCATGTGGCACCTCATTTCATGGCAATCATTTTGAAATAACTGGTAATAGAAATCAGATGAAATGAAACTAGTTTTTAAAGACATCCAATCTTAAGGCCAGGAACCCCCTGAATCTCGATTGTTATGCTGGTCTTTAAGTGAGAACATGAGTAAAGCTGAATGACAATAATTCTGTTATTTGGAGGTATTATAATGTACTTGGATCTGTATGATTCCTGGAACAGTTGTTCATAGCCCTCTTTGAGCACATTCTTTAGCAGTTTCTGAGTGAGGACTTGGCACTCCTTGTCAGTACAGTCAAAAGAACCAGTAAAGTACATTCAAGGCTCTCTCAAGATGATTTCCAGAACCTACTAATCTATGCTGAAGCAATTTCTTTTCAAAAGGTAAAAGAGACTTCAGCTGTTTGAAACAGGAAGAACTGGGACCTGAAAGTCATGTCTGGATCATTCTGCAAGAAAAAATGGATACTGCTGATTGAATACCATGCATGAATAATTGTTTTGGAGAAAGGTTTTGGAGATTGATGTTCTTGAGATGGTAACCTGAAATGATTGTTTCCTGTTAGAAGTAGTGGGAGTTGTTCTGTCTATGCAGTGAAATTACCATATTCTACTCTGTCAGTGTGTAAATTATCATGACAAGTGTAAGAAATGGAATATCCTGTTACATTTTCAGTTTGCTTGTGAGACAGAGACAGTAAGATTTTTCCTGTTACGTTCATTTGAAAATACTGTGTCTACACCTCATGTATGTGGTCTTTGTCCTGTTTTTTGCCCCTAAAGATCTAATCTATTAGTTTTCTGTTCTGTGTAAATGACCTATGATTCACTATGATTCACATTCACAATGTGTATTTCAAAGATCTTAAGCCTAGAGCAATATCTGTATTGTGTGATTCTCAATAAATCTGCGTATTATGGGAACATGCTACAAGTCTTCATTATAACTGAACCTACTGTGTTGTTTATTTGAAAATTATTTTGGATATGTTTATTTTCACCAATGTTACAGAACCTGAATAGAGCAGCTCCTACAGGAATATCACTGTGTCAATTGTGGAGGGAGTTCTTTCACATAGCACCAAAAGAATAAACATGAAGGGTGTAAAACATTCTTGGTATTTCAGACATTTAAAAATGGTTATTTTCAAGCTATTGCATGGTGCATGAATAGTCCATTGCTGGAACTGTTGACATCTGTACTCTGGCTGCCTCTTCCCTAAGAATGAGGCTGGACAGTGGCTGACATGTGCCCATCTCTGAAACCTGAGATGACCAAAGGCTCTGAGTTATCAGTCACCATCCTCTTTTAGAACTGGAAGCAAACATGTTCAGCTCTTACACAGCAACAATCCCATGTTCTTATCACTGTGTTCCAGTTGCCAGCTGAAACACAGACCTTATGCTTCTCAAAAGAGGGAGGGGGGTCTGGCACTGTTGTGTCACCTAGCTTGTTGCCCTGAGTTCTCATTTGCTGTCCATCTATCAGTTCATTTCCTTGGCTGTGACCTGGACAGTGCTTAAACTGCAGACAGAGGTGCATGCAGATGAAGTGCAGGGCTGCTGGTAGCTTGCACTTACATTCCTGATTTTAAGTATATTCATACTAATTGTGGTCAATGGAAAGTGTGCAGTTTAGCCTGTCTCTCCTGCTCCCTGGCAGTCCCAGATGTACATGCCAAGCACAGTTGTGAAAGATTTTTTCCAGCAACAGCATGTGGCTCTCTTTGGCAAGCTCCCACCAACCATTTTGTTGGCAGCTGCTAAGTGGCCTCTGGATCTCTTAATGCAGGAAGGCTGCTGATGGGCTTCTGATCTACATGTTTCTCTGAAAGCAATTTTTCTGACATACCTCTCAGTCCTGCGAATGCTCATTTGCTTTATATTTACCTATTTGGTTCCAAACCCCATATAAGCCTCTCAAAGCATATAGATCCATTTACAGTTGAAAGAAAAATTTTACATGCCAGAAATCCATGCTGTCCTTTGCTCTCCCATTTTTCACTTGTACACCTTATTTTCATTGTGCATCTATAAGAGCTCCGTGTTCTCCAGAACTCATGTCCTTCCCCTTACTTGCTTGGTGAGGATGTGAGATTGATGGGATAGATGCTGGCTGCCTTTGGGTACTGGCTTGAGACCTCAGTATGGTCCTTCACCTTTCCTTGCACTTCTACAGTGGCAAGCCAGATACTGCCATGACTATTAGCCCAGCTAACCACAACTACAGGAGGTGCACAAGACATGCCAAGAGAGATTCTTCCTGTCTGGCCAGTGCTGACAGAATTGACCCTGATGGCACTATATCTGTCTAGCAAAAGGAAAGAAGTCGTGCTTCATATCCTTTCTCAGGAAACATTTTGCCTTCTCCTTCTTGGCACAGGGAATGTGAATGCAAAGCTAACTGCCCATCTCTTTAAAGTGCTGCCATTTGTACAAGCCTGTCAACTTGCATTTCCTGCTGGCAGCCACTGCTCTGCTCTCTGCTGTTACTTGTCATTACACAAAGCACTCACTCCATGCCTGTTTGCTCCTTAGAAACACATGTGAATTAGACCTCAAAACATGTGACTTAATGGAAATAAGTTATATGTAAGAGAAGGTGGAAATATTGTGGAAGCAAAAAATCTATATAAGACAGGAGTTCCAGAATTAATTTCTCTCTGGACAGAGCAGAGCTCCTTGTGTTTCCTAGCACTGGATTTTTAAGAATGAAGAAAAGGAGGATTATAAGTTAACAAGTCTTGCATAGTTTCTGTTTACCACAGCATATTGACAAACACCCTCATAAAAAGCCTGTTGTGTCTTCCACCTTTGCAGGTAGTTTCTGTGTCATTTGAATAACTACTGTACCATACATGTTCTTCCTGAAACAATAAGGACGTCTTCACAGCTGAGAAAAGGATTCCTCTTAATAGAATTTCTCTTTTAACTTGTGCCCTAAGTTTGAGTTACATTGCCATAACTTCTCCAAAGGTAAAAATAGCTTTTTGGGTGCAACTGTGAGTGGAATTTTGCCCCAAACTCCCATCAGGTATTGTCTTTTATCATATCAATAACAATACATGCAGGCATTTCTACCTTCCTTTCATTTTTTCCAAGTGTTGGAAAAAGGAACTATGCCTGGTCTCAAAATTCATGTACATATGGGAGAAAATGGGAAATAAATGGAGGAAAAACCTCAGCTTTCTTTAAAATTGGGGTTTTGGATGGAAAATAGCATATCTTTCAAACACGGATTTCAAGGTGAGTGAAGTCAAATAATGCCATGCCAGCATTTTTACAATTCATCTATTCCTGCTGTTGACTTTTCTCATGCAGAAACAAAGACTGTTATGCGTTGACTTTTTATGAGCTTTAGATGTGTTGCAGGCAGAAAGCAGATCTGTCATATTTTCCATTCATCGGTGCCTAAGTTCAAGAGAGTCATTGTGTAATGTGATGTTGTTTTAAGTGATGCTGTCAATAAAATTCCTCCATTTAGAGCAGCTAGCCTCCATGGTAAACTATGAATTCTCATTCACTGAATTCTCTTCCTCATCACTGGCCTGGGTGAATATACCAGTATTATCACTAAGGTATTTTGGCTCAAACTGAGTATGCTTTTGTGAGGTGCGAATTTTTGTTCCTTAAGATGCAACAGAGGTGTGAAGCAGCAAGATTTTTCTCATGGCAAAAGACACTGAAGAGAACCCAACCATCAAGGTCCCCTTGGTATCTGGTTTTGCAGGCTGTCCAGATGGGAGTGCTTTGAACTGGTGGTGGCAAACACTGTAGTTACACAGGCTGCAGCTCAGCACACGCCTCTAAACAGTGCACTACAGTACCAGTGCTTTCTTCCTGCTTTGGTGCTGGCTGAACAACATGTAAATCTGCAATCACAGCATAAAATCACTTTGTCCAGAGTTAGGAATCCTACCACATTCTACCCCCTCACCCCCCCCACAATGAGAGTTGCTGCTATTTATGTATTTGGCTGGAGATCAGCAGTGCCTGCCAAGCCAAATTACTGGAAATTAATTATCTGGAGCCTGATCTGGAAGTTTTGACTCACTTCAGGAGGCCCATTCAATCCAATGCACTTTTTTGAATAAACCTGGATTTGGAAGTTGGGCTTTTGCTTTGTCAAGCTCCGCCACTCTGAGTGGTGAACAGCCACATCACACCCTCACACTCCTACTGGGTGTCTGTCCATGGCTTAAATCATGGCTTGAGAACATGTAAGGCTAATGAATTTCATTAACTTTCATGTCCATATTACAGGGAGAGAAGGTGCCATCAAGCAAACTTCCATTGACAAGAATCCACTGACTGCCACTCACTCACATTTCTGTTGCTTTGATGCAACAGTAGTACAGTTTTATGTAGACATAAAGCAGCTGCTTCATTTAGTTAAAAGTACAGACAGTCCCTGTTAGATGGGATATATTCAAGGAAATTTTTAAGTGGTATCTGTGGAGCTGTTATTTAGTGTGTTTTTCCTCTCTGCATGCAGAAATGTTCTGATGGGTTTGAAATTAAGTAAGAGCTAAAAAAGAGGCCTACTCATGGAGCTATCTGCAGAACACCCTGGTCCCATCAGGAGTACTGACTTTATGCAGTGAATATTTCATGCTGTTTATATGTACATTAGCATATACATGGTGCTCAGAGTTGGGACACCAAAATGTGGATTTTTTTTTTCTGAAACAAGACTGTGAATGCACTCAACAACTGTGATGGCAAAGGGGCAGAATATGTATCATGTGGAAGGGTGCTTCCTTTGCATTAGGAATGTTGTGTCTCCTGGAAAGAGGTGACTGCTCTCTGTAGGTGTATCCACTGTATTTATGCTGCTTAAGAGTTTGCCCTGTTTTTATCATTGCAGCATTTTCTTTCTAGTCTGTCTTCTCATTTTGTATTTTTCCAGAAACGATGTTTTTGCTTTTAAGATATAGAGCTGCAAAAGCAAGAACCAGAATTGCTGTTAAAGAGATTTAAGCCATGTTCTTCTCTCTCACAGGCAAAGGGTTAGAATCAAAAGATCAGGTAAGGCAGTGAGTGGTAAATTGTTCAGCTGGGATAATCCAATTGCTTTTGATCTTTTGCCTGCACTCAAGATTACAGGGTCTTAACATCTGAAGTAAAAAGCAACATTATTGAATTAGTGGTATAACTTTATTTAGTAGTGGAATAAAGAAGTTGAAAGTTAACATCTGAGACCTCAGAAAACTATCTGTAAAATGCAAATCTTGAGTTTCCTTCAGAACAAATAAAGAAAAAAATCCCAACACATATATTTGCCAGTTTTTGCAAAAACAGCAAGCAAGCTATGAAGTGGGAAGTTACTGTTACTTTGGTCATAGCATGGGAGTGAAACTGAGGGTTTAAATCTGTATTAAATAGTAATTACCTGGACTTAAGTTAAAACTATTGCATTCAAAATATTGGGAGATCACAGCTGAATGTTTCTTTTATTTATTTTGCAAATCATAAGATCTACACACATGCAAGCATCTTGGGCACAACCCATTTTGTAAGAGGCATGAGCAGTCTTCTGGGTTACTGTGGTACTAAAGACCAAGACAACCACAGTATCAACAACATCTAAGCTGTGGAAGAAACATCAAATGAAGCTGAGAATGACATCATAAAATTTTTGGGTGCTAAACTCACAAAATCCAATATGAAAAGTACCATTAAATGGGAGTAGTATTTTCCAGAATCTCATTGCTAAAGGTATTTTCAGTTAAAAAATCATGCTACAGAATGTTTATTAGAGAAACTGCTCCTGAAAGAAATAATTCCTGAAAGAGAAAAAAGAGGAGAATAAGTGGTTGCTTGAGTGAGAAAATGTTCAGGGTGCACTGATGGGAATCAGACATCTTATGCTTGAAATGATGAAATCTTATGCTTCAAAGAAAGGAAGTGATATAACTCCTGCTGCCATCAGGAAGACAAGAATGTTAATGATGTGGCTTACTAGTCTCAGTCTTGAAACAGTTTCATGCATGTTCATGTTTATGTCTGAATGCGCTGCAGTGTGGTCCCATTTCCCAACTTGGTTGTTTTTTGTTTATTTTTTAAGGGTGAGGAGTAGGAGCAAGATGGAGTGAAGATTTTATTAATTCCTACATAAAGGTGTTTAAGCATTTTTAAGGATTCTACTGGTCCTTTACAGAAGCTATTCGATGACATCATGTAAACACCAACCCAGCAGCAGTCCAGATTATGTCATCTAAAATATCAGTGAGCAATCCAAACTAACTGTAGTATACTCTGATTTTTCTGGGGAGGCCATCTAAAGAAACAGAACGCCAGTAGAAATGTTTACCTGTCATTTAGAAAATGAAAAGGACATGAAAATGAAAATTGCTTCAGGACATACCATAGATAATTGATGGCTATATGGCAACAGGAAACTGTGCATCTTGGCTGATGGAGGGAAACAGAGTTACAGAACCTTCTTGAAAACCCACTTGGAAGCACTCTTATAGCCTGCATTGTATTTCCCAGCAGCACTTCTTTTGTTGAGTCTGAAGGGATGGAAGCAGAAACTCAGCAGGAAGAAATGCTGCATGTTTGAAGCTTTTGCAGTTTGTGTCATCAAGGGAAGAATTAATTAATCAAAAAGAGAAAGGTATCTGCATTGTTCCCCAGAGCTTAAGACCAGGCCGGCATTAATGTCTTTATTTCTTTTATTGCCTGGGGCAGATGTGGTGAGGCCATTGATCTTTGGGCAAAAAGGTAATGCTACAATCCAAGTTCTGCTGTAATTGTTTTCCCACTAAGCTCAGTGGGGCTTTCCTGATGCCACACACTTTACTCAGGTAAACAGTAAGTTTACATACCCATGTGATAGAAGGGACCAGAGGACCTCATCTAGAGCCAGTTTTCTTCTATCCCAATTTATTCCACCCTGCATGTGTAAGCTGGACATATGAATGGAATATTTTCATGAGATGCCTGATAGATTGTTCTTTCTAGATGTTCTGGCTGTTGAACAGAGTTCAGCCAGGCTGTGTTTCCAAACAGCAAATCCTTCCAAAAAGGGGAAGATCAGCTAAATATAATTTGAAAGTGTATTAGGCTGTCTTGTATTTCCATTTTTTCTGATTTAAATATGATTCACTTGGACACCTGAATGAAACAGTCCAAGAACACTGACATTTTCCTACTTGAGGAAATGAAAATGAAACTATTCTCAGAGGATCCTCATAAAAACATTTTGCTGTGGGCTTAGTCACAGAGAGCAGGAGGTGCAGAATTCCATCAGGTACCAGGGGAACTGCACGTGTTGCGTTTCCCCTGCTCTTTGTTCATTGGCTCACGGGCACTCACACTTTCACATCACTTCCTGAGCACGGCACTGCTACTTTGTTATACTCAAATTGTCTCTGTAGCAGCTGGGGAAGGTGGAATGGAAACCAAGACAGAAAGGCAGACTGCACTTCTTAACGGTATCAGCTGATATATTTAATTATATGTTTACTTAGTTTTCATAAGGGACACATAATTTTGAATACTCAGTTTGAGAGATCTCAGGTATTTTTCTTTTATACAGAGGTCAACCAGTGTTCACTGTTTCTGCACATAACAAGTGGAAGTTTGGGGGCTCAGCCAAGTCCCCTCCTTTTTGAACAGAACATCATTTATGTTTAAAGCAACTATCCAATGTGTGCAGATACTGGGCTCTGTCTCTGACCTATTAGAGTTTTTAGTGTCTTATTTATATGGAAGCATACTCAAAATGAAAAGCACCATGAGGTCACTTAGAAATAAATACTCATCTTTTACCAAGTTACTTACATTGCAAATCATACTTACAGTGACTTTCCCACCTCCTTTTCTTTCTGTCATGGTGATTTCTGCTAAACATGATGGATAATTACATCTTAGTTGACCCCTTAGCTCTTGTACTTTAAAATAGCTGGTTTTGCTTAATTCACTTTTGATTCATCAGTTGCCTGCAGCCTACTATAAAAATGAATAAAAACTATGTTTAAAAGCTTTAGAAGGCAGATCTGACAAATACACCATAGGATTTAGACACAAAAGGCAATTGGCCACTCCTACCAAATCATATCCCAACTAATGAGAGGGTTTGGGATCAACAGAACTATTCCATAATTTGGAGCCTTCTGACAGGCAACTAAATCTACTGCTGTCAGGAGCTGGACACCATGTTGAAGTCAAAGCAGAGGAACATTCTGGGAAACGTGGGAACAGAGGGCTAGCAGGGTCTGTCCAGGTCATCAAGTCCAGTTTTCTACTGTTGTAGACATCCATGTTTCATAATCCCTTTCATTAAGTTACCAAGATCTATCTTAAAACTAGTCAGATTGTGTGCCTCTACCGCTCCCCTTGGCTGGCTGTCACAGAATCTCTTTCTTCTGATGGTTAGGAGCCTTCTAATTTCCAACCTAAATATATTCATGGCCAGCTGACGCCCATTTCTTCTTTCGCCAACACTGTCCTGAAGCTGAAAAAAACTCTTCTCTGTCCTTCACTTCCATCCCTAGATGCAAAGATAGCATGTCTCATTTATTCATTCTGCTGCACTATTCATGTTTTGGTCGTTTTGATTTTTCTCCTGTAAGGGCATCTCCATTCTCCAGGGATGCACTTCTCTGAGCAAGCTGGTCACAGTTTGAGTTCAGCCTTTTTGAACTCACTATAAATGGACAGCTTTAACCCCACCATGTCAGTGTGAGATCTTGCCAGTGCCTTGGACAGGAGGGGTGGCCCAGCCTGCACTCTGCTGTGAATACCTCAGCTCAGAACAGTGGTTCACACTTGTAACTCAGATGTGTAAGACCACACCAGCAGTTGTCACAACATGAATGCTGCAATTTATTCACAGAAAGACACATCAAGCTAAGAAACAGGTCTTACCCAGTATCCAGGCTTACTGGATGAAAATTTTAGTTTTAAAATGTGCCTTTGAGACTTTTCTACAGAATCATAATAATGTCACTCTAACTGAAGCTGCCCACAAATTAATTTGTCCAACATGGTTTTAGCAATCACCTTCACATAATGTGAGCAGTTTTCTTTATCAGATAGGGCATATATGAAATTGCTTGTAAAGAAGTAACACATGTTTATACAGTTAATAACAAACTGAAACAGATTTAAATAAGTTTGGTAGATTTAAAGTACTTAGGAGTTGGAAATCCTTGCTTTACCAGTAGATGGCACAAATCAGCTTGGTTTGGTTTCAGATCATGTATAAAGAGTACATTGAATAAATGATGAATTGAAATAATAATAAAATTCTTCTATTTATGGTATCTAGAGAAGAGCAAAAATTATGAACAGGAGAGTAGCAATTATATATTGTGTTATATTTTGCTGGTGGGATTTTCAGTTAAAATAATTTACCTGCCAATGTTTCTTAAGGGATTTTGACCGGATTTTGGCCTATTCAGACCTAAGCAGAAGTGCCAAGGCAATCAGTGGGTTTGGATCTGGTCCTGGTTTCATAAGTGCAAATCTTCTTGTTCTCTGTAGATACTTAGCCTTGCACAGAGAGCAGATTTGTGTTTGTTTATTTCGTTGGTAGGGTGGTTTGTTTTGTCTTGTGAGAGAGAACACACTCTCACACTAAATCTTTCATTTCAGCTGTTTAAATACCAGTTGGTGAAGAGTTTCATCCATTATATTGCCAGCTCCTTTTGATTGGGCTGATTTTAGCTCAGGGCATTTGGTACTTTGGAGAATGGCTCTGTATCTTGGAAGGCTCATCCCACACTGAGATGTGGAGGAGTGATTCTGACAGAACTCTTGCCTCATCCTCCACCCCTCCCTTGCCAACCATGTGGCCAAGTTTTTCATGGGGAATCCCAGCCCTGGTGACTGGACAGATTGGCTCCTTACTTTGCAAACCAGAGCAGTATTACAGAGCAAGGGGACTGTCCCAGATCATCCAGCTCCCTCCCTGTCCCCTCAGGGGTTGCCTCCACCCTGCTGGACCCATCATGGCCCATCTTGTCTCTGTCTCTGTCCCTCTCTTTGATTCCTCCAGGTCTTGTCACTGTGGGTTCCTTCCAGGCAACATCACAGCACATTTGCTTTAGAATACAAGACTGAAACCTTTGTATGATCTGGTTGAAGACATGCCCTGCAACAGGAACAGGTTTTAAGAAGACAAAAATTGGATAAGTGGCCTTGTTTGATATTTGATTCTGTCAGTGTGACAAGACAAGTTTGATTCTGTTACTCAACACAAAAGGAATTACAGTTCAACTTAGTTATTCTGTAAAAGGCCATCAGTAACTGGATTTAAAAAGTTGTTTTGCTAGGAGGGCTTGGAACAATAACACAAGATCTTGAAAAAATTTTAAGTTTTATTAACTGAAGGGCTGATTAATAGTTACTTATTTTTGGGTTTAAAAAAACCTCTCAGCCAATTTCTTCTCTCATAAACAATTTTTTTTAAAGTCTCCTTTGAACTGCAGTGAGTCAATATTACTTGGACAGACATTTATCCAGTTATGAGCTGCTAAATGAGGACATTTTCTTTACCAGGGAAAACAGTACATCATGTCATATAATAATGAAAAAAAAAAAGCCTTTCTTCCATTCCTTTAATTTCTCTCTGTGTAATGAATATATTACCCTCTGGCCAAGGAAGTCAGTGGAGAAAGCAGGATTTAGCCAAAACCAGGCGAAAGTTGGGTTTGAGTCATATTCTAGCTTGAATGCTCTTTTATTCTCCAGTGTTGGAGGGGGCTGTGTTAGGACCTCTGCCAGTGTGTGTGTGTCACAGGGAACACTGTCCTGGAGGAGATTAGGTTTTAATGGGGAGGTGCTCAGCAGTGGTGTTCATTCCAGAGAAACTCAAAAATCCCCGAAAAAGACAACACAGAGATGAGGACGGTACTAATGCCAACATCCTTCAACTCATGTGTCGTTGCTTCAGAGCTCTTGGAAGGTGACTCTGACTTCAGTCAGGTGTGGAAGATTAGAATTTGAATTAAAATTAGATTTGTTTCAGGAGCTGCAAAAGCAAGAAGGCAAAAATATCACTTCTCTTTGGTGATGTGGTTCTCTTGGGTGGCTGGTAGATGGCACTAGGACACATTTATATTGCAGAGGTGTTGTGTGTCTGTGCAGGCAGGTTTCTCCTGGGATTCCTGCCAGAGTTCTGACAGCACAGTGTGATGGACAGTGTCTGCACATCTCCTGAGACTGACCTCCGACCTTATCCCTACTTTCGTGATGGGGTTTTAAGGATGGGAAAACAACTTTCCACTGCAGTGTATTTCAATGCTGTTAAAGGCGCTTTGTGATTCTTTGAGGATGAAGGATTTTGTGCAAATTTAATTACTATTGTGACACTGCAGAGAGTCTACACAGCACAAAATCCTGCATGGGCGAAACTGGGCTTAAACATGGGAACAGCCTTTCAGTGTAAGGCTTTGGATATTTTTATGGATGGGACTATTTTTTAAATGTTCACAGCAAGCAGGGAAAATTAAATTCAGTCTTACGAGACTCACTGTGCAAATGGAGAGAGAAAACACATAAAAACCACCCTGGATGATCATCAAAGCTTGATAATTATTTTTATTAGTTATGCAGCACCATTTCTGATTGCATTGGCAAGCTCAGTAAAAGGCAGTGTGTGCTTTACGGGGGATTAAGATGAAAAGAGGGTGTCTGCCTTTCCCTGTCCATGAGGTGGAAGGAGTTTCGTATACAAGGAGCTGGCGGGAAGTGGAGGCAGAGGGAGTTCCCGAGGAAGCAGTGGTGCCAGAGGCACTGGCATCATAATGGAAATGAAGAATAAGAGTAATTAAGAATGGGGGTGTAGGGCAGGGTGGATTTGTGCAGGGTCTGGAAGATTCCCTCCCTCTTACTTCTGCTGATTTCCAGGCAAAGACATTCAATCTTTGCTAAGCAGTGTGAATATTGCTCTTAAAATTTCTGACTGTATCTAAAAGTACCAACTTCCTTCTCTTTCCATGTGCCCAAAAATGCAAATTGGGCTATCCAGACTAGACAATAATTTCATTTTAAATCTGCTGCAGAGCTCTTGCATTGCTTTTCTACATTAGTCATGCATATCCACACACCTTACACATGAAAGTGGAACTGCTGATACTTGTGGCACCCTTGGCTTGAGTATTATGCTCACAGCACCATTTGTGCAGTATATTCCTGGGGTTAATCCAGATACAAGCAGCTGAATTTTCACAAGGGCATGTATTTAAAGGAGTGTGTGGATTTACAGTAACCATGAACCGAGCTCTGGTCTTTCCCAGAAACTGATATGGCAACAAGTTTGGGAGGGTGGTGTGAGATTGATACAAAGATACCCTTTGGGAAGGTTTCGCCTTTGACACTTCACTCAAAAGAAAGGACTGAAAAAGGGAACCTCGTGAGAGTCCAAACACCATTTAGAAAACTCTTGGGAGTAAGCAAGGAATTTGTCTCTCCAGGTAACACTGTCTCAGCTGTTCTTTAATGCCTCTGTGTACTTGCTGTCCAGGCTTCTGCCACAGGGCAAATCTGGGGAAACAGGATATCTTATAGTACTGCTAGATTTGTAACTTGAGGCTGTCTGCCTGGTTTTGGGTCAGGTTTATGGTAGTTGTAAATGACAACCTTTGTAAAGACATTTTAGGCATCAAAGCCCAAGTTATCTGATCATGATAAAGTGGATTTCCGCGCCAGATTTCTGGGTGCTTTTAGCAAAGGACTGGGCTGGGATTTTTCAGTGAAACTATTTTGTTGCTGCTATTGTCTGAATCTACACTGAAGAGTAAACATCCAAGATGGAATATCTGGTCTGAAATCATCTATATCTGAGTAGCCAGCCAGCTAATACCAATAAAACTATCTTCCTAGGTACAGAGGGATGAAGTTTGCTAAATGACTTTCCAGAACCTCCTGGTAGCAGTCACTCTACACCTGTTTGGCCATGATCATCATGTCTCAAGTGAGAGCACAAGAGGAAATAGCCCTAAGTTGCACCAAGAGAGATTCAGGTTAGATATTAGAAAAGTATATTCCCCTGGTTAGGCATTAGATAAGTTACACAAGGAGGTGGTGGAGCCACCGTCTGGAAGTGCTCAGGAGGTCTGGATGTGGCACCTGGGGACATGGTTTGGGGTGACCATGGTGGTGCTGGGCTAACAGTTGGACTGGATGACCCCGAGGGGATCCTTCATGATTATCTGACTTGTTTCAAACCCAAGCTCTACCAAGGCCTGTTAAATGCAAATCCTGTTTTCAATGTTTTCTTTCCTTCATCTGCCAACAAAATGAGATTTTTTATGGAACTGGCAGTTAGCAAAAAGTCATCTCCATTTACCTGCTAAGGAGAGAGAGAGGGAACACTGGAAACAAAGTTTTGAGGTGCTGGCAGGAGCTAATTTTTTGAACATGTGATCAAAATGTAGAAGGAGAAAAGAAAATATATATTTGGAAGATGCTTCTCATTCAAAATGGTAGATAATAGAGAGTTTGTAAGTTTATTTCACAAAATATTTTTCTAATTATTTTGACTTTTCTACATTTTTGTATTGTTTCCTTCATAATCTTTTTGCCACTTAGTGTAATAGGGCAAGTATTATCAAAAGTATGTGAGCTTATTTTCCATCCTTTCCCTTTTCCCCCTTTGTGTTTTTTTCTTGTCTTCTTCTTCTTCTTAGTTCTTCTCTTAATTTTAGTTTTCTTTTTCTGGAACTTTCAAAAATATTTGAGAATTATTTTAAAGCTTTTGTGTTTTGAAAAAGGGTGTAGGGTAGTAAGGGGGAGTAGTAATTTTATAACACTTAATTCTTATACCTTTTAAAATTAGTTTTTATTTTCTTTATTTTGCCTATTATCTTCTATTTGGTGGGAATTTTAATGCTTCCAAACTGAGAAAATATTCAAAATCTTTAATTGGCCTAAAAAGAGACAAAGGAAGGATGAATCCCCAAAACTCTGTTGCCCTAAGGTTTAATCTATATATAGTAATTTTTTTGGCTATGCTAGTTTCAGGTCTAATTTAAAATTAGTATGAAATGTTAAAATTTGTAATGGTAGATTCTAAGTCAGAAGTTGCTTACAGCAGCACAAAAATGTACTTCATCTGACAGCCTCTTACACAACTGTGCCTGATCTAAGGCTCTATTGGCATGTTTAAAACTACACAAGTTTATGTTGTGAAACAAATCTTGTGTTAGACATGCTCTGAATGTTCCCATGGTGTGAGCACACAAAATGCTTCTGCATAGCTTAGCTCTTAGGTACACGCCTGGTCTGTTATTGATGTCTAATCTCCATAGACAATTTTGCCTAATTATGATCTAATCTTAGCCTATCTAATCTTAAATTATATTTGATTTCCTTTAAACCTCTTTTTCCATATATTATTTTAAAACTCTGTTTCTCATATCACACTCTTTCTTGTGGATTAATTAGGGTAGTGACTGTGGCTGTGAATACTATGTGCTTATGCTTAAATGTCACTACACTTAACCAACTGAGATTAATAATGTAACTCTTGCAATGTGCACTACATTTTAGTTAATACAGGTACTTTAAGCGTTATCAAAAGTAGTTAATGATGCTTTTTAAGATAGTCTGCTAGTCCAGAAATACATGCTAAGACTAATTGATATACTCTGCCTAGTACTAACAGCTGCACTGCTGACATGCTGTCTTAATGCTTGTTTATTTGTCTTCCTGCCCTCTTGTCTCCCACAGCCTTTTTTCTAAGCTTTTTCACATCATCACAGAGTAGTCAGGATTGGAAAGGACCTCTAGAGATCATCTAGTCCAACCCCCATGCCAAGGTACCCCCATACCAATTTTTGGTACAAGTTACTGTTTTTTCATTGTCTGTATTTGTCACAAGGACCCTCCTAGGTGCTATTGCAGTACTAGTACAGTAATAACTAAAGTGTACAATTATTTGGAGCTAATATCTGTATTACCTCTCAATACTAATTAGAAATCAGATGATGTTAATTCTAGTTATCTAGTTATCTTTTGTGTAAGTAGGTGCCTGTAATGCATCCATGTAAGTCAATGCTCTGGAGAGGGCATTAGTAAAGACATAGCTGTTCTTGTGCTGAACTCTGTATCTTTGAGAAAAAAAAATTGGTTGTGTTTGCTAAAGAGGGTAGATTGCATCATTATTGTTATCTATTTTTTTTTGTTTGGTAAAACCAGTCAAGAACTTCCAACATAGAAAAAGGGGGAAAAGTTGCAGATGAGGAATAAATCTGCTGATTTTTTTCTGGTTGGTTTTATTAATGGCTTTGATGGAGATTTGTAGCAAACACTGTGTTACCTTTTTACTGCCCAGCATCAAGAAAAGTTGTTTATTTGAGATCCAATCACCATTTGCATATGAATTTCTCATGGTTGTGAAAAATTCACTGTCCTTCAAAAATCAAGGTGAAAGTTTGACAGCATACTAGTTCTGCAAATGTCTTTAAGAAGGATTTAGAGAGACACAAAGACAATGAGAAAAAGCTGGATCACATAAGAGGAAGTGTGTGGAACAAGGAGGGACAGAGAGAGAGAAAGAGAAGGTCAAGGGAGTTTATCTTTCCCCTCTACTCATGTCTGGTGAGGTCACAGAACAGAACAGTTCTGGGTTCTGTAGAGCTGTTGAACAGTGTCCAGCAAAGGGCCAGGAAGACAGCTGAGGGAGTAGACCATCTCTCCTATAAGGAAAGGCCAAGAGAGATGGGATCGTTCAGCCTGAAGAAGACATGGCTCAGAGAGGGATCTCATCATTGTATGTAAATAGTTGAAGGGTAGTTGTAAAGAAGATACTGGAGATAATTTGGAGATACTCAAAAGCCATTTGGACATAGGCCTTATTAAGCTTCTCTAGGTGATCCTACTTGAGCAGGGAGGTTGTATGTAGTTACTTCCAAAGGTCCTTTCCAGCTTCAACCATTGTGTGATTCAGAGTAGAGGAAAAGTGTATGAGGGTGGAAGAGGGGCTTGTTGAGCAAGTCTGAGACATGGAGAGCAGGGAGCAAGCTAACAGGCAGTCCTGGAGGAAAAGGACATGCCAAGTCAGGACAGCAGAAAGCACTCCCACAATATTTTTATCATCTCAGACCCTTAGTAACACCGACCTCCATGCCTGTGATGGTGCCTGTCAGGTGGACAGTTTCTTTATCTCAGGAGCTGGACCCTCCCCAGGAATGTCCTTCCCTCAGTGAATAAATCCAGGGAGCAAGGGAGCAGTGCTCCCTAAAGTGGTGAAGTAAGGTCAAACAGTGCTTGACTTTCTGGTTAGAACGGTTGTGCAGCGGGACACCAAAGCGCCAGCAGCTGCAGGTATGTAAGTCACCTGCAGATGAGCAATGCTAGAGTTTAGGAATCACAGTGATAAAGTCTTGTAGATAATCAGAGATGGGACTACGCCTAAAGGAGGAGAGAAAACAGGACGTACCGCTGCCGACAGTGTTGCTCCACCCGAAGGTTCCTGTTGAACAGGAAATCCCCAAGTCCCATCTATGCTGTATGCAACAAAAGGGTTTGCAAAAGGGAGTAAGAAGGGGAACATCACAAAAATACTCAGCAGAACTCATAGGAAGTGCAGTTGGAAGTATACACGTGTGTGTGTGTATACAGGAATGCACACATACCTACATTCTGTTTTAACCAAATACCAAGAATTCTTAAGCAAAACTGAGCAACAGTGGGCAACACGGGTGTGTCTGTGTACAAGCATTTGTTTCAAGATGCAGGAGAGCAGAGTATCCAGAACATAATTTTAACTGCGAGCAGCATAAGGCAGATGCATTGATAAGAGCTGCATAGATCCTCTGTGTATCCCCTCTCTCCTGGACTTCAAAAATAGTAGAAATGCAGCAAGCTGACAATGGTACCACATACTAGTTACACTAGTTACCAGTAGGCTGTTGGGAGCAAACTGAGAGACCTGTTGGTGGCAACAGGATTCCTCACGTACAGTCCAGCTTCTCTCAGCTCATTCATGCTGTGACAATGTGGTTATCCAAATGGAACTCAAACCACAGGTGTGTGATCAGCATCTTCACTATTGTCTCTGCATTTGTATTGTGGTCTAATCTGTCTTGCCAGATCAGATACTGGCTTCACAAAAAGCTGTGTATCACACACAGAATAAATGGTGAGAGACAAGTGGAGTTCTTATCCTCCAGCAAATCTCTAAAAGTCTACTTTCTCCTGGGAATGCTTGCTGATTTTCTGTTTGCTCAGGCAAGCTTATTCACTAAGCCTCTTCTATACTTCTTTATTACCTGTAGTTTCATGCTCTTGCATCAAATCACTATAGAAAACCTCTTTTCCACTAATGAAGACTGTTGTTGTGGCTCTGTGCTGGAGCCAAGTATCATCCTTTCACCTGATAGTGGCAGGATGTAGCTGCATTTCCTTTCATCCTCTGGGAAGCAAAAGGGGCATTCAGAACATGCTAGGATGTTGGGAAAGTGGCCAAATACCTTCTTCTACTGAAGGAAAGAACTGAGAGCAGGGCAACAGGGAAATGCTTCCATCGAAACTGCCTTACTGCCTTTCTTCCTGCTGTTTCCCATGGGCAGCAAGATATGCTGAGTTTCTGCTATCCTTACAGCTAGAGAAGATGTGAAACATTATGATAAATTGGGCAAAGTAGCACACAAAGAATACTTTACAAACTGCAAATAGATTAATCTTTAATTGTTCTTATGCACAAATGAACCTCTGGTGCATAGAGTTTGTATTCAGTCAATTCATTTTCCTTGGTAGACAGAGGGTATTCAGTAGACTATTTTTCAGTAGGTGCACGCAAAATATATAGCTTAATTTTGTGCATGGTGGTTAGCTCAGGTCTGTTTGCTTAAATAATTTTGGTGTGTCCAAGATAAACATCAGTTGGTGATGGCAGTGATTTGGTGCTTTGATAACTGCATTGTGCTTCACTACTGACAGGCATAGCTCTTAGCACCAGACTTGTTTCATGGCTTTTGATGATAATATCAGCAGTGGAGATGCTGAGAATTGCAAGCTTTTCAAGTGGTGTTGCCTGATGCATTTGATGCAAGATTTCAACCTACATGAAAATAAGACTCTTTAATTACATTTATTGGCTTCCCCCCCATATCATGACATATTCTGTAGTCAGTTGTTACAGCACTAAGCAGAAAAGGCTAAACATTTGGAAGCCAGTGACAACAGGACTTTGAATTTTTTTCTTAAATCTCCAAATTCTTTTGCTATTTGAAAGAACAGAAAGATAAAATTACAGAGCCACAGGTAATATGTAAGGATTGTGAAAAATGACACCCCTGGGGACAGTGCTTATTATTAGGAGCAGCCTGGACAAGGCACACATTGCTTGCTTGCAGCTTCCAGTTTGCTGGTCTCTGGTCCAGCAGAGGTAGGTGAGATATGTGGCCAATGAGAAGACCCTCTTAATCATCCTAGAGGATCACTCTAGCCACAGGAGATAATCAGAAGTTGTTTAATGGCTTTAGGTAATGTTTTTTTTTCCTTGAACTTCAACAGTCTAAGGTATAAGACAAAATTTATCCTTTTGTTATAGCCATAATGGTACTCCTGGGATCTGACAGGTTTGCATGGATATGCTCATGATGGATGAGTAAGGAAATAGGATATGTCAGCCTCTTGTGTGCACCTGTGCCTTCACTGGGCAGATGTACAGCTCCCGTGTGTGCCACATCAAGGTTTTTGAGCAAAGTCATTCTAAATGGGAGGCTTGCACATAGCTGACAGTGAATGGGCAGTCCTGAGTTAGTTTGTTTGTGGCACTGAGGAAAGGTTTCTGCAAAGGAGACCTTTTTTTTGCAGTAGCATAGCAACGCGCCCTTCCTTGTCACCTGTGTAATCATGCACACACCAAACTCGAGGACAGTGTATAAAGTGATGACAGCACAACTGGCAGTATTACTCCCTAATGCCGACTGTATCCTGTGTATTGGTGAGAAATGCAGAACTGAATCACTCCCATTCTCTCCAAACTTTTGCAGTATTCCTTATTTGTAGTAGTTGTTACATCCTACATAAGAGTGGCATATTGTCACTTCAGGAGGTAGCACAGTGACAATACAACATTGTTGCCATGGAGTATAGAGCTTGCAGAGACTGTGGTGCCCAAAGCAGATGATTAATTTGATTTGTATTTGCTATAGAGCAATTAGCTATATATAGCTGATTTGACGCAATCAGCTTTGTAAGTAAAGAGCCTGCTTTGTTAAAAGTGATAAGACTCATTAGCTTGTTGGTTGTTTGGTCTTTAACTGCCTAAGAGAAAACACACACGAAAAATAAAGGACTTCCCTGGCATAGATGGTCACTGGTAGGCTGTGGTTAACAAAACAGGAATGATAAATCTGTTCTCTGCAAGTTTCCAAGCACATGATAGGATCAGTGTGTATCCTGAATGATGTATGGCCCTTTAACAGCTGCAACTCAGCATCTACACGATGTGCACAACACACAACAGCTGGGCTGTAGATCCCTGTGTGTTGTGCCTCTGTTTATGAAAGGCTAAAATAATTGAACCTTGCCCTGTTGTTTAGACACTGTTTCTATCGATCACATGTAATGGTTGCCAGTAGCTGAGTGAAGATGCCAGCTCTTTCTGTTCATTTCCTGTGTTCCTTCCAGCTCTGGATGGAGTTAGCGCTGTCATAAGACCAATCATTTTGTGCATAAATAATATTTTCATTCCATCCAGTGAAACAGAAATGGATGGTTTCTTGGAATCATAGATGCCTTTATTTTGTTGGTAGCCCCATTACCATTAAGAGCAACCTGGGCTTGGCTAATTATGGCATTGTCATTTGGCCTCAATTAATTAACAAATGTGCTTGCAGTCTGGGGGTGGGGGCAAGTACTACATAAATTTTAACAGTTACTATTCTGAGGGAAGACCTCCCAGAGCAGCATTTAATTTGTGTTTATTAGTATTATAGTGGTGATTTCTGTTTAACATTTGCCTAGAATTTGCACAAAGCACTTGTCAAAAGAGGTGTTAAATATCTGACCCAGTGAATTTGTAACCTAATTTTAGGCAGGGTTTTGAAATAGAAAAACAAGAAGTGAAAGGAATGCAAACATGAAGCTTGTTATAATAAGACCATGTATTAAACAAGCTTTGTTTTAAGTAGATGGAAAATGTAGGAAAGATCTGAGAAAATAGTGCTGTGTAGGACAAGGATATTATGACATCCCATCTACATGCACATGGAAAACAATAAAAGTATAATATATGAAAGAAAAATTATTTTGCAAACCACAGAGTAGAAAGTGCACAGAACTCAGGGTCCTTTTGGAGGTCCATTGCAGCAGTGTAAGAACTCACATTTATGTTTTCTTTGACTGTCCTTCACTCACTGTCAAGCCTGAGTAAGGATGGAGTTCTTACTGATGTTTGGCAGAGAAGGTGATAATCACAATAGTGGCCTGTAATATTCTTTATCAACAAGCAGGTAGGAATGAATCACAAAGACGCTTGCTCATCTGGATGTTGTTACTGCTTTCGAGTGCTTAAGGATGCCATCTTGCAATATTGGTATCAGCAATTTCCCTTTCTATCTTCAGTGAAATCAGGCATGGTTCTTGTGCAGTATGTGTTTAACATACTAGCTCAAAATAGTTGCTCCTTGGGCCTTACACCTCTTACTCTGTAGTGGTATCTCATCACTAAGTGGTTTTGACATCACTAATCACCACTACAAACAAAAACCTGTGCCTAGGAGCTTTTAGTTTATTAGAGAAAAGAAGAAAGATGAATGTAGGCAGGTTGATGGGCAGCAGAGGCAGCAATGAGACTCTACTGACTGGTGTGAGTGGCTCTGTTCTCACAGAGTGAACATCGCAACCTTATGAACAGAGTAATCTCTCTCCTCCACCATGGAAGCATCCTAACAAAGGAAAATAAAAGGAAGATTTAAAAAAGAATAATTAAATAATAGAATTCTTTATGTTGAAAAAGATCCTTAAGATCAACTCCAACCACTAAACTGACATTGTTAAGTCTACCACTAAACCATGTCCCCAAATGCCACATCCACACATCTTTTAAATACCTCCAGGGATGGTGACTCAACCACTTTCATGGGCAGCCTGCTCCAATGCTTGACAACCTTCTCAGTGAATAAATTTTTCCTAATACCCATACAAACATCCTCTGGAGAAACTTGAGACCATTTTCTCCTGACCTATCTCTTCATATTTGGGAGAAGAGGCCAACCTTCACCTGGCTACAGCCTCCTTTCAGGTGGTTGTAGAGAGAGATAAAGGGTACCTTGAGACCAACTGGTGTGAATATTAACAACTGAGGCAAAGAAGGCACTGAGTACTTCAGCTTTTTCCTCATTCCTATGTTTCCTCAGTCCTGTGTTTTCCCCCACATCCAATAAAGCACAGAGATTCTCCTTAGCCTTTCGTTGCTAAGGTATTTATAGAATCATTTTTTATTTTCTTTATGGCTAAATGTTTGTGTCAATAATTAGAGGTAATTTCCCTAAAATACTGGTGCTAAGATGGGAGAATACATGAAAGTGCTTGCTTGCTTGAAAGCCTAATATGGGAACAATTGGACAAGAGCTGTCCTTTGATACCAAATGAGAGACTTAGGGAGCAGAAAGACTAGACAGGTTCTGAAGAGAAGATAAAGAGCTGCAGCTCAGCAGGCTAATGAAATATGGAGATGTCCTGCATTGCACAAGTTTGACTGAAGACACAAAGCTGAAACGTGATGCATTGACTAGATTCCTCAAAGATTTTTTTAGTGAAAGACCAGGTGTTTGTGACCTCAGCTATCAGTTTGGTGAGTAGCCCAAAAGGAGTTGTTCAACTGGACTTAGTTACAGGATGTTGTCTTTGAGGCATGCATCGAAGGAAAATTTAAGGAGGTCAGAAAAGAAACAGAGCAAGGCCTAGAAATCCAAAGAGAACAAAACTGTCTTTTTCCTCAAGTCTTGAGATGCTGTGTCCCTTATATTTTGCTTAGTTTGTAATTATTGAAGGCTAAGTTCCTGCAGCTATGCAGAACATCACTCCTGCCCAAGCTTCCTGTTCATTACTAATGTCACTCTATCCAGCTTCTGAATACAATTTCCTTCCTTGAAGGCCTGGTTTCCTTTGATCTGCTCTGCATTTCATGCAGAGTAGTTATTCAGCTGTTTTCTTTAGACTTCATCCAACTAATTGTTCCAGACATCTTTGAATAGGTTATCATTAAAGTTATAACAACTCATTATTGTGCTTTGTCTGGGAGAGATTTGATGCAGCCTTTGTAAACAAATGGTGAATTCCCCACATAATGAGGTATTCTGTGATTCAGGAGTTTTTAACACCTGTGTAACATCAACTAGAATGTATATGTTGTACACAGATTCCATCTCTCCTTTCCCATAAATCACAGGTTACTGATGTACCTCTTGGCTATAGAAGAATGATTAAATATTCTGGTAAAAACCTCTTCACCTGCAAAGAGAAGGAACCACACAAGCAGAGAAGCCCCAGGTGGAAACTATAAAGGTTGTGTTCAAAGAGCTTAAGAATGGAAAGAAGATGGAGTGATACTGATGGAACAAGTTAGCTCAAGTGGGATGTTTTCGTAATGGGAGTGGTCAAAGCAAGCGCAAGTGAGGGGATAATCTGAGGGAGAGTGAGAAGTTACACATGGTAGAAGGCAAGCCATGAGGAAGTATATGATGGAGATCAGGACGGACCGGAATATAAAAGCAGAAGGAGGCTAGAGCACAGAAGAAGAAGAAGAAGAAGCACTGCTTTCCAAGCTGTCCAGGCACATATCAATCTCCACCTGAGTCCTATAGGTCTGGAGTTATCAGTGGAGTTATCAGTGAGAATCATGCAGTCCCGTGTTCCTTTGTGTTAGGAGGCATATGACATACTTCTGCTGTTACCATAGTGCCAACAGGCAAGTTAGGGACATTTGCTACATCAGATGGTATCTTTGGGCCTCATGTTGTTTGTGCCTAACATTGCTTTAACTCCTTTGAAGTCGGTATTGGCACATATTTTAGCCATTTTTTTCTGTTCTGGGCTTTATCTTGCGACTTGACCTCTTTTCATGCTCCTTGGGCTGTGCCTTCCCCCATGACAAGGGTGTGGGCAGGCCTGTTAACTTCTGCCATAAACACATTCCTTCAGGGTGGTACTGAGGATGAAGCAAGAGGTTAATAGGAACTTCTTCAAATAGTTACAGAGTTTTGTATGGCGGGATGTACACTGTGCTCTTGTATCCTATCCTGCCTTACTGGCCCTGCATGCCTCACTTAAGTAAATCTCTCTCCAGTCATTGATGTGGGTGTGTCTGTCACTCTGGCACGGGGAGGCAGCTAGAGCCAAGCCTTATATGTGGGGATTGCCTGTCTAGCTGTAGACTGACTTGGCTCTGTGCTGGTTGCTTTATGCCCTTGTATTGACACAGAGCAGATGACTGTAGCTTTGTTGAGGTCATGGAAGGTGGTGTTCTCTTTGGCCTTCCATACTAAGGACCTCTGTGTAGTTCAAAGTGTTTATTTTGCGCTGCATTGTTGCATCATGGTGTTTCCTGAAGGACCAGATATTTGTTTGCTTTTCAAGTCACAAAATGAGAGAGTTCTTAGAGCATAAAAAACTAATCTGCATGAAAAGAAATTGAAGGTAGCAGGTGAAGGTAGTGATGTAGTTAGTCAGCCAGTTTAAGACTGTGTGGGCTGGAAGATTCAGGCATTCAAATAAATACTCTTTTACTTTTCTGCTAATCCCTCTCTGCTCCCTCTTACTTTTTCCCCCTGACTTCCTCTTCCTTTGAGCTACTAATTGGTGTAATGCTCTACAGGATATGCCTTTGATCTGAGATATATATCTTAAGTAAGAAGAGTAGCTAAAACATAGTAAGACATCACTCCAGAACCATGTGGAGTGGTTTCTTTCTATGATTCTACTCTATTTTGTACCTAAAAATATTCTTTAAAATTTAAGATGATTCCTCCTTCAGTACTTGCTGAGATGAGGTAATTGCTGTTCCAAGGGTAAAAGCTATCTAAAGAATGATGCTGTCAAAAGCCTGGCCACAGGATTTTGATCTTGAAATCTGATCTCTTTTTCTAACTAAATATCAACTAAATATAACTTGAACTGTGTGTATCAGCAAAACATGGCTGCAGGTAAGTTCAAGTGCAAAGTGAGTTTAGTCCACAGATGCATGAACATCTCTACTGATAAACATACTAATTTTGTGCATGACAACATTAGTTTGGTAATCTTTCACTTATAAATACAACTGTTTGGAAAACAGAGCCTTTTTTAGAGCCATGAGATTTAGTATAAAAACATAACCCTCAAATACCAAGCAAATAAAAATTGCTCTCACATTAATATGTGTTGACTCATTTATATGATAAATATATGTATAAATCACAAGAAAAATAAAATATAGCTTGTCTAGTTAACAGAGTTCCAGTATCATAAACTTGGTTTACTACAGAGGGTAGTGGTTGGTCATTCAGGGTATAACTTTGTTTCATTTTTTGGGAGGGGGAGCATCATGAGCCTCATATATGTCAATTCTCTTCCCTGCTAGGGACTTCTGAGTCCACAACTGTTTTGAAATCTAAGACTTATTTTTGAAAATCAGAATGTGGATTTCTAGTAGAAGATACTAAAATAGGGTTTCAATTTTACAAGAATGGAAGAGAATATATCATTATAAGTTAGTTATAAGTAGCTGTCTGCCTAGAGCTAAATTTTCACTTATAGCTTCTAATTTTTCACTTATTAGCATGTGAAGTGTCTTGCACTTTCTATAAACATTTCATTTTGTCATTCATCAGGAGCAGGTTCTTTGTTTTCTTTGAAGAGGGAAAGAACATCCATCTCCAGGCAACCCAAAAGATACCTTCATGGACAAATTACTGTGAAGCAAGTGGGGTGTGGATTTACAGCCTGTTACCTACTCCACCCAATGGCTTCTCTTTATGGCACATGTAAGGTCTTTCCCACCCATCCGTTGAGGTGCAAACTGCATTATCCCCAGTGGGGCTGGGATTACATGGGCATCCAAGAGAAGTTGCTGCTATGTACTGCAATTTCACAATCTGTGTTATCTCTTAGCAACTTGTTTGTGTGGTGCACACTTGCCACAGGTTGCACACGAAGAGAAAGGGAGCTTAGAAGGGTATTACTGGCAACCCAGCACTCAGTATCGTCTTAGTAAGAGGCAAAGAGTATTTGCATTTGCGTGTGGTGTAGCACATTTGTTACTGGGAAACTCCCTTGTGGGGTGAAATGTCCACAAGGAGAATTTTAGGAAGAGATTTCAGACAAATAGTATTTTCTATTGACTTTTTACTGAAATATTTTTCTACCTGTACTAGAGACATTGAGTTGATCAGTTATTGCAAGAAGACAGGGAATGCAGTTATTATTATACTTCATGAACTAATGAGAGTTTTGGAGAAACTCCTCCATCTAAAACAGAGGTTGATTTTTTATCTCCTTCCACAAAGTTCTGCATTAGATTTTAAGAAAGAATATAACAGGACTATGAACAGTTTTAAGTTCTTTTGTATAGATATAAAACTGACTGTATGAATTAGCTAACATATTTAACTCAATTTTTCAAAAGGCCCTTGTTTTCTCTGTTTCTCCCCTCCTTCTTTTACCTTATTTTTCTGTTGTTCACTCTAACTTTTTGCCACTTAGCTTTTCAATGGTTTTACTTTGTTTCCCCTTAGCATATATTTATTGCATGTGCCTGATATCGTTTGGTTTGTGAAAGAGGACAGCAGAAATTCTATAATATAGTAAAAAAAAATCCAATCAAATCCATTGTTAGTGCTGAAATATCTGTAACTATAGCTTCATCCTTAAACCCTATCATCTGTGGGTATCTGAATACTTAACTATATTTGTAACTTCAGATTTCCTTTCTCCTTTATTTTTTTCTCCTTTACTTCTGAAAAATTGAAAGAAAAATCTCATTTAAAATATTTTTATATTTGTTAATCGATTTTTTAAAGCATTAGAACCTCAGTTTTCAGGGAATGGGGTTTTGAAAATGTTTGTGCATGTAAAAATAGCAGTTCTTTGCTTCTAATGGCTCAAAATCTTACAAGCCTGCATATATGCTGATGAAAATTTAAATTTCTTTGCATACTAAATACCTTTGAAAATCTGACATTTAAAACTTCACTCACATTTGAAAATGGGACATAGGCTCTGAAAACATTATTACATTCTTGCATTATACCTTTCCATCAACATTTATCATGCTGAGCCAAACTGCAGAGACTGCTGACAATGGTTGCTCTATCTGGAGAATGTGGTTTTTGGCAAGCTCAGGTTTTCTTTTAAAAAAGTGTAAAAATTGGAAGAGTATTTTTAGAGGAAGGATGAAGGGAATCCATTTAAGCTTCCAAAACCATTGGATAAGTACCTTAAAACTGGCAGAGGACAAGAACAAAATGGGTCTTTCAGTATTTGGAGTTATTTAGAAATACATATTAATAATATGATGTGAAGAATGATGTGAATGCCATACCTTTTTATATGTAATCTACAGCCTTTTTCCTCAAGGAGCCTGTAAAAATTAATCCAGTAGTCTTGGAACTGATCTCACCACAAAAACAGGAGTTGCCGTCCGCTTTTTTTCTGTGTTGCACTGTTTGCACTGGAGTATGGGAACTGCTTCATTGGAATCTGTCATGTTTATGTTTGTATGAGTGACCATTGTTACCCTGCAATAAATGAAAGGTAACCTGCACCAAAATGAAAGAAAAGGAGATTAGTGCATTTTTACTGCAGGACTTGAGCATATATACTTATCAGAGCTTATCAGAGAGTATCTGATGCCTACAAACTCCCTGCCTTGCTTATCTTGCAGCAACCTGTTCTGACTCCCATAGGCTCAGGAAAGTATTGCAACGGACAAAACTGTAAATAAAACTTGTGTTACATGATGGAAACTCCCAGAGATTGCAACGTGATTCCCTTGAAAAGCCTTGAAAACTGTAACAATTGGTGTTTTCACTGCTGACTTCAACTTGGTTTTGATTTTGTCCTTGAGGTACAAAAGTAGGTGATGCAGCCTTGCAGGATTTTGTGAACAGCTGAGGAAAATTTTAAAATCTCAACATCATTTTGGCATCCCACAAACCGTTTGTGGTCCTGCAGACAGCCAGGCAGACAGGGGGAGTGCAGGAGGAGCTGCGGCAGGGACCCAGTCCAGATTCTGCTGAAATCAGGGATGAGGGAGGGCACTTACTGTCATCAGGTTGCTTGAATGAGAACGTCTCCAGGAAGCAGCAGCCACCACCAGATGAGTCCAAAATGCAGTTTTCTTTATTTCTTTTTCTGTTTGCCATTTGCCAAAGAGCCTCCTGCTTTAGTAGCTGTTGAAGTGTCTCTTCACTTAACAGCTCTTGAGCAACTGCTGCATTTTTCCTTTCCTTTCCTTTCAATGGGCCACAGCCCATTATTAAGCAACTTTTAAAATACATACATACATAAATCTATAATATATACATTCTTCAATGACTGGTTTACACATTGATTGAAGGGGAAGAAGGGGCACGTGTCCGTGGGAGGTTTCGGTCTCATTATGTTCTGAGGAAAACAAATTTACTAGATTTTCTTACTGTTTTCTTTCTCTAGAAGGTATGTCTCTCCCCTTCTGATATTTCAGAATTTTTCCTATTCACCTTTCTGGTATTCCCACATATTCCCATGTGCTCAGGAACACACTTGGCACATAGAGAAGGTGACAGAGGAAGGTGCCCAGCAAGACAAAGTGGTGCCTATGCATAGATCTGAAATACTGTTTGTGGAGCAATGGATATGTCCAGAGTAAGGATACTGAATCCTCTTCCCAGCAGTGTGGTGGGAAGCACAGCAGCCATGCTGTGCTGCTGATCATCATGTGTCTACTGAGCATCCTAAGTCACCCAGCTTTCCCATGCCCAGTGTCAACGCAGTTATAATCTCTCTGCTTCCAAACAGGTTTAAAGGCATAGTTAATCTATGAAGAAATTCATAGATTCAATATTACATAGATTACTGTAAAAAAAAAAAAAAGCATTTGTTAAATAATTGAGCTGAATCATTTGGGACATACATCATCTAGTGTTTGTTATATGGCAATTATGATGAAGGCAATTCCCTTTCCATTTAGTACCACAGTTATAACTCACATTACTCGTTTGTTGTTGCACCTCATATTTTCTGCGTCCACTGAATTAGACTGTTATAAGTACAATTTTCATCACTAGACCTATTCTTTCCCCCTCAGACATATTAGCCATGCTGCAAACAGATCCAGTTGCCCAGAAAGAGTTTACTAGTTACCTGATTAACCAAGTTCAGTGCACCTCTGAGGTCCTTTGTCTTCTGGACATGTAGCTCCCTCTTCCAATATCACTACTATTTATTCCCATTGTTAATTGTCACAGAGCTCATCTTCTTTGCTGTTGTCAACATTGCCTAACAGAAACATTTTCAGGCAGAACAACAAATCCTATACTGTTTTTCTTTCAGAATTTGAAGATGTTGTTTAAACCTCAGCATATATGTGTGTCCTTGGATGATGATGTCTGTGTACCACTGAACATGTGCTCATTATGATCAGTAATTTTTAAGTGTGATTTCCATCATGATCATGAAGTGATGGATGCACTCAACTTCCCAAATAAACAATTTAATTTCTTTAGAGGACCAATGTTTCCTTGGCTATAGCTTAAAGACATTAAAGGCATTCAGACTATTTGTTTTCTGCTATATTAAATATCTGCACCTGACAAATTCCATTTTTCTCACTTGCTTTCTGATTGCTAAACAGTGCAAAATCCACATGAAAATTAAACTTTTCAGTCTGTCAGAGCTGATATAATGGAGTTCAGTCTTCTGATTACAGTGGCAAATAGTTGAAAAATCATAGCTGGAAACAGCATAACTTCTGATACAGTTGGTGTAATGGACCAGTAGCACAACCACATGTGTAGCTGTAATATTTCACCCTAAGGCTATTTCACAGGAGTGACAATAATACTTTGGAAAAAAACCCCACATTATTTTTCCAGCCAGTATGAATAAATATTCAACTGCAACTTTCCAAAGGGAAGAAGTTGCTTCTTGTGAAGTGTAAAGTGAGCCTTGCTGGGACGTATACTCATTTAAGTCCAAAGTATGTCCAATCGAGAGGTCAACACTCAGATGTAATCTGAATTCCATGGAGTGTTTTTCTCAAGGACACATGCTCAAATTTTTGCTCAGTTGTTTTGTTTCATTTCCCTTTCCAGTGAGTTCATTGCCCTGAAACTGGAGATCAAGGGTATAATATATTTTTACAGACCCTCCTTTCAGGAAGGAATATAATTTTTTTCCTCAGTTTATTTATCCATACATGTGATTCATATATTTCCTCCCTGTGCATCAGATTGTTGAACTTCACTCGTGTGATTTCCACTCCCCAAACTTTTAGTTGCAGTTTTAGAATTTTAATAATCAAATGGATCTATGCACCAGGATCCAAATTACAATGAGCAATGACCTCTCTGTTTTCTGATTATCAGTAATTCATCTCCTGGTGCAATACTGTCTAGTGCTTATTTGAAAAAATCTTTTGCATTAGAAGTCAGAAAGGACAAGGACTTTAGTATGCTAATACAACTGCTGTGGATTATAAATTCTTCCAAAGCTGTATAATCAATTACATTTCTGCTTCTTTCTTCATATTGCAAGGTCTGCATTGCCCCAGGCTGGTAGTCACACCAGGCATCATGAGTTACATTTGCTTACTTCCCAGAGTATGTTTACTCTGTGTAAAATAGCAGTTTGTTGGGATTCCTAACGGAGCAAGCAGCATGCTGTGTAGAGCTCAATTGTCACATTTGAGCAGTAGCACAGCCACATCATCATAATTAGCCTGAAGTCTGGAGGCCTGCACCTCTCAGCATTTCACTGCCTCAGCTGTCTCGCTTTCAGTTCTGGCATCACGAAGTGATCTGTTGCACAACGTAGCAATCTAGGGTTAATTCCCAAGTGGGAAAATTTGCATTTCAGCCCTACTTTCCCACAGCTGTTTTCTTAGCTTTATTTCCTCTTTGATCCCACATAAAAATCTCCTTTTCATGTTTCAATCCTACATGGAAAGCGGTACTTGCTTTGTGAGACACAGCTTCTCAATTGCCCTCATCAGCTGGTAAGCTCTGAGGTGTCACTGCATGTCTAGCAGAAGTAGTTCCAGAAAGCATGGTGCTGAACTCCAGATTAATCTCTCATGTTTCCCACCTGCCCCCATGGCAAGTGCTAATGTATCAAACAACTTAAAGTACACTGCATGAGCAATAGCTGGTAACTAAATTCCTATACCTGTTTCCAAAGTAATAAGATAATTGATACTTAATGGTATTCAGATAACATTTAACCAAACTCTTCAGCACTTGATCTTGTCTCTCACCAAAAAAGGAACACTTATGATGACTGTCATCCTCTTCCTTGGTTTCTGTTTTTTGTGCTGGCAGAGTAATGCTGTAAAGAACAGGTTGTCTGCATGTTCTTTAAGAAACAGCTGTTGATGTTTCTTTGACATGAAATGACTTGAGATTTATTGCTAGTGTCTGGTGCCTGAGTAAACACTTTTTTCAGGTGTGTGATCCTGATGTAATTGAAAACATTGGAATTGCCACTAGTCTGACTATCTGTGCAGGACAAAAAAACTCTAGTTTTGTTTATTTTGAGAAAGCCATTCAAAAGGGAAGTCGAAGCTGGAGAAAGGAAGTAAGAAAAAGGAATTAAGACATTCTTGGAATGATTATCTATGTATGGTTTATTAATTTAATGTAAGGACTTTCCTCTTGGTGGTCAGCTCACTTTGAATATAGGGGATTTTCTCTGTAGTGTTTTTGCCTCCACATTTACTTAAAATGTCAAGAGCTGGAGTAAGGACTGACACTAGAAAGCCAACAGCCTTAGTGTCTGTCTATGGCACAATGAGATTGTTGAAACTAGGAACTATTTTTTAATAATATGTGAATTTTCTCAGCAGATATAAACTTAAAAGCTGTAAAATTTCACCAAAGGCAAATCAAGGAAAATGTGCAAGAGCAAGCCATTAAAATTGCCAAAGATATGAATTGTGGGACAGTGTTTCTTTCACAAACCTCTTGGGAAGAAGAAAATGAAGGGACTTCTTGGGTTTTTTTTTGTAGCAGGACAGTCATATTTAACTGAAGGATGTGCTGAGGAGAAAAGCAGCTAATTTCATGGCAGAAATAAACCCCAGGGCTTTGAGGAGAAGCAGTAAGTAAGCCAATTCAAACTAAAAGAGAGTGAATTTGGGTTAGATATTAGGAAGAAATTCTTTACTGTGAGGGTGGTGAGGCACTGCAACATGTTGCTCAGAGAAGCTGTGCATGCCCCATGCCTGAAAGTATTCAAGGCCAGGTTGGATGGGGCTCTGAGCAATCTGGTGTAGTGAAAGGTGTCCCTGTCCATGGCAGGAGGGTTGCAACAAGATGATCTTTGAGATTTCTTCCAACCCAAACCATTCTATGACTGTGATTCTATACTGTATGGCTCTGTTGAATCCTCTGCAGAAGAAGAGACAACAGAAGTTGGGTGGGATTGTTCCCTGTGTCCTCTCCATGGAAAGAAAGGTGGGGAGCTGGGCAGGAGGGAGAAGAGCTGCCAAGCCATAGCCACTTCTGCCCTGTTCCTGAAATAAAGTGTTTTGTTTTCTGACAAGCAGCTGCTGGGTTTGCAAATAGTGACCTAATTCAAGAAAAGCTTGTTGTGGTGTTACAAGAGTGTTCCATGTATTTACATACAGCCATGCATTCCCAGTAGTAGGTGAGGTATCACTGAGTGTATCCTGGAAATGTTGAAGAGTGAAGTGTGTTTATTCTTTTATATAGCACAGATCCTTGAAGAGTGAATGTAGGCAAAATGTGAGTTTTAATCTGCTGCCTAAGAAGAAGAAAAAGGCTAGAAGTTAAGGGAATAATTTACCAGAATTCTGGGGAATACACATTCTCTCTTTTGTTGAGTGATGAAAGGGAGGATTGACAGATTGAGAAAGATCTTGGGGAAAAAAAAAAAAAAGACATTGGAGGAGGAGAGCACTTCAGCCTTTGGAGGGTTGAGGGTAGTGTTTGTCAATTATTTGGGTTTATGTGTCCCTATATTTCTTTTTAAGGGAGCTTAAAATAAACAAATCTATTCTTTTTAACTCAAACACTGTGGGCCTGTGAGAATCTTGCCAAAAAACTGCTCTCAGGTGGAGGAATGTTTCAGATAGTTGTGGGAACAGAAATTGTGGACATGACAGCCAGCTCCAAGCTATCCCAAACTTTAATAGTTTGGTGAAATCTTCAACATGCTAGTTGTGTAGTGTAATAGCAGGTAGGAAATCCTGGGAATTAAAGAATTGTGAAAAGTCCCATAACTTAATGGAGATTCCTTGCAGTGCTTACTATCTCTGTAGGTCATCTCTAACAGTGCTCTACTTAATAGGCAATAATTTTTGAGATTCCTCACGACCTGAACTGTTTATAAAAGATCATATTTACAGTATTGTAAGGAAACAGATGCCCTGAATTAGATTGATCACATCCTACAGTTTACATAGGCAGCACGCTCTCCCCTATTATGTTTTCAGGAGAAAGTATTGCTAGGTTTAGAAAAGAACAACTTAATATAAATCTGTTTTCCAGTCCCTGTTGCCTCCCTTTTTAATTATGGTTATGAGGAAGTGCTTTAGTTTCAATGAGACAACAAATTAAGAAATTCCTCCATCTCTTTGAAGGTATATACACACCTGGTATCTGTGGTTTAGCACAGGCCAGGGAGAGTCTCTGAGGCCTTGTTTATGCAGTAGAGCACCCTGCTCATGCCATCAGTGGTTACTATATATAGCAGAGAGAGGAACCTTGCATAAAAAAGCCTCCTTTCAACTTCTTGGCCCAAAGGAGATGTATTTATATTAATTTTTGCCAGATGGGGCTTAAGTACCTATGAACAATTCAGTGCTAGTAGTGTAAGAGCTGTGGAACCTTTAGAAAAGTCCCCAGTGTATATAAGAAAATTCCCTGTTCACTATCCATATCATATCTTCAACACATGCAACACAGAAATAATCCTATCATCAAAACTCAACAAAATGGCTAAACCCTTTGCAAATCAATATTCTACTTATAATTACAATATAAGTCCTTCTTTAAGGTTGTTGAAGATTTTTCATCAAATACAGTTATTATACAGCTGGGTCTAGACCTGTTAACTTTTCAATTACCTTCCTTCCTGTCATGACTTGACAATGGAAACATATGAAAGAAACATGTGGACTTTCTTTAGTATTAGTGTCCAGCAATTCACATTATTCATGGAAATTGAAACCGTACTGATTTTTTCTGCTTTCTTTCCAATCATAGGGCAGCTTTCCCATTTTCAGCAGCAGGCTTTCTCCTGCAAGTGTCCTGAGGTGTGGCCTAGGTGTGTTCAAATCTATCTTAGTCATTCATCCGTCACCTTGTCATTAGCATGGCGTCTGTATTTAATTGGGCTTCCTTCCTTCATCAGAATTCAGTTTTTATATACCATGAAAACTGCAGCCCATTATTAAAAGCCAGCTCTAAGCAAGATTCTTGGCTCTTATTTATACAAGAAGTGGTGAAAATACTATCTCAAGTACTCCTTCAGGTAAATGGTGTGTGTGAAGATCACACTATGGGTGAGTCCGATATCCTGCCTAAAAGCTACCTATTTCTCAAGTTTTACCTCGTTAGCAACTTATTTAAGAGGGGTTTTTTGCAATCTGTTGAGCTCCTTGATAGGTCATAATCATCAACAACTTTCACTGGTTGTATTTTTGCCTCACAGAAGATAATGCTAAATTATTTTTGTGGTTAGTATTTCAATTGTCCTTAGAAACAGCATTGAGATCAGCACTCTATTTGTGTGCAGTAAGGGTTGGTCCTTCTCTGGAAATGGTTGCATTTTGAAGGGAAAATGAGAGAAAATATTACCCTAGTTTTAGAAAGTGAGATGCGGTGCACAGGGAGCAGAGGCTCCAAGTTGACCAGGAGCCATCAGTAAGCTCTTGCAGGAAATGTAGACAGCACCACCAAGCAGAGTGGTGTGGTTGCCACACCTGAAGGATGGATGCCATCCAAAGGGACCTGAACAGGCTCAAGCAGTGGGCCCATGGGAACCTCATGAGGTTTAACAAGACCAAGTTCAAGGTGCTCCACCCAGGTCAGGGCAATCCCCAGTATCAACACAGGTTGGGGGATGAATAGATGAAGAGCAGCCCTCCTGAGAAAGACTTTGGGGTGCTGGTGGATGAGAGCCTGGCATGACCTGGCAAGGTGCACTAGGAGCCCAGAAAGCCAACTGTGCCCTGGGTTGCACCCAAAGCAGCGTGATCAGCAGGGCGAGGGAGGGGATTCTGCCCCTCTGCTCTGCTGAGATCCCACCCAGAGTGCTGCATCCAGTTCTGGGGTCCTCAACATAAGAAAGATGTGGATCTGTCCAGAAGAGAACCTGTCCACAAAGATCATCAGAGGGCTGGGGCAACTTTCCTGCAAAGACAGGCTGGAACAGTTGGGGTTGTTCAGCCTGAAGATGGCTCTATGGTGACTTTATTGTGGCCTTTTAATACCTAAAAGGATCCTACAGGAGAGCTGCAGAGGGGCTTTTTACAAAGATTTGTAATGAGAGGGCAAGGCTTTAAATAAAGGAGAGTAGATTTAGATTAGATATAAGGAGGAAATTCTTCACTATGAGAGTGGTCAGAAACAGGTTGCCCACAGAAGCTGTGGGTGTCCCATCCCTGGAGGTGTTCAGGGTGAGGTTGAATTGGTCTTTGACCCACCTGGTCTACTGGAAGGTGTCCTTGCCCATGGCAGGGGGGTTGGAACTAGATGATCTCTGAGGTCCCTTCCAACTCAAACCATTCCATTATTCTGTAAACATGTAATTCCATGTACTTGAGCTGCATTAAGAAGAGCATTGCCAGCAGGTAATACAAGTAATCCTTTCACTTTACTCATCCCTGCTACACACATCTGAAGAGCTGCAACCACTGTTGGGCTCCACAGTGCAAGGAGGACATGGACATACTGGAATGATTCCAATAAAGTGCCAGAATTGTTATTGAAGAATTGCCGCATCTTACATAGGAGGAGAGGCTAAGAGAGCTAGAAATGCTTAGCCCTGAGAAAAAAAAAAAAAGACCTGTGTAGGTCTGAACAATGTGTATAACCACCCGCTTTTTGATGAGATGAGTAAAGACAGAGATATCCTCTGCTCAGTTGCATCTAGTGACAAGAAGCTATGATCACAAATTAAAATACAAGAAGTTCCATTTAAATGTAGAGAAAACCTGTTTTAGTGTCAGAATTGTCAAACACTGCAATAGAGAGATTGCCCAAAGAGCCTGGGGAGTCTCCATTGTTGAGGGAGTCAAAACCCAGCAGGACACCATCCTGAGCAACTCAGTGCGTATGACCTGGTTTGAGCAAGGGTTTGAACGGTGTGGTCCCCAGAGCTCCCTTCTGCGATGTTTCGGTCATTGCGTACCCAGGAGTAAAGCTGAACACAGGATAGCTGTCTGATCTGACCCAGCTGAACTTGGCACACGATCAGAGGGGATTGCTCCCCACATCCCAGATCATAAGATAGTAAGCTGATCTAAAGACCTGCTCTATTTAACACCCATGTTCCTAGGTTTCCACCCCCTGTCCTCGGGCCATGCTTGTTACTGGGATCACCTGCATTCAATGGCATCCCAGCTGCATTCTTCTGCTCTGGGCACAGGGCCATACAAGTGACCCAGGAGTCAATATCACAGCTCTTGCTGCCAGTGGATTCCCCATCTGGGAGTGGATAGCCAGGTACACATATGACAGCTACTGTGGCACAACAGCAGTTTAAGCCCTGCACCTGTTAGAATCACCACTGGCTTCACCTGGAGACAATCAATCCCAGCCATGGATATGCAGGAGAAAAAGCAGGCTAGGTCACAAAAATTGTGATTGTCCTGGTGCATCAAGCCATGTCCTCCTGCCTTAATGGCAGCAGTGCTATTGGAAATTCTTGAAATTATGCAAATTATGTTCAAAATATTTCTCTGTAGTTACTACTTCTGGCAACTTGTTCATAAAATAATAGATAGAGACACTTGAGATGTATATGAATGTCTGATATTAAGAAGCACTTGATTCAGTTTGAGGAAAATGGGTTTGAATCTAACCAGAGTGATCAGATAGTCATGAATAATAAGAAGTCACATGTGAAACATATTCAGTAAAGTTAAGAAACTGCTAAAACTAGTTTCGACATCATACTAATCTCTAAAATTATAATGTATGAGTCACAGCCCTTAGATGATCTTAACCTTTACTAGAGGATACCCTGCTTTGTGTTCAGCAGCATAAACAACTGAGCAAGGACCCGTGCAGACCTGGTGAATACGACAGGACCCTTTTGAATTCACTGTAAGTAATGTTTTGGGTTTTTTTTAATGTGGAAAAATTGTCAAAAACTATATTCAGGACAAAAATTTTTGAATAATGAATTGAGAAATTATCTTGTTCATATTCAAGTTTTGGTTTAAAGCTTCTTATATTGTTTAATTATGATGTTGATTTTTTAAAATATAAAAGGTAACTCCTCTGTGAGATTGCCATATTCATAACTCTCCTTTGGAAAACTGCATTTTAAGAGTTTTAAATTAAGTAAATTGATGATAATACCAAATGTAGGGCATGAAATTAAATGGAAGGGGGGACTTAAGGATTTCTCCTTAAAGCATCTAGAGAATCTGGAAAAAAAAAAAAAAGAAACTGCTTAAAAGAATTAGAGTAAGAGTGATGGTGGGACAAGTAACAAAAAAATCAGAGCATAAATATAAACATGTTCTAGATATGAAAGTACAGTCTGAAAGAGGTTTGTCATGTGGTTCAGGACCTTCCTAGGGATAGCTGTATTTCTATGACCATGATATTCAGAGTGTGAATTAAGGAATATTTAGAGCATCTATTATTAAATCAGAGATCAGCATTCTGAGTTCACTGGGTTTGGGAGAAGCAAGATGATGGAAAGTGAAAAACACAAATGTGGGATCATTTGTGAGAGCTGATAAGGATTCACAGCTTTTACAAGGCAGAGTCTGCATTTCTCAGTGCAAGTCAAAAACCTTAGATATTTTTCCCTTAGAGTAAACTTTGGTTTATAAAAGGTTATATAGGTAAAATGATCATATACTACAAGAGGATGTTTTGGATTTCCAGCTATTCCACATCTTTACTTCTCTCTATTGACAGAAGTTATTGAACCAATTGTGATACAGTAATAATTTCTAGAGGTAAAAGTTTTGCCATAGGTGTGGAATGAATGGTGCTCTGGAAAAGGCTTTCCTTTTCTATCTGTGTTTTTTAGTATCTTTGGTCCCCCAGAATTAACACACTCATTTTCACTTTCAACTGTTGCAGGCTTCTCTGCCAAATCACCCTTTTCAATCTTTCTGATGATAAAAACTGTGATTGCTCTAGAGCTTCTCTACCTTTTTTTTTTAAATTTTATTTTTAGGTTATTTGATTTGGTCACTGGGCTGGACATGCCTTTCCATGCAGCAGGCACACTTATTTCCTTTTCTTGTTCTATGTATATACTCATTTTCACTTTCTTAAAGGCAACACTGCATTCTCAGGGTCTCGATAGCATCCTAATTGCTATTTCCTTCTTTTGTTATTTTTTGTGGAAGTTATTCTTTTCCTTTAGTTTTGCTCTGTTGTTCAAGCTTTATGAAATCCCCATAAATGTTCACCACTTCCTCATTAACAAGTGCACTTGCTTTCTCTTAGGTGCCTGAATTTGTGTTTACATGCAGTCCATTCAAAAATGTTATAACTTTCACAAAAGAGGAATATTGTGCCTTTTTTCTGCCTTGATTTTTCATCTGTTAAATTTCCAAATTTAACTGATTACCCTTGACTGGCTCCCTTACTTTCGGTTCTATACATCTGTATTTTTGACTCTTTTATCACTTAAAGCCACGTTGAAAACAGAATATTGGAAAAAAACCAGTTTAAAATGAATTGTAGCTTAACTTTAATGAGGGCGTCTTTGGAATTACCTCATCCCTCTTTGACTTTAATTTTTATTATTTCATAACCTCTTCAGTAGGTTGAGTAATTTTCCAGAGTCTGCTTCCTTGAAATAGAAAGCTCGTTTCCCTCAATTCAAACATCTCAGAATCACTAGTGCTAAGCTAACTCTGTATAGTGAAGGGATTGATGTATTGCTAAACACACGGTGAAAAGATTTGCAAACCAAATGTAATTTTTCTTCTCTTACAGTATCACAGAAATATGAAGTTGTTTTTCCTGTTTCTGTTACTTGTTGGAATCCATTCCAACAGTTATTGCTATGAGCCCTATCAACAAGGGGTAAGAAACCAGAATGAAAGAGGACAAGGAAACCAAAACATGCCATTGCAGAGTGTAAAGAACAGTGTTTGTCGATTTGCGTGTTGTTTCTACAAAGAGATTTCTTCTCGTGAAAACAATGGGAATGTTTTCTTCTCTCCTCTGAGCATCTCTACTGCCTTTGCGATGCTGACTCTGGGTGCCAGATCAGACACTCTGATACAGATTCTTAGGGTCCTTAGCTTTAACCCTCGTGAGATTTCTGAAAATGACATACATGAAGGTTATCATCAACTCATGCAAATGGTAAACAGAAGGAATGGGGGGTTACAGTTGAATATGGGAAATGTTCTGTTTGTGCTTGATCGACTGAAGCCACAAGAAAAATTTTTAAGTGATCTCAGAAACTTCTATGAAGGAGAAGCTTATCCTATGAACTTCAAGGAGGCTAATAAAGCCCAGCAAAAGATCAATGAATATGTAGCAAGAAGAACCAATGGGAAAATCAAGGACCTCGTAAATAACCTTGATCCACTCACTGAAATTCTCCTTATTAGCTATATTTATTTTAACGGTAAGATATACATATCCTGTTCTTCTATTCCATAAATTATTTCCTCAGGTCAGTCTTGGACTTCACCTTTTTTTGCAATATGGCTTTGCAGATGGACTCATATCTTGTTTTCCTTTAGGTCCTCACTTATATTTAATTAGAAACAAAGCTATTGGAAATTATGTTCTACTTGACACTCATAGCTTCTAGCAAAATGTATGGCAAATTTTCCCATATCTTTTAATATATAACCTTCTATCCTTCAGAGGATTAAGTGAAATATGTGTTGAAGGAGGCATCTCTAGGAAGTAAAGCATCTAATCCTATACAATGTAGTGGGATTCAAGCACTAAAATGCGTGGCTGAAATCAATTTCTGTGTATTTCAATCCAGCTGGTTTTTTTTGTTCAACAGGTTCAAAGCTAAAAGAAAATAATTTTATAAAAGGAAGACTTAGCATCTTATCAAATAGAAAATATATTGAGTCAACAGTTTTACTGTTATTGTGTATATTTATGTATTCAAAACTAAACATGCAACAATAGCTTTAGTTTCACACTCATGTTTTCCTTATTTTTTTACTAACTATGCCTTTGCCAATAGCATGTCTGTAGTCCCGGTGTGCCTAGAGGCATAGGTTTCAACCTTTTTTTTTTGATTTGCAGATTCTAATATTTTCCAGTGAAGAGATGGACTCACCAGTATCAAATACAAGCCCATTGACAATAAGCTTGTTTTTCTTAATTAACTTGTGCAGTCTGCTTAGATACAGTCTACAGATGTTCCCAGAGCTTTTCAGACTTCTGATCTAATGACAAGAAGAGGATCAAGGCTGTAAGGCTCAATCAGTGGTCTATTAACAGATATTGCATCTCATTTCAAACTTTCTCTTTCTTACTGATTACATGCTGAAAGCAAAGTATTTGTAGTTGTAAAAATAATAGTCTGTAATTTATCTGATAAAAATATCATCAAGTTTTTCATTGAAAGAGAGACAGCATATTAGATAATTTTTTAAAAGAAAAGTTATCCTTTTAGAACTGTTAACCTGGATGCTTGCACTTTCCAATATGAGACTTTCCCTGAAAATAATTAAGAACGATATTTCTATTTTGTTTTGTTTTCCATCTCTGTCTCTGCTCCTTGTATTAATGCCTGATGATTTGACCACAACTAAATGGAGCTAAATGAAGTACAGATGACTGATGTTCCCTAGTTCTCTTGAAAACACCTTGTATTAAAGATAGTTTTGTGTTACAGGTTACTTTTACATGTTCTAACAAAAAGGGTTGTTGGAGTTTTTTTATTAGGTGTTCATTTACTACTACAAAGATTTCATAGCTCCTCCAAAGGTGGTACGGTTTCAGTTTTAGCTCTCCAAATTTAAAGCAAATGGATTAAATAAGAGCATTAATAGCAATAACATAATATCAATTTTAATCTTGAAATCAAGAGTAAATTAAGAATCTAGAGCTGGGATTAATCTGGAGAGGATTTCTAAACCTCAGTTAGCTGTATAACCAGTTTATACTTTTAGGTGCTTGCCCACTTTTTGTGCATTATACACTACATTGCACAGTACTGGTGACTTTTTTTTGTCACCAGTATAGCATAGTGTGTAGTGTAGTACGGAAGTCCTTCTCTAAGGACAAAAGTCTGGCAATATTTTCCTCACTCTGAGCTACTGGACATGTTATTCTACTATATTACACCTGTCCCTTTTCATGCCTTAGTCAAGTTGGTAACATAAATACTTCAAATTTCATGTTGCCACTTGAGCACTGTAAAACACTTGAAGGAAGGTGCCTAGAAGGTAGCCACCTAAGATAGAGGTGAGAACAGGAATAAGAGTCCCTTTAAAACAGGAGAAAAGTATTAGTGACTATCATATCTGTCTAACCTGGGTGTTAACTGATAGTAATGGTTTGGGACTTCAATCATCATCTAGTTGCAACCCCACTGCGATGGGCAGGGACACCTTCCACTATACCAGAGTGCTCAAAGCACTGTTCAACCTGGCCTTGATCACTGCCAGGGATGGGGCATCTACAATTTCTCTGTTCCAGCCTCACCACCCTCATAGTGAAGGATTTTTTCCTTAAATCTAATCTGAATTTAAATTTTCCCTCTTTTGGTTTACAGTCATTCCCCTTTGTCCTACCACTGTCTGCCTGCATAAAAAGTCTTTCCCCATCTATGGGCCCCGCTCAGGTACAGGAAGGGACTCTAAGATCTCCCTGGAACCTTCTCTTCCCAGGCTGAGCAACCCCAGCTCTCTCAGCCTGTCTTCATAGGAGAGGCGCTCCAGCCCTCTGATCATTTTGATGGCCCTCATCTGGAGTTACTCCAACAGTTCCACATCCTTCTTTTATTGGACACCAGAGTTGAAAGCAGTTGAATGAAAGTTGGTGGGATCTTGCCAGAGTGAAGCAGAGATGGAGAATCCTCTCCATTGACCAGCTGGCCTCACTTTTTTTGATGCAGATCAGGATGTGTTTGGCTTTCTGGGCTGCGAGCACACATTGCAGGGCCATGTTGAGATTCTTATCAACAACAGCACCAAGTCCTTCTCCTCAGATCTGCTTTCAACTCAATCCACTCAATCAATGCTTGTGCATGGGATTGCCCCAACCCACTTGCAGGACCTTGAACTTGGCCTTGTTGAACTTCACAATGGGACCACCTCTCAAGACTGTCTCACTCTCCCTGGATGGTATCCCTTCCCTCTGGAGGGCATCCTTTCCTTACAGCATGTAAACAAAATGATGCCATCTTGGTGTCACTGGCAAACTCACTGTGGGTGCACTCAATTCCACTGTTCATGTTACCAACGAAGATATTGAACAGCACTGGTCCTAACATCAACCCCCAAGGAGCACTGGTCATCTCTGATCTCCTCTTGGACAACAAGCCATTGACTGCAGCCCTTCCAGTGCAACCATCCAGACAGTTCCTTATCCACTGAGTGGAGTATCTGTCACACCCATTTCTCCAGTTTAGAGTCCAGGACATCATGTGGGACAGTGTGAAATGCTTTGCACAGCTCCAGGTAGATGACATCAACCACTCTGCCTTTAGCACAGTTTATCCTTAGGGAAGTCATGTTGTCTGTCACCAATCACCTCCTAATTTTCCATGTGTCTTAGCATAGCTCTCAGGAGGATCTGCTCCATGAGCTTGCCACTCAAAAAGCCGGAGAGTTTCCTAGGTCTTCTTTTTCTTCACTTTTTAAAGATAAGAGCTCTCATTTATCTTTTTCAGTCAGTGGGAATTTGACCGGACTTCTCAAACATGATGGATAGTGGTTTAGATGTTTCATCTATTTCCCTCAGGATCTGCAGATGCATTCCATCAGGTCCATGAACATGTCCATCTTCAGGTTCTTTATATGCTCTTCAAACTGATCTTCTTCTACAGTAGACAGTTTTTCATTCTCCCAGTCCCTGCATATGCCAGTAAAGACTGAGGCAAAAAATGTCATCAAGTACCTCAGCCTTCTCCATGTTCTGAGTAACCAGGTTTCCCATTTCCTTTTGGAAGGGGGTTCACATTTTCCCCAGTCTTCCTGTTATCATTGTTATACCTATAGAAGCTTTTGTTGTTGACCTCAATGTCCCTGGCCAAATTTAATTCTATCACACCTTTAATTTTCCTAACCTAGTCTATGGAGGCTCAGAAATCTCTTTTTATACCTCCCAGGTTACCTGTCCTTGCTTCCACCCTCTGTAGGCTACCTGTCTGTGTTTGAGTTCACCAAGGAGCTCCTTGCTTATCCACACAGGCCTCCTGTCATTTTATGTGACTTCTTTGTTAGGATGGATCACTCCTGTGCTTGGTGGAGGTTATCCTTGAACATTAATAGAATCATAAAAGGGTGGAAAAGACCTCCAATATCTTTGAGTCCAACCTTTGACTGAACACCAACACGTCAAATAAACCATAACACTAAGTGACAACTCCGATCATTTCTTGAGCATTTCCAGTGATCATCAATCTACCATATCCCTGGTCAGCCTGTTAAAATGTTTGACACTTTCAGTGAAGAAATTCTTCTGGGTGTCCAACCTGAACCTCCCCTGGAACAACCGGAGGCCATTGCCTCTTGTCCTGTCACTTGTTGCCTGGGAGAAGAGACTGACCCTAACCTGGCTGCAGCCTCCTTTCAGGCAGCTCTAAATAGCAATGATGTTCTCCCCTCATCCTCCTTTTCTCCAGGCTAATCACCCCCAGCTCCCTCAACTGCTGCTCATATGACTGACTCTCTAGACCCTTCACCACCTCCGTTGCCCTTCTCTGGGCACACTCCAGCCCCTCAATGTCCTTCTTGTAATGAGGGGCCCAGAACTGAACAGAGGATTTGGGGTGTGGCCTCACCAGTGCCAAGTACAGGGGGACAATTCCTGCCCTGGTCCTGCTGGCCACACTGAATGCCAGGATGCCATTGGCCTTCTTGGCCACCTGAGCACAGCTGGCTCATGTTCAGCTGCTGTCAACCAGGGGCCTCAGGTTTCCACAGGGCCACTTTCCAGCCACTCTGCCCCCAGCCTGTAGTGCTCCATGGGATGGTTGTGACAAACAGGCTTTCTTGGAGCCCTCTTCTTTCCATGGCTTTATCCCAATCAGATCTCTGAAGAGGCCAAAGTTTGCTCTCCTGAAGCCCAAAGTAGTGGTCTATCCTACTCAGTTTTCAGTCAAAGTTCTTTTTGAAATCAGTTCATTTTCCCTGAGTTGAGCACTAGATAAATCTATAAGTTTTTCAGGACTGGTGTCATTCATGTTATTGTGATTCATTCCGCTTTTTTTTCCCCTTAAGCAGAAAAATGTAAAAGTACTGTGTGTTATATATCTAATGATAGAAGTCACTATTAATGAAGCATATAGAAGTATATAAAATATATAAAAGTAGCAACTTTTCCCTGTTCAGAGTATTGCAGTTGTCAATGTAGGTTTTCAGAGACCAAGGCATGTGCTAAAGTCTCACTTCACTTTTTCAAAAGCTATTCAGTAATGCAGGCTGTGTCAGATGGCAGAAACAGCAGATTATAGTTATTTCATTTGTAACAAGCTGCCTAGTAATCAATGTTCAAATAGAAATCAGAAGTCAAAAGGGGTTGCATATTGTTTCATGGTTTTCTTGATGCCATTTATCTTGCTTAGCATCACTGCTTTACTTCTGCCCACTGCATTTGATAATAGGTTGGTTTTGCTCTAGGAGGCAAAAATTTTCTACAGAAGGACAAGATTTCTTAAAAACTAAAATAAAAATAACAAAGAAACCCTTCCAAAACTCCCTTTAAAAAATTTTCTCAGCCCCTGAAATGTATGATGTGGATACCTGAAATTTGGCTTAGAAATTCCTCTCCGCTAAGGATAAGAATCTTTCAGAGTTTGAATCTAGACAGTTTCTTTGACCATGACTAAGTGAGGAACCTTTGAAAGTTTAATATGGTGAAGATGACAGTGGAAAAGGTTTCTGCTGTTGCTGTTTTGTTTTTTAACTCAGCAGTCTGGTAAAATTAAGTTCTTTATGACTCTATACATCATCAGCTAATGTGAGGTATCAACACCTCTCTGCAAGCAACCCAAATCCCTTAAATTCTCTGGAGAATTAATCTCTCATGTCACCCTTAAAAAGCCTATTTTGATCTTTGGTTCCTAAGAAAATGAGAGAATCTTCTTTTGAGCTTAGATAAAGGCTGCATTATGTGAGGGCTTTACATATTAAAAAAAAACCCTGTTATCATGGAGGAAAACTGCAAGGTAGAACCCTAGATAACTCATCTAAATGAAGGATTTTGCAGCCTGCTGTAAGATCTGAGGGGGTGTTTTTACATCACATTCTACCTGCTGTGTGTTGCTATTGAACTTTTCTGAGTATTTAGTAAGATCATGATCATTGCAAATTGGTTTGTTTTTGAAGCTGACCCAACTGTACCAGTTTCTGTCATCTAAGAATGTGTCCTATGTTAATATGTGGTATGGTTTCATGTCCTCAAAATATCCTGTAACTCTGTCTCTTATATTTCAAGCTGAATGGGAAAAACCTTTTGATCCAAAATACACTAAAATGAGCAAATTTTTCGTGGATGGGAACAAGGCTGTTGAAGTCCCGATGATGTTTGGAATGGGCCTGTTCAAGCATGGCTATGATGAGCAGCTGTCTTCCACCGTGGTGCAAATGGATTACAAAGGAGGTGCTTCTGCATTTTTTATTCTGCCTGATAGAGGAAGAATGAGGAAGCTGGAGAAAAGATTGTCTTGTGAACGCATGTCAAGGTGGAGGACATTAGTCACAAAAAGGTAAAATTCTGCAGTTCTTGGTAGGAAAGGAAACAAAGGTGCTGGGGTATGACACAGGGTCACTATGCCATTTTTAATTCTGCTTTAATCTACAGAAGAAACCTCCTGACCAGTGTTGAATCTGGCTCTTTAGTGTGTTTTCACATTTAGTGCTGCATGCACTGAAAACCTTCACAGATTAGGACTTCTGCTATTTCTGCTTTTTTTTTTCCCCATCTTCAACTCTCAATAGGCCCAAGTGTTTGGACTAAGACCTCTTCTCACTTTTTTTGGGGGGGGCCTTCTGCCTTCTCCTATTTAGAAGTAAATTCCTTCCCCTTCAGTCTTTTTTCTTGTCTTTTGCTTAATTTCTGCCTATTAAAACTAGCCATAATTGTACAGTTAATGCTGAAATAACAACTTCCATTCTGCAATTGTGAGGGCAAAGATCAGTTGTAAGGGTATAGAGCAGAGCCACTTATCCAGGCTCTCTGAGGACTTAGGAAGGCAAAATTAGAGTAAGCTACACTCAGTTTGAGGTAGCTTTGAGACTAGAAGGCAGAAAGTTTATATGCTCTCAAAAATTTTAGAGTCCTTATATTCAGTGTTGTGTATGGCAATAGTCTTTCACAAAATATGCATACAAGTGTAGGTACAACACCTTTACAGTATCAAGCCCTTGTATTCATTCATGAATTTGATGTGTCACATTAGTGACCTTCACACATAGACATTTGAAAATCATGTTTTAGAAGGTCCCTTCTCAACACAAAAATTATATTTGAATGCAGGAACCCAAAACTGGTTTCATGCTCTTAACTCTGATTCACTGTTAAATATTATCAAAAGAATCTAACCTCTTTTTCATATGGGGGACAAAACAACAACAACAACAATAAACAACAACAACAAACCCCAACCTTCTGTGAGTAGCTGTGTGGTTTGTGAATATAGGACAAATAAGATGGTGAATCAAGATATTTATGTATAATTTTTGCCGAAGAAACAATTGCCTTTACAGTCATCAAGATGGATGCTAAATACAATTCTTCATCTTATAATATGAAAAAGAATCACTGTCAAAGACAAGTTTGTTTCCTACTGCTCCCCATTTTTCATCATAACCATTCTCTCCTACAAAATAATGACACAAACTCCTCCATTTCCCTGTAGTTTTTATAGCAATTGATTGCATCTGCTATTATTTGGAGTCTCTGGGAGGTCTTAATAAATGGAAGTATTATATGAAATAATGTAAAGGCTGTGGGCTACCTATGTTTCTCCCTTCTTCTCTGCCTGCAAACTGATGTTGATATTAGTGGCAGAAGTATTGTGAAGGACATCTTTCATTACTGTTGGCTGACAAAGAGGATGGTGCTGAAGTGTCACCAGTACAGACAGCTGAGATCTTTTAAATGGCTGAACTGTAGAGAAAACATCATTTTCACTTCTGGAAAGTGTATCCCACTGCTTGCTTCCCTTAGCTGGTTGCATTGCTGCTGTCTGTCTGTGGCTTTCCCTTTCCTCTACACTGGAAGCAAGTGGGGGCTTGTGAAGGAATGTCTTTAGGGAACAGAAAGGCAGATGATTCAGTGATAGCTGCATCCTCATCTGGGACAGCCATCAGCACAGAGAGAAATCAGGGAGAATTAAGAGATCAGCAGCTTGTTATCAATCCACCATCACTCTTGTTTTTGGATACAGCCAGAGTTGGCATTAGATGCTGTGCAATGCTGGGGTTATGGGCCTATTCCTTTCCACCTGCCCATTGAATGACTTTCTCTTTGGCTAGCTTCATTAAGTGTTCCCTGTCTCCCTGACCTCCAGCCCCAGAGAGTTGCCCTGGTTTCTCACCAGAAAACAGTACCTAATGTCAGCACTATCACTAACCTGCATTATGCTGCTTCTAGCTGTAAATGTTTGGCTTAATCTTTGAAAAGTAATTGCTAGACACTTATGGGAAAAACAAGGAAGAAATGAGTCAGAAGCATAGAGCTTTGGTTAATTTATGGAAAGTAGCAATCAAGTCACTTAAAATTGAGTAAGTCAGACAGTGGGCTTGACACAGAAAAATAATTATCTATTGACTAACTACATCCTGCAAATGTGCTTTTGTCTTTTATTTTACCATGCCTTCTATCACTATCACTTCTATCTATTGTCCTGCTTCTTCAGTGGATATAGTTTTGTATTCCTTGTCCTGTTTTATATGATAAATACACAAGGCAAATTTTTTCCCCAAAAGTAACCAGTGACCTTGAATGTGTTCAACTTTTTTGTGCTCAGCTTGAGACACCTAAAGGAATCTCTTTTTCCCAGGGTGAATCCTCTGCATCCTCAGTAATGGCTTATGATGAAGGTGCTTCCAGCAGATTGCACAAAAGATCACTAACTTCTGCAAATGTACATCTCCTATGTAGGCAGCAGAGAGCCTGCAGGCAAAATGTCTTCAGGGAGAAAGCAAAATCAGTTAATTTTTTGTGAGTCTATGTTTTTCTGTGATAACCTATCAAATGTTTCACCATATTCTTGCACTTCTTTTCTGGCAGCTCAGTAAATTTGTATCTTCCGAAATTCACGCTTTATGGGACATATGACCTAAAAGAAACCTTATATAAAATGGGCATTATGGATCTATTCACTGATAAGGCTGACCTCTCTGGGATCACTGGGCAGCCCCAGCACAGAATTTCCCAGGTAAGTCATACTGCTTTGAGTTTTGTGGGCCGATGGTTTCTGACACTTGTATCACTCTCTGTACAATTATTCATGGTGCAAAACTCATGTAAAGAGGCTTTGCTTCACATGAAAAGGCAGCTGTTGGCATTCAGAGTATTTTGTCCACATAACTTGCACTGTATGTGCAATTGGGTTGGAGCAAGTTACAAGTTTGTAATTTCTTAATAATCTAGGTTATTTTGACCTGCTATGAAACAGATATGACCAAATCATCATTCATCCACACTTTGGTATCCTCTGCATGGCTGCTCCTGTTTGTGTCTGCCTTCTTTAGCCTGCTTGTGGGCAAGTAGGGAGCTGTAGGGTGTATTGCTGCTTGTATTTTATGGAGGTGAGGGGAGAGGAAAAACACAGCTTGCTTTTAAACTGCTTGGGGGAAAGGAAAATGCAGTTATTGCAAACATTTGGCTTCAAGCATATGAACAATGACTACAAGGCCCAGGCAAAAGCTACAGGTCATGCTTCAATAAATCTAGAATTTAAAGCTGACAAGCAGTGCAAACTTTACTGTCTAATGAAGAAAACAACTGCCCTCATGACCTCAAGTGGACATTAGGGAATCAGGATCTGTCAGTGTCTTGATATTGAAAAGTAAAACTTTTGTGTTTCTCTGCTTTATCCCCCATTTCTGGCCCTTCCTCTTTGCCCCCATTTCTCCCAAAACATGAAGAAACATAGGAAATATAATTTCAAATTTCTATTCACTGGACTAATCTGCATGTTATTTCTTCAACTACATAAACTTCTAATACGCAGTTAAATATGATCTTACTCTCTTAATATTTGGTCTAGATGTACAGATCTCCATGAGTGGATGCAAGGAATAAGAAAAGAAATAAAGCAAATATTTTCACTAAAAAGGACATGCCCCTCCACTAGAGAGTAACTTTTTCTCTCTGGTGCTAGAAATCTGTGCTGCATGTAACTTGCTGATTTTTTTCCCCATACCTTTGCTGTCTTTAAGCAGTGGATGCTCACGTGTTCATCTGATGCTTGTTTCTTACTGATGCCTTTTCCTGGTCTTCAAATCAAGAATTGAACACGGTTGGAAGGGAGAAGGGGATTTTAACTCCGTATTTATTTTAAGGATCCTTAGGTGCACCACATCCAGGTGGAATGCACCTCAAAGCATACTGCAATGTACAGCTACGATAGATCTGGTATTATATTATAGGTCTTACTAATGAGCACATCTATCAAAAATTCCCCAATGAGAGGCTCAAATGAGCCCCCCTCCCCAAGGAACCTTCCCCTGGATGGTTCTATCTTAGTTTACAAAATGTGTTCTTTAGAGAATCTTGGTGTCTGGGCACACTGATCCCTAGCTACAAGCCTTCTAAGGTGTTTAGTCTCCTAGTTTAACAAAATAAGCCTAAGAATATTTTAGTACAAAAAGCACTAAAAATACAAAAGCTATAAAAGGTATATAAAAAGGGTATAAAAGAAAAGGATATAAAATCATCATGGCATCATTACCAGTAACTTCTACAGGTACTTTTAACTCTCATTCTTATTAACTGACTACTTTTGTACTCTCTTGACTTGTAAAATGTCTGTTTCTTCACAGGCTATTCACAAGGCTGTGGTAAAGGTGGATGAGACTGGCACCGAAGCAGCAGCTGCAACAGGCATGGAAATAGTGCCTATGTCCGTTCCAGTTACAATTAAATTTAACAGGCCTTTCCTAATGGTCATCACTATTGAGAACACTTTACTCTTCATGGGAAAAATTGTGAACCCTCTGAAAAAAGAATAAGTTAATGTACAAGTCAGGTGTGTGATGATGACCACTCTTAAATCAAGTATTAGACCTGATGAGTATGGCATGGCTACAGAGGGGCTCTCCACCTCTTAACTGATGTTATTCACTGTTTTTTGTAGATGAGATTCTTCATCAATTTAAGTTGTCATAGTTGCATGTTTGTTCGGGCCTTGCTTCTTTTTTTTTTTT
>VXAC01005948.1:626133-695614 GCA_013399225.1 Rhipidura dahli
GCAGTGAGAGAGAGGGGGGGGGGGAAGGGGGGGGAAGCATATTCACACAGAAAACTAAACTAGAATTAAAAAGAAAAAATTTCAGAAATACAAGTCTCTATCAGATCAGGGAATACTCCCTTGCCAAAAAGAACAATCCCAGAGCATTAAATTTAAAACTGTAATAAGTAAGGACAAAGACAACTTTGAGGGAAAGAAACTTGCAGAAATCATGCCACAAAATAATATTTTTTTTTTCAAAAAGATAATTTCAAAGAGCCTGAGGGGCCAGTAGATGTTCAAAGTGTAAAAGAAGTATTCAAGGGGGACACTGGCAAAACAGAAAAGCTCAATCCATTGCACATGTGCTTCCTTTGCAGTGGTTGAGGTTAAACCACTATTACAAGTTGAACTAACAACAGAAGAGTATTAAGGGGGAAAAAAATGTAGTCAAAGAACAAGTTACAACATATTACCCTGATTGTTTAGTATGCAGGCAAGAGCACTTAGCTGTCTCAAGGAAAATGTTAAGCTTTCTACACTGATGCAACAGTTAAATTGTCTCTGTACCACAGTAACAGGAAGTGATAAATGCGATGTTCAATTTTTTCAAAACTATGCAGGTGAGCATCTGAAGTGCAGAACAGTTAGTTCAACTTCACTTTTTTGAAACTGCTGCATTTTTAGTTCTATGAATAAGTACGACAAAATATTGAACAATAAACATGACTGTCATAGAAACATAGAATCTTCTAGTTTGGAAAAGACCCTAAAGATCAGCTTGAGCCCTTAATCCAGGACTGCCAAGTCCAACCCTGTCACTAAGTGACACATCTGCACATCTTCAAAATACTACCGCGGTCGTGACTCAATCACTTCCCTGGGTAGCCTGTTCCCATGTTTGACAACCCTTTCCATGAAGAATTTTTTCACAATACTCAATTTAAACCCCCCCAGCAGAGCAACTTGATGCCATTTCTCTTGTCCTGTCACTTGTAACTTGGGATAAGAAACTGACCCCCACCTGGGTACACCTTCCTTCCTCCTTTTAAGAGAATTGTAGAGAGTGATAAGGTCCCCCCACAGCCTCCTTTTCTCCAGGCTAATCACCCCCAGCTCTCTCAGCCACCCCCCATTTGACTCTCTAGACCCTTCACCACCTCTGTTGCCCTTCTCTGGACACGCTCCAGCCCCTCAATATCTTTCTTGTTATGAGGGTCCCAGAACTGAACAGAGGATTTGGGGTGTGGCCTCACCAGTGCCAAGTACAGGGGGACAATTCCTGCCCTGGTCCTGCTGGCCACACTGTTGCTGATCCAGAATGCCAGGATGCCACTGGCCTTCTTGGCCACCTGGGCACAGCTGGCTCATGTTCAGCTGCTGTCAAATGGCACCCCCAGGTCCTTTTCCACAGGGCCACTTTCCAGCCACTCTGCCCCAGCCTGTAGCTTTGCAGGTGGTCATTTTGACAAGTTGCTTTGGGACAGTTTCAAAGGCTTTACTAAACTCCAGGTACACAACATCCACAGTCATTCCTCATTCACTCAACTGGTCACCTTGTCAGAGAAGGAGGTCAGGTCAGTCAAGCAGGACCTGCTTTTCATAAACCCATGCTGGCTAAGCCTGATCACCCAGTTGTCCTCTCCATGCCATGTCATGGCACTCAGGAGGATCTGCTCTGTAACCTTCCCTGTCAATGAGGACAGGGAAGACTGTCCTGTAATGCCCCATATCCTTCTTCTGGCCCTTCTGGTAGATGGGCAGCACATTTGCCAACCTCCATTTGTCTGGGACCTCCCTGATGAGCCAGAACTGCTGATAAATAATTGAAAGTGGTTTGGTGAGGTCTTCCACCAGCTCCCTCAGTTCCCTCTGTGTCTAAGTGGTGCAAGAGGTTGCTGGCCATTTTCCCTTGGATTATGGGGGTTTCATTCTTCCCCCTGTGCCTGCCTTGCAGCTCAGAGGTCTGGGTACCCTGTGAACAACTGGTATGATTATTAACAACTGAGGCAAAGAAGGCACTCAGAATCTCAGCCTTTTCTTCATCCATTATCACAATCTTCCCTCTTGCATCCAATAAAGGAGGGAGATTCTCTTTAGCTGCTTGTTGCTAATGTATTTATAGAAACCGTATATTGTTTTTTACAGCAGTAGCCAGAATCCTTTGCCAAAGAATTCTTTGAAAGAGTTGATATGTCCATGTGTTATAATGGTTTGGTTGGTATATGTCACATACTTCTGAAAACTTATAAGATTCCTTAGGACAGGAGCCAAAAACAATTGTACACTAGTAGGGAGGGAATACCCTTTATAAGCAGTGAGTTTAGGTATGCATTATTCAGAGAAGTCAGAGATGATGTGGGACTTCATTAAATTGTGACATGACACATTTTGCTGATGATTTCACCTTGTTCATTGGGAAGGATCTCACAGTACGCAGTGGCTGGCTGATCAGAGGAGAATCACTGTCACTAAATATGAGGCAAAAAACGCAAGGAAAAAAGTCCTTGGTGTATATACTTGGCATGATGGTCTCAGGTTGCCACTCAGGACAGAGATTTTGCAGTGATGCTGGATAGGCCACTGAATATGTCTTTCCTGTGCCCAGTGAAAAGGAGAAAGGAAACCAAACAGTGGGACATGCAAAGAAAGGGAGAAAGAGAATGGAAACCTCCGTGTGCCCCTGTTCCATGACATGCCTACAGGGTTTGCTGGATACTGAACTACATGAATCTTTAATCTAAGCTGAGGGTGCCCATTTTGTGCAGCTCATAGGATGAGTTACATGTATATATACACTAGATATGTGTTCTACTGTGTATCTACAGGCTCTACTTACAGCCAAAGCCTAAGTAGTTTGTTTTCCTTTTGCTGTGCCTAAGGGTGTCCAAGACCTTTCAGGGCATTTTTATTTCCTCGGTTAACAGCAACACTTCTCTCAGCTCATTGGTTCAGTAGGAAATTACTAAAAATCTAAGCCAATTTATATGATTCAATATTTTAGGAGCATTCATTATCTAAAAAAAACAAAAAAAAAAAAAAAAAAAAAAGAAGGGGGGGGTTTTTTTGAGAGTTTAAAAAGGTCTTTTTATCACTTTGAATGGTTGAAGTGAATTTACATTTGCCTTCATATTTGCAGTTTTGGTCTTTTTGCAACCATTAATTATACTTCTTACAACCACATGAATGTCCTGCTATTTACCAGTGAACCTTCACAGAGATTCCAACCAGATCTATTGTATCTCTTATTTAATGTTTCTGTGTCTTGTTGTTTTATTTCTCCATCAAATGTATGTATATTTTTTTTAAACAGGAACATCTCCTTGTTTGTTGGTTTTTCCCATCAGATTCATAGCAAACTTGAATAATATTTACTTTTAAATATGAATTAGCTCTCAGTATACCAGCTCTAAACTGGTTTTCCTTGATATCTATTACCTTAAAGTATATGATAAATATGGTTTTAGTTCACAATAAAAGGCAAATGAGAATAAAACTATGAGTGGCAAAAATAATGATATCCTCATTCCTCAGGTCCTCTACAACTGATAGAGAGGATTTTCCATCCTGACTTGAAGAACTGAGTGCACGATCAAAACTTTCTTGTAAACAATTGTTTTCTTTCTAGTCAGACTTTTCTACAACTGTGTTTAAATAATGTCTGTAGTCCCTTATTAGTATTATCTTCACATACAATAAATTACCTTTCTCTCCCAAGAGAAATTTCAATACATCAAATTTTCCACAAGTTGTTACAAAAATTTAAATTCTCAGCAAATTGCCTAAAAATTGTTTTGAATTTTGTTTTCCATTTTATTGTTAAATAATAGGAAAATTGATCACTTCATATTATCTTATAAAATAAAAATTAACATGAAACATTTTCATCATTTCTCTTTCAAAACATTGACAAAGTAAAATATCCATGAAAATGTTAAGGTTTCTCTGACTTTGCTTTCTTACATGGAAATTTCTCTCTCAGAATACTTCCAAGAAGTCTTTCTGAGAAAGGATTTTTAAGTGGAACATTATGGGTTACAGGGAGAATATGGGTACTTGTGCAATCTAGGAAAGTTTCTCAGGTGCAGAAAAAAGTTGAGCATTTGTGAAGTAGGTTGTAAGTAGTAGAACACTGAAATTATATCTTGGGTATAACCCTACTACCATCAAAGATAAATAGGGACCTCCAGCTCAAAGGATTTAGGAACTTCTTAGTTTTGACTGGCCACTGAATGCCTACAGAGCAGTAGAAAAAATAATTGCTTTTACACTAAACTATGAACTGAAATATGTTTAGAACATGCTGGTAAAAAATTTCCTCCTTTGTAGACAATGAATGCTCTTAGACATAGTCTTGGCTTGCAGGATTCTGTTTCTGGCGAGGAGACCCTATTCACTGTGCTTCAGAAGTTACTTCAGGAAGGATACCAATAGTTCAGAGATTTCCGGAGATCAGGGAAGACTAAGTGCCATCTCTGCTGTAATATTTGGGTGTTGGGTTTGGAGCTATAGTAATTATGTGTGTGGAGGCGAATTAGAAAAACAAACGTGTTTGTTAAGAGATTAATTCAATCATCATTAGTATGAGAGTTGGAGCATTCACAAAGGCCAGAGACCGGTTCAAACTGGTTTTGATAATCCCCACCCACCTAAGTTCTACCAAAGGCATTAATTTAAAAACATTGCATCATCAAGGAAAAAAAAAATACTCTCACTGGATGATCAATGAACCTAAGAGCAGGCCATTGTCACCTAGAAGCTCTTGTGACCTGATTAACCTTTTTGCTCTCTACGGCTGAGCCCCATTCCTGCTGACCCCAGCCCTAGAAGTGCCATAATGCTCTGCTGCTCTATGCAGGAAAACACCTGGGTATTCTGTGGAAATGGGTCTGGGCTTTCCCTGCTCCCCAAAGGCTGAGTTTCAATTAAGGGTCTTGCTGTGACTCCTTTGGGAATGCCTTTCTCTATAATTCTTCAACAGGCTCTATTTGCCATTGCTCTCCAAGCTAATGGAGGAAGCAGGGGTAGAGGAATGGTGTGCCAAGCTGAGAGCGGTCTGCAAGTGACTGTGTGTGATGTGAGGAAAGGCAGGAAAGGAATGCCAGAGGAGATACTAGTCTGTAGGAGACAACACTAGACAGAGTATTGTCAGGTTTGGATTAGGGAAGTTTTGTCACAGTTCCAACAGTTTTGCTGTTAAAAAGAACAGATTTGAGATGCTTGTGGTTGAGTGCATAGAAAAATGGCTTAGTTAACTTGTCATCATATTAATCTACGGTATGATTTTTAAAAGCTACGTGGAGTTGGTCTAAATCTTCTCCCAACATGGCTAAAAGCAGTGGCCACAGAAAAATTTAATCTACTCAATATCCATTCAAAATAAAATTGAAACCTGCCTCCCTTGTGCACTTGTTCCCTGGTGGATTCCTGGCTTTGTACCCTCATATTCAACAGAGCTGTTCCATATGAGTAGGGAGACTGACAAGGTGTAATAAACAAGGCAAATTGACTCTGTGGCTTGCAAGACCACTTTCTGGGTCCTTTTTTTGAGCGTTAGCCAAAATTCATATGGTATGCTTGGACAGCTGAACTTCTGAGTCACAGAATAATGTCATTAGTGTCACAGAATAATGTCATTAGTGTCACAGACTAATGTCATTAGTGTTTACTTCAATCCACTTTGATCAACCTTACTTGATCAGCTGCATGATTAAAGGTAGACATTTGATTCAGTATCACTCAGGAGTATATAGAAGGTAAAGAATTCAGATGAGATGGTCCCAGATAGCAGGGTCAGTGGACCAAATGGGAAGGTGAAGAAGAACTTTTTAATGAAGGCTTTCAGAATAATGTTAGTTGCTTAAGTCTTGAATTACTCATTGGGACGGTTCTTGTTAACTATATTTTCATGTTGTATAGACACACATTTATTAAAATTTTAAGTACTATATTGCTGTTGGAAACCCATAATTAATTGATTAATTCCTTTCTTTCTTTAACGCAAGAACATTATTAGGAAAGAAGGACAGACCAGTAGTTACAAAGCATTGGGCTGGGACTTGGGAGTTTCTGCTTCCCTTCCCAGCTCAGTCACAGGTTCACATCACAGAAACCTAGTTTCTGGGCTGCTTATAGTTACCCACTAACACTGACCATCCTTCCTCTCTTAGCTTACACAGTCAGAGCAGGGGTTAGGTGCCTTACCATAGCTAAGCAATATGATTTTAAAAGCACAATACTGCATGGGTAATAGATGAAGAGGTTCAGGTGAAACAATCCCTGCTGGCATGATGCTTGGGTCAAACTGAAAGATTAAAAAAATTTCAGTGAGCACAATGGTCTTATCCTCCTCTATTTTCCTGTATAAGTTTCTTATGTTGTAGGTGCTGGCAGCAGATATTTGCATTTTCTAGACATGAAAGAAAAATGTCTGGTATACGGATTGGCATGTGCAGAGTCATGTGGTGCATACAGGTTATTTATAATTGCAATACTTGGGTGTGCTTAATCACCTGTCCCCATGCTTTAATGCACCTCAGTAACTACCACCCCTTGAATACAAGTGCTAAGCATACCGGGAAAGAACACATTTTACAGAAAGTCCAGAGGACTTTTTATGGAAGCATGCAATTGAGGAAACTTTCAAATTTCACTTTGAAGTTATATAAATCTGCATCCTACAAACCACAGATTTGCAAATTGTGTGCCACTCTTATCAAGGCAGGTGCCATGGAATGAAACTGATAAAAAATTATCCTGTCTTCATAAAACTCAATAAAGAACTAAAGCAATGCTCAAGACCTTTGAAAGTATTTTTTATTTTCACACCACCTAATCTCTAAGTGAGGAAGTTAGATGTGTCATTTTTATCTTAAAGAAGGTTCAAACTGAGCTGCTCAATGGAGATAGCCATCTATCCTAAATTTTCTGTCCAGTGGTTCCCTCATCAGGCAATCCATCCCAACCTGAAATCAGTCCAGTATCCAGAGCAGTACTTGGCCAATGAAAGATATTATTGGATATCTTTATTATTTTGTCACGTATTTTGGTGGTTAGAAGGAAAAGAAAGTAGAATGCATACTATTTTTTGACAATATCCCAGATAGAAATCATCCAGATATTAAAATCTTGTGGCTCTTTCACTACTATTATTAGTGTTACAGAAATATTCTGAAAAGAAAATCCATGGTAAAGCTGTAACATGTAGAAATAATGAAAAAAGAGCTTTCTTTTGAAAGATTCTGGGACCTAAATAAAGGTTTCTATTGTTACTAATGAGCAACCTGCCTACTCTCTGCCCCTTGTACAGGAGACTGTGGTTCCTGTGTCATACACGCCAACCTGCACACACTGAAGCAGCAATAGGGGGTTCAGCTGTTCAGTTGTTATTTGTGCCCCACACATGTTACACAACTTCTACATTTAGTGTATAATTTGCAACTGGAATTGGTTTTCCAACTGAAAAATTATGATGAGTGTTCACTATTGGTCATTGCCACTGGTAATTTTTTTTAAATGTTTGTCCCTGTTCTGTACTTTGTTCATGTTGAATGATGATAATTCAAACAAGAAAACCATTTTATGAGCAGAACTTACCTCTCCTTGTGCATGTTTTCTTCACTGCATATAGACTATATTTCATCCTGATTTCACAGTCCCTTTCTAAACTACTGAATTTTGTCCTTCTGATAAGACTGCAGAGGAGATTCTCCAAGAAATATTGAAAGCATGGTATGACCCTGTGAGGAGATTGGGCCTTTATTCTTCATTGTATACCTCATCCAGACTAGAAAAAACATAGTTCACCAGACATGCCTACATCCCCGATCTTTGCAATTTTTCCTGCATTCTGACTGCCTGATCCTTCCCGAAGACTATTACATTACTCAAGACTGTCAGCAAGGAAATGGAGGAGATGGCAATGTCCATTTCTTCCCTAATTCCTATTTCCTTCGTATTGCTGCTCTGTCAATATACCTGTGGTCTATATTCTTTTTACCAAAAAGTCTTTGTGTAAGTTATGACATAATAGATTTATAGGTATAAGATTTTTTGATATTTGAAGTAACTTGTGTGTCTGTGAGCAATAATCCCAGAAGAACTTTTATTGTTGCTAAATTGACACAAAAACTCTAATTTCCTTACCTAAGGTGTAAAAGGCTAACAAGAACCCTGGACAAGTTGAGTGGTTCTTTTGTCATTGAATACACCAGCTATTGGTTAATTAAGAACTCTTTAAACCTGCTTTGGAATTTTCTACTCAAAACAAAGCAAACTGTCGGTACGATGTTTGCAAGATGTCAGAAAATGCATGAAATGTATATATGGCTCTATTTCTTTTAAAGATGTCAAAATGTGAGCTGTGGTGTGGTATAGAAACTGACCTAAATGAACTATACATCAGTAACATGGACTTGGGCAATGTAGACTTCATTGGGATTTTAATTTTCAGAAGGAATAAAACACATCTGTTTGGTTATTTCAGTATTCTGTACTTTTATTCCTTTAAAAATAAAGAGTAGAGCAAAATATCTCGTTCAGTAGATAAATTATCAGTATGAAGCTGGTTGACATGTTTTCAGGACTTAGAGCTGAAACTGTGGTCAGTAGGGAGGTTGGACTGCAATAGCTCGTGACAGTGTGTGGTACACCTGGCATGCGTGCGTCTGTCTGCTCATCATTTTAGTTTCAAGCTGCTGTAGCACCTTATTCCTGCTGCTATAATGAAATAATAAGGAAATGCCTTGTTAAAGTTTAGCTCAACATTATTAAAAACAAAACAGTAATTACAAGGCACACAAATGAAAGAGAAAACAAGAGGCTTATAACCATTTTGTAACACAGTTTGTCCTTGACCACCATGACCTGTTATTCACCTGGGCTTTGATGAGTAAAATAATCTCTGTGTTTGTGACGTTTACAGCCAGAGTTAGTTGGAACAAGTAAAAAGGGAAGGGGGGGTGGGAAGGGGAGGGGAAGAAATACAAAGGAAAACAAAGAACGGGAGTGTCCAGAAAACATTTATCTATGTTGTGTCTCCATATTTATCTATGTTTGTAACAACAAAATTACACATGTGAGTAAACAAGTACAAAGAAAAGAGTCATCACTAATGGGGAAATGTATTTCATGTCACCTCTCAATCATGGTCTTTGTTGTTAACTGGAAAAATTCAGTCATCTCGATCCATCAGCATTCATTCCTATTGGGAAAAGTTAATAGACAGAAGCAGCACTTGTTTTCATTTGAACAATTTAAAAGTGTGTGAGAGGGCAAGGAGAATGAGAAGTGGATGTGCCCATGCAGTATGCAAATGTGTGGGAGTAAACAGCCTGTTGCTTGTATTCCCACCACCTGCCCAAGGCACTGAGATGCACACAGAACTGAGATAGATGAAGGGACCACATCAGCCAGGGTGGGAAACCCATCATGGAAACGTCCATCACAAACCTCCATGTATTAAGCTACAGAGTGAGAAGGTACAGGCAATTACTTTGTCATCCATATACAGGCTGCGGATCATGCAGAAGGTTTGTCTCTGGATGGATTTTGGAAGAGCACCGAGCTGATGTGGTACGTGGCTGTCAGTTCCATGTGTGCTTCACGGCACAGAAAGCCTGATTTCTGGCACTGCGAGTCAGCACCTGTTTCCAGGGATTCCAGGCACAACCTCCCGGTTTCCTGTAGGTTCCTAATCACACAACCTTTGCAATTATCTCCTCCACATGGTCAGAGGTAGCAGACAGGATGTCACAGCTGCTATCAAAATGGCTGAAGATTGTCAGCTTCTTTGGCTGAATAACAGAGATGATCCTTGCGAACCCTGTTTCATCAATATTTGCTTTGTTTCCTCCTTTTTTGTGGTTGGCTCTAATTTTTATCGGGTCTGTGTAATGTTTAACATCTCTACTTAAGCAGAAGATGATGTAGCAGTATAAGTAACAGTGTGGGGAACAGCATGGTCAGCTGAATTCAGCGGGGCTTCTGATTTTGTAAGTACTACACATTAATTTTTCTTAGAGACTTGCAAATGATGCTTTCTGCAGTCAGTGGAATTTTAATATTAAGTTAATTTCATTTGTCTGCTTGTGATTTGGTTCTGTGTGGATGTTGCAATGAAATAATAACCTAGCAGATGTGCAAGGGACCCGTGGGACCTGCTGTTCTGGGGGAATATGCTTAGACTGAAATCAAACTAAAGAACCCTTTGAAGTCACGAGGGCATATTAAGTACTTGTTAAAACAGAATACTGATGTAATCACCTTTCAGGTTGGAAACAGCCTTCACAGTGATTCAAAATCAGAACAATCCCACTAGTGACTGAACAACCAGGTCCAATTTAAAAACTCTTCCGGTGACTTAATTTATAAAGCAACTATTGAATTGCTAAGGCCAGGTTCTCTAATTAGGACTGGGGTGAGTGTAGGGGGTGGGTATAAGGCCAATATTTAAATTTAATTGCCCCTTTAATTCCCATAGACAAACTAATATGTGGTCTGGAAGAGAATTATTTTCTGAACTTCCAATTTGCATAGAAAGTACTTCCAGATTTAACAAAGCCCTTCCAATTTCTTTAGCTTTGAAATGTTAATACAAATATTGTGTCAGAAATTTTCTAATCTCAATGTTGAAATTAACATGATTTTAATCTCTAAAGGGAAGAGTATGTGAGAAAAACTTGATGCCAATATTCAGTGTTTTCCAGCTTTTGATGGAAGCACTTATTTTAGATTTCTGTCGAGAGCTATGATACCAGGAGAAGTTTTTAAACTTATCTGTTATAGCCGAGGTTAAAAACAGAGCCGTGCTTAATATAAGCTTGCTGCAGAAAAAAAACCCCTCCAAATCATACTCTTTGCTTCAGAAATTTTTTAAAATTTATGCTAAGCTCTGTATGAATACAGGAAGAAATTATGGATAGAAAGTTTTTTTTTTCTTTCTCACTTAAGTTTGCAATATCTCAAACAATTAGAGAAAAATAGACTATGACAGTAAACATCAAATACTTTTGAGACACATTTATATTATTTCTTCTGTTTTCCAAAGTACATAAGGGTTGTTTGGGTTTTCCTTTTTTTTTTTTTGGCTCTGAAGAAGAGGAAGAGTTCTGCTTAAGAAATGCAAATAGTTGAATCATATTCCTATCTAGAACCATACTCCATCTTTTGGTTTAAGGAAATTCAAATTTAGTGTTACCACTTGTTACTGAGGGCCACTGCAGTGGGCCCTAGCTGATCTTAGACCGACTCAGCATACTCAAATCCTAGCAAATATGAGAACACACAGCTATCTATATGTTTGTTAGGAAAACAAGACCATCAATACAAAAACAAAACAACTGGTTAATCATCAAGAATCCTTGAACTTGGGCTGCCCTCAGAAACTCTAAATCTTTAGATAGTATATACAGTCATCTTTCATATCTAGGAATGAATTTAGGACCAAGAGAATTTTACTGTGGGACATGGGAAAATACATTCCTGAAAGAAAATACAAACAGGCTGTGTTGGCTGGAAACCAGAAGAGGAGCCATGACAGTAGAAAAGTTCTAGAAATGTTTTCACATAGAAGCTGCCAGAGCAAAAAGCTTATTTTCATCGACAGCTGGTTACAGTTCTGAAGAAGGTTTATATGAGATGTCTCCACAGAACTTCAGGGAACAGAATTCAGTAAACCAGAGGCTTGTTCCAGCTCCTATGGAGAGCAGGGGGCTCATGTGAAATATATCATGTCAGCTTTAAGAGAACAAGCATCATGAAGAAACTTGTCATCTCCAAGGGAATTATTCTGTGTCCTTTGATTTCCAAATGGGATTAGTGCTCCTCTTCCTCTTTGACCCAGGTCCTTCCCACATCCCGTGAAGGTTAACCCACGGTGAGGGGCAAACCACCACTTCCGAAGTCACAAGCACTTGTTGCAGCTCCCCCAAAAGGAGGATTCCTTCATTCCAATCATGAACCTCATTATTTGATGCAAACCTGCTGCTTGCCACGTCATTGTGCCCACCTTTGTGTGCACTGCTGTCATGGCACAGGATGCCCCAGGCTTTTGCAGTGAATTTTTCTTGACGTTCATGTAGATGACGTTCTTCCATCACTTATCAGCTGTGGCCAGTAACTGGCCATGTGAGTAAGTAACCACGAAGCAGACAGGGATGTGAATTTAACAAGCAGCTGATAATCCATGATAGCTGTCTGTCCATGAGCTGCTGCCCTGAGGAAAGTGAGGGAATTTACCCCAGTCCCACGGAGTAGTGAGCTGCCTCATATTTCCTTACATTTACCAAATTGATTTTGGGCAGATGCTGTGGAGTATTTGAAGTCTTTGAAACCAACACACTGTCTTGCCTTGTGATAATTTGTTTGTTTAGATGTACCCTATAAGAGACAGTGTTTTGGGAAGATAATGTCATTGTTAATAAGGATTATTATGGACTGTAGCTTTATATTTTCATTGCCAATGGAAAAAAGTATTGCCTTTTCAGAGCAGTTACCATGGAATATTATGGTCTTATTATGCCTGACATTTTAATCTATAACCTGGTTGAATTTGTTAAATAAATTTGACATTGTGCCCATGAGAACTTTAAGCATCCTAAGTACATTAGATATGTACAGTTGAACTATGTAATATTTATGCTAACAAACTATTCATTATTTCTTACTACCAAGCACATCATTACCATCTGCTAATTTAATGACTGTTTATTTTGTGACAGAATAATTTGAAAAGAAGATGAAGTGTCTCCTGTGCCTGTGTTTACTCCTTACTGTTCTTTGTGCTGTAACCCGTTGCTGCCCTGAAGACATTTGCCATGAAGTCAACAATACTAATCTGCGTGATGGAAGAGAAAATTTATTAGCATACAGCTGTAACAAGAAAGGCTCTAACTATGCAGATTTTGTATTTAGATTTTACAGACAGGTTACATCAAAAGAAGCTGATAAAAATGTTTTCTTTTCTCCCATGAGCATCTCCACTGCCTTTGCCATGCTGGCTGTTGGTGCTAAGTCAACAACTCTGTCTCAGATTTTTGAAGGGCTGGGCTTTGATGACCTGACTGAGACTCACATTCATGATGTACATGAAAGTTTTCACAAAGTTTTGTCAGTACTGAACTGTGCTGATGTTAATATCACATTAAATATAGGGAATGCCCTTTTTACAGCTACTGGATATGAACCACAGGAATCATTTTTACAAAATACCAAGCAATTTTATGATGCAGATTTTTTTTCTAGTGATTTTCATAAACCAGATGAAGCTGAGAAGCAAATCAATAAATATGTAGAGGAGAAAACCAAGGGGAAAATTCCTGAATTAGTTGGTCATCTTGATCCAAGTACTGTACTGGTTCTTGTTAACTATATTTATTTTAAAGGTAAGATATTTAACATACTATTTCAATAGATGGTTTTGATATAAAATAAAAATTTTAGGGAACTTCTGATGATTTATTACCAGAGTGACTATTTAGGAAAGAGCTAAACTGTGCAGGACCTGTGAAATAAATATTAGATCTGGCCAAGAGCAGAGATTGTTGAGAAATACTGGTTTCTTGGTTTTGACCCAATTTGCTTGAAAGTTGTGGACAGAGAAGTTCCACTCTAGTGGATGCCTCATAGACAAGGATCCATGTGGTCTCACTGGTCTGAGGCCGTAATGACTAAAGATGTGTCCAGGATCTCTTTGCTGACTGTACATGCCAGTCAGACTTGGTGGACTGACATCCTTGCTCAAGGATCCCAGTTTTATGCTAGATCCAGGTGCTCTGCATGAAAGCCTGGGACATAGCATGTTGAGGGCCTCTGCTTCTGGAGCCTTGCTCAAATGTTAGGACCCTTTAATTGCTGATGAATTCCACACCAGGCTGATTGCAGCCAGCTTGCATGGGGTATGGCCTAACAGAAAAGGCATAAAAAGGTCCTGTGAATGACTACTTAAGTGACTGCATTTAAATGGCATAAAAGGCATTACATAGGGTTACAGTAGAAGAAAGACTCTCAAATGGTCATCAGCCTTTGGTTGTTCTTCAGCAAGACATGACATGCTCACACTAACTGTGATGAGCTTACTGCACATCTAAAATGCTTTACTGTGTGTTAGGAGGAGGTTGAAGTGATTTACTGAGCCTCTTGTCCCATCAATATACCTCCAGTGTCCTACATTAAAGCTAATTTAGATGAGCCATTCTTTATGACCTTCACATTTGAGTGCAACAACATCTCTTTTTCCCCATTAGCTGCCTGGGAGAAGTCTTTTGATCCTTTGCGTACATATGAGGATGATTTTTTTGTGAGCGCAAATGTATCTGTTAGAGTTAACATGATGCAGCGTGATGGCATCTCAAACACCTACTATGACCAGGATCTCTCCTGTGTGGTGGTAGAGCTGCCTTACCAGGGCACTGCACGAGCATTGCTTATTCTGCCTGACGATGGAAAGATGAAGCAAGTGGAAGATGCTCTCTCCAAGGAAACTGTTTGTAAATGGGAGAGCAAACTTGTGACCAGGTAACTCTAGGTATATGGATTGCTATATCTGAGGACACATCACTTCTTTTAAGAGAAAATGCCAATTTCAGATCACCTCCTACTGGACATAATGTCCTGGTTTCATAAAGGGAAGTTTTAAGCAATTCCCCAAATGAGTCAGAGCAGACCATAATCACTAAGAAATTGCAGGCTCTGTGACCTGACAGAAGAGGTCACGGCATTGTAACAGCTGCCTCAGGACTTGCTTGGCTACTTTTTGACTCCTCTTTCATGGTGTTAACATGATTCATTTCCTTCACCATGTCTTAGATTTTATCCTCCTTTTCCCTTACTTTAGGCTTTCCACTAGCAGTCTCCTTACTCTCTGTGACCCTCTAGCCAAAAATCCCTACTAGCTATGTATGTGGCACTGGGATAAAAGAGTGACAACGAAGAAATTTGTTTATTTTCCCAAAATCAAATAGAGAATGTAGATACAGAAAGATGGTGCCAAAATTGCTCAAGGAATACAAAGGCTACCATCAAACAAATTCGCAATCAAAAGAATGCTTTCAAGTGTTGTGTGCTATCCACCCTGCTGGCTGAGACAAGGCTGCAAGGGCTCACTGCTCTTTTGTTTTCTTTGACCAACAGGAGATTAAATCTGCAGTTACCAAAGTTTTCTATTAGTGGGTCTTACGATGTTAAAACCCTGTTTGAGCAAATGGGCATTACTGAAGTGTTCTCAGGTAATGCTGATCTGTCTGGAATTAGCGGCAACCACGATCTCCAGGTTTCACAAGTAAGTAGACAGAGCTGGTGATGGGATGGTGGCTGGTTGTTTTGATCATTTGTGTCTGGGATTTTTAAAGACTTTATTTCCCTCATTATATTACTGAAGTTATAAGTAAGTCCCACAATGACATGTAGGGGCTTGGTCAGTAATTGCGCTTTTTTTGCAGAAAGAATCTGCTGGCTCACTTTTGTATTACTTTCATGCTGTTATTAAAAAGCTGGATATTAAATACATAGAAAAATTGGACAACATTTTAAATGACTTCTTGGCACTGGAATATAATAGTTTAATGAAATGGTGCCAAGTTAACTATAAATGAGGAGTTCATTATGATATTTGTGTTGATTAATACCTCATTTTTTATTTTTCTCAAAGTTTTCAGGAAATCTCCAGTTTGCAGTAGCAGAATTTGACCATGTTTGTTTAAGATATGATTTAATGCTAAAGATGCCAAATACTGCATCATATCAGCATTTAAATAAGTCTTTAATTAACCTTGAAATAAGATTAAGTGTTGCTAGTAGAAGTCCAAACCATCTACTGGCTTGTACATGGGGTGTTTTTATCCCACTTTACTCAGCACTGGTGAGAATGCATTTACATTGTGCCCATACTAATTTTTGCCCCTACCTGCTCAGTCCTGGCATAGAAAATACTGTTTCAAATAGTTTCAAACTATTGGAGATTTATCATAAAATCAACTTTCATCTACTGGATTTATTCCTCCTTTCTTCTCCTAGATATTTCATAAGAACAGAATTTATTTCACTCCTGCTTCCTGTTCCATGTATAAACCACAGCATTTTCTCCTATTCCGTGCAGGCAATTCACAAGGCCTTGCTGGAAGTTGATGAGTCTGGAACTGAAGCTGCAGGAGCCACTGCTGTAATCTTTACCAGAGTTTCCTATATTTTTCGTACCATCAAATTTAACAGGCCCTTCATTATTTTGATCTCTGACAAACAAACCGGCGTCACACTTTTCATGGGGAAAATTGTTGATCCTACTAAGGAGTAATTGCTCGGTTATTTGGCGAACTGATTTTGGGTGTGAGTTATAATGGTTACAGTGTTTGCAGTTTTGGGCTAGCTAGTGCTACTAACTAGTTTCTCATTGAGGGATATTCAGAAGTAAGTTAGAAATTTCCTTAACAAATTAATAAGCAAAAGACATTGTAAAATATCACCATTGACTGACACTTTTTAAATGTAACCTTTTGCCCAGTTGAATAATTTTATTGGGTTTGCATGGCAAGGTTTTGGTAGCAGGGGCCTGTGGGGGGTCTGTAGGGGTAGCTTCACTAAGAAGTTGTCAGAAGCTTCCCCTGTGTCTGACAGAGCCACTGCTAGATGGCTCCAAGATGGATCTGCTGCTGCTGAAGGGTGAGCCAATCTGAAATGATAGTAACACCTCGTGGTAATATATTTAAGAAGGGAATAAAGTTATTTCACAGAAGTAAATGTGGCCAGAGGAATGCAGAGTGAGAATCTGTGGGAGAAACATCTCTGCAGACACTCAGGTCAGCAAAGAAGAAAGGGGGGAGGTGCTTCAGGTGCCAAAGCAAAGATCCACGTGCAGCCCGCAGTGCGGACCGCGGTGAGCAGGCTGTCACCATGCAGCCCATGGAGGTCCAGGGGAGAGCTGAGCTCCACCCACAGCCCATGGAGGAGGCCCACACAGGAGTAGGTGGATGTCCAAAAGAAGGTTGTGACCCCATTGGAAGCCCACACTAGAGCAGGCTCCTGGCAGGACCTGTAGACCCATGAAGAGAGGAGCCCACTCTGAGCAGGTTTGCTGGCTGGACTTGTGACCCCGTGGGGGACCCATGGTGAAGCAGCCTGTGCCTGAAGGACTGCATCCTGTGGAAGGGACCCACACTGGAGCAGTTCATGGAGAGCTGGAGTCCATGAGAAGGACTCATACTGGGGAAGTTTGTGGAGGACCATCTCCTGTGTGAGAGACCCCACGCTGGAGCAGGGGGAAGACGCCTCTCCCTGAGGAGGAAGCAGCAGCAGAAACAACATGTGATGAACTGACCATAACCCCTATTGCTCATCTCACTGAGCTGGGGGAAAGATTTTTTAAGATGTTTTTTACTTCTCATTATCCTGCTCTGGTTTTGATTGGTAATAAATTCAAATTTCTCCAAGCCAAATCTATTTTGCCTGTGACAGTTTGTGATCTCTCCCTATTCTTGTCTCAACTCATTAACCTTTCATTTTATTTTCTCTGCATTGTCCAGGTGAGGAAAGGAATTACTTTTACAGGCATTCATCATCCAGCCACGGTCAAATCACCACAACTATTCAACTTATTAATACATTTTCCAAATTTTCCACAGAAGATAGCTTTTTCTTAAAGTATGTTGTTATATTTAAAAGTGAATTCTCTCTATTAAGGAGTTTTGTCCTGCTTTCAGTTCTGGGTTATTCACCAAAAGCTTTATCCCAATAGGGATAAAATCTTGTAATTCTACTATGTCTTCACCTGAGCTGGTCCCTACAGAGTTCTTTCCTCTTTACATCACTCTTTGCTGCCTAGGCTGTTGTTTACCCTCAACCAACCTGTTCTTTCTCATATGTTCCAATTCTTTGCCTAGGACCTCTTAAAAAATCATTGAAAAAAAAAGAGAGAATAATCCCTGAAACAATAGACTTATTCTGATGTATTTTTTACTGTAAGTGCCTCTTTGCACTCCGCAAGGTCAGCTAAAAACTTTAAGAGACAGTGACATTAGGCATAGCATAAAATGTCAAAGAATTGTCTGTGACAATTGTCATTCATGAATAACTGCTGTGGCTGATCAATAAAATACGTAATGTAATTTAAGTGTATCACTTAAGGAATTACTCCAGTCTCTTGTGTCATTCTATAAATATCTTTAAAAAACAAACACCTTCAGTCCCTTTTACTAACATGGATATCTGTAAAATATGTCTTAAAGGCTGATAAATGAGTATAAATTTTCTCATACAGAAATTGCTATTCTTCACCTTCTCTCTTTATGTGCCTATTCGGGTAAAACCTGTTTTCAAGAAATACCTAAATACTTTCTTGCTGCTGTGGGTCCGTAGATCACCCACTCTTACTACAGTGGAGCACTGGGGCTAAACTCTATAGCAAACCATTTCTTGCACAGCTGCTGCCTCAAGGAGAGGCTAACTTTGACAGCTGCTCTCTCACTGCACTGTTTTCATGCCATGCATGCTGATCCTGGAAACACTTTTTGCAAGTGGAGTTGAATCCCCACCCCTAGGAATATGAGGCTTCTGAATGTACACTGCTCATTTCTACAGAGATCCTGGCAATGTGTTGTGAGCACCACAAAGGTAATGCAATCCCCAAATCAACACACGAGCTCCCCACCCCTTACATCTCTCTGGTCTTCTGACCTGTTCTCCCAAACTTGGCCCACCTTGCACAGAGGTGCTTTACAGGGGCCCACTGGCATTTGGAGGATGGAGATGGATTGGTGTGGGGAGCTGTGCTTCTGACTCAGGGGACTTGGAGATTGCTGCCTTGCATGAGTCCCTTTGCTCCAAATGGCGAGAACTTGGTGGAAGCCCTGAGCTGTTGCTCAACAAGATACAAAATGGCATCACTCAGGGGACTGGGAGAGACCCCACCTCTGTGGAAAGCAGTGGCTTTTGCAGAGTTGAGATCAGTGATAACTTGCTGTGGTGTGAGGCAGCCTGCCCTGCAGGGCCTGTGCAAACTCAACAGGAGCTGGGAGCAGTTCCCATGAGATCCCATGCTGATAAATCTGTGCACCAGGACTGATTAGAAGGTAGGATGAAGAGATTTTTATCAGAGCCACAAGATTTTTATCAGAGTGTGGTGGCAGATAAACAGGTTCCTGGCCTGTTGCTAAAGGGAAAGAAGTTAGAAAAAATCCCATGGTTGCTAGGACATAGCAAAAGCTTTGGGAAATCACACACAGAGCAACTTCCCGCTCCATCTACCTCCCAGGCCTTTGGTTTTGAGATGGCAGGATGACAGCTGCATTGGTAGTTTCCATACTGGACTGTGAAGAATGGCTGCTACTAGCAAAAGTATAAAGTGGGATACCTCTGAAAGCAGGTTTGGGAGTTATCTACCAAGCTGTGGGGCATCTCCACAGTTTTCCTCCAGCTGAGCAATTTCATGCTCCAGACCAGCAGGCTGACCTGATTTGTGGCAGGGACCAGGGGTAGGAATAGGGATCATCCTAAACCCTCTAGAAGGGGAGGATGTGTGGGGAACAGGAAACTAATAAATCTTATTCCAAACATACACCAAAACCAGAAAAATGCCTATAATGTACAGTATGAAGATCTATAGAACTTGGGCACTGAACAGACCTCACTGATATTACTCTCAGCACAGTTATGATGGTATTCTTGAGGAACTGGACAATTCTGCAAAGCTTTTATAGAGAGATGGAGTATTTTTTCCTTATTCCATGAAAATTTATCTTGGTCTACTTTGCATCATTTGTCCTTGTAGCTTTGTGGTTTTTTTGTCTTAATATGTGTCGTGGTTTAGCATTATATGTGATAGGGAACCCCCTTCATTCTATTAGGGTTATTAAAGGTAGAGCAAAAAGGAAGGATTCTGATAGATATAAATAACAAAAATTGTCATTTGGGGACTGTGTATTCAGTCTGTGGCAAACATATATTTCATGGTGTCTCTCATATATCTGTAGATGTTTGTATTAACACCCTTCAGTACTCCTCTAATATAACCACTCAGGCATTTTCTCAGCCTGTGAGGCATCTGGATCCAAGATGAAAGAAAACTAGACCTTCTTTATAAGCTAACAGTTGTAAACTTTATAACCTAATCCACCTGACTTCCTGCAGTGACCATCAGCAGAAGGGGATAATACAGCTTACAGTGAAGAAGGTGACCACCTATCATGAACATCCAACATAAAAGGCCTGCTGTGGGTCTGTGAGCCATGACCTGACACACTTGCAGGAAGTTATGAGGAAAAGGACTTGACTAGCTGAGTTACACTCAGCTGAGAAGCCCTGTGAGGGAAGATAGGCCCACAGGGCTGGGTCCCTGAAAGGCAGCCTACATGTGCCCCAGTAGACCCAAGTGCCAAACTTCCCCTGGCAGCCTATGAGCCATGTGGGAAACTGTAAGTTTGTTCTGTCTGACCTTGTTTGTGGTCCAGTGGGACTCTGCTTGATGACAGGATATCTTCTGTCAGTAATCCTGTTTGCTCTGCCACATGGCAGAGTCCATGTAGAATGTTGTTACAAAACACGAAGCAGTGGGATTGCAGGGCTAAAGCAGTGTGTTCCTTTCAGCAGTAAGGAGAGGTGCTGACAATGTCAAAAGGCACAGAGCATTTGGATAGTTACAGAAGCTCACCAGTTGCTCACATAAGTTCTGCTATTCAGGTGCTACCAGTACTTTGGGCTTTCTTTTTCCCAGCTGTGCAATTTGATCCTCAGCCCTGGTTTCTGGAATGCCTTAAATGGGCACATCCACCCTCCCCCTCCCCAGCTATGTCACCTGCACAGTCCTTGATCACTGTTATTATTGCAAGGAAATGGGAAGGAATCCACACAGATTGTAAACCAACCCTATTGTAAAAGTTTCAGCAGATTCATTGAAAAAAAGCTGCAGATATTTTCCTTGTACTCACACCAATTTCAAGCAGAGAATCACAAAGCCCTTAAAAACCAGATGATTGTGAGAGTTCCCCAGGAGGGTAGGTTTTGAACAGGGATTCTGAGAACCCAGCTGCTCATCTTTGACATGAGTCTTTTTACCTTTTGGAGGTATGAAAAAAAACCTCAAAACAGTGTGAATCCCTAATCCAGTATTCAAGTCATGTCTCCAAAGCACAGAGGCATTAGCATTTCCAATCATAGAAAAAGTGCAAGAGGAAACACAAACATTCTTAAGTGCATATTTCACTTGAAAATTCTAAATATTCATTGCAGTGGGAGTTAGAACAAGTGCAAATTATCAAGAGGAAAAAAAGCATGAAGACCACCATGGGCTATGTATCTCTGAGTTCTGTAACACACCCTTCAAATCTTACCCATCCTTACCACATTCCTCTGCACATCTGCCCTTACCTACATGGGGCTATTTTCATTAGATGTAAACATAGCATATGTATGATATCATTCATTCCCTTTAAACTGTTAGTTACAAAAGACTGATCTGGAAATATCCTTCATTAAGTTCCCAGTCCCAGGTATAAAAATGAAATCCATTTTTAAATAATTTGGTAATTGTACTTTCCTCTACTAACACTAACTGTTTTAACTTTACTAAGACTAACAGTTTTAAAGAAAACTATGATTCATCCATTTCATGTAGATATCCTTGATTATGAATAACATCCTGGTTACACCAGCCCAGCTCAGCACTAGTGTTGCTGCAAACTACTTTTCTGGTTTCCTGCAAAAAAAGAATTTGAATGCTGAAAGTACATTTTCAGTTCATTCCTGCTGCTGGAGATGAATTTACTACAAGTGAATGAAGCTTATTTATACAAACTAGTCTTTCTTTCTCTTGTTTTTTATTGCATTCAGTTTCTTGTCCATAAGCCATATGGATAAAAAATTCTTATGATTTATTACTTTACTAAACAAGAATGTATTCTTTATTGTTGGAAAACTGTTAACAGCAGTATGATTCTTGTATGGAAGGTTTGAAGAAGGCTTTGTCTGAATTGGGCAAATAAAAGGAAAAATGACTATATTGTTTACTATGGTTCTCATAGGAAAAACAGACCACAGGGAAGATGCTCTGATGAAGAAAAAGGTTTGGAAGGAAAAAAAAACAACAAGATAAAACAAGATCACAGTATCATAGAATCATTAAGGATAGAAAAGACCTCCAAGATTATCAAGTCCAACCTAAGTGTTACATTCATCATAAGATGGTTTCAGCCAGGAAAGAACTTCAGAGCAGGAGAAAGCATCTGTGCACAGAGGAGATGAAAGATGCAATAGGTCCTAAAATGTGTATGAATGCTGTTAGGTTTGCTGTTCTCACAGATTCAGATTCTCTAACCATCAAAAAAGTCATACCATAACTTACGTATTCAAGGGAGAGTTACTAGAATTTATTTTCTGTTCCTTTATCTTTCAAGTCTGAGCTGTGTCTCTCGGGAAAATATTTTAGGTGACATTTGAAGACATTTTGTGTCTCAGTGGCCCAGTCAAAGGTTACCACCTCGTGCCCATGCCTGTGATTGTGCTGTGTGTCACAGCCCTGACTTACCCACAGTGGTGCCAAAAGTGACTGAGAAGAGGCATCACACAGAAGCAAATATGCTCCAGCGCATCTGTACACTCCTAAGTTGGCAGGCTGGGACAGATGGTGCAGCAGCCATGGCAGGACGCCTGTGTAGGTACATCCTAGATCCCAAAGTGTCCTGTGAAAGCATGTTAATGTAAATCATTAATGGAAATGGAATGGTGCTGACCTGCCAGGCTGTGATCTGCTGAGGCTAAGGGCAGCCATATAGTCCCTTATTCTACCTCCCTTGAAACTGGGAAGGGAGCTGCTGCAGTAAACCACCTCAGTGATCTGTCAGAATCCTCAAAATTCTAAAATCTTAGAGTCTCAAAGACTTGCTTAAGAAAAGGGATGTGAGCAATAGAATAGTATAACAAATTTCATTTTATTGAACATATTCATTCAGCTAGTTGATCATCCTTCTGCTTCTTCACTGAGGCCAACAATATTAATTTGTTGTACAATAACAAATGATGACTTTGCAAAGTTTAGCCCTAATGCTTTCTATCTGGCTTTGGAAGCAAAAAACTTCAAGTGTAATTCCAAAATATCTACATAAGGGATTTTCTTAGTGCTTGATTAAGGCCACATTTGCAACACAAAAATAAAGAATGTAAGGCATCGATTTAAATTTAATTTCATACCAAGAGGTTTCTCTGGGTAGACAACTTCATTTCAAAATAAGAACTTTTATTCTCTGGTGAACTTGTCACTCTAAAAGTTGTTTGCATAGGAAGGGCTCTTTCACACCAAGACAAAAAGGTACACAGGGCAAATTCCTCTAGTAAAATGTAACTATTTCAGTATACCAGCTATGACTGAGATTCCTGCAAGAAGCCAACCTTTCAGTGTGATTCTTCTACACTGCTTCCTGCCAAGTAGAACTGTTATGTGTGGAGCCCTGAGTTCTGGGGATTATAGGAAAAGGGGCCCTGTGCCACCATCTCCTGGTAAAATAATGGAATGAACACGACAAATTCTGTCTCATTTTCCAACCCAAAAGACCAGCAGCTTTCAGGCTTGCTATTGTGCTGATAGGGACTTTCTTGCCCAGTTTTAGCTGCAGGTTTGGTGAAATGTGGCGCTTGAACTGACTGCTGTCACATAGGATTGATGTTTTGGTGTTCTGGTGGGTATTGCATATACAGATCAGCTCAGTAGTGGTGGGGAAGGAGGCAAATTAAATATTAGAAATTACTGGGAAAGAAAAAAGAGCAAATTGTATAGCAAATCATCTAAATTTCTGGGCCATCCACACATGGCCCTATAATAAAAGAAGGATAAGTAAGAACTATTAAATCTTCAGAAAAACTGGTAAGGTTAATCAAAGGTCTGGAACAGCTCCTGTTTGAGGTAAAATATTTTCAGCCTTGAAAAAAGACAACTTAGAGAGCATAAAGTAGGCAAAACTGGTTTGTGTCAGAGATTGTGCAAAGGGAGACTGTGTTCTATTTCCACTTTGGGTGCCAGGACTGCAGACAATCCCACAAAGCACACAGGAGCCAAGGTCTGTGCCAGTAAAAAGAGATGGTTCTGCACACACAGACAGCGTATGTGGAGTGGCACATTGCAGGGTGATGCTGCAATTCCAAAGGTGAACCAGTACACTACGTGTTCCTCATGTGCTCCTGGCACAAATTCCAGATGATCAGTATGGCTTTTTTTTCAGAAGATGTATCTTTATCCCCAGTGCAGCCTATAAACCATAACCATCCAGAGTAGATCCTGCATATGTTGCATTTCTATTTCATGCTGTGTCTGTTATATATTCCACAGGAGTAACCCCTGCTAGGTGACCCCTCTTTCAGGGAACCCAGATTGCTGGTGGACTGAGGAAAGGCAGGACCAAGGTGCAAATGTAGGGCACTTGTTTGGAGGCAGATGGGGAATGGGGAAGAGTTTGGAATGGGAACTTACAGGGGAGAGTAAAGGGGTTCCTCCACAGCATGTTCATCTTTCACTATAAATGCTTTTTACGACACAAAGAAGAAGGGATTAAGATTTGCATTTAAAATGCTCTGTAGATGATGAAGGGTGAAGCAACTTGTATTTGTTCCTCATGTATCTCATACTGGTGCTCCCCTGAATGACAGACCTGGGCTGAGAGCACTTGCTGTGGAGACTGTTTAGGCCCAACCCTAATGGGAAAAAGACAAGATAGAATAAAGAAAAGTCCTTGACCTCTCAACTGTCTCTTGGACTGCCACCCTCAGGCTTTTCCTATTGAGGGAAAATTGAGCTAATATAATTGGAAAGGTTGGAAAAGACCTGTGTTTACCCAGGTGAGATGGACAGACTCCCTATTATGGGCCCCAGAAAGCAATGTGTTGTGTACTTCCACTGCATTGGCACTGTCACCAGAAAGTGCTCTCCATGTATGAGGAACAAGTGCGCTTTGAATTTTTTTCCATCCTAATATTAAGTGATATAAAAATATTTTAAACCTGAGAATCACTTTCAGATGTAAATGAAATGATAAAATAGCATATTAAAAGTAAGACAATGAAATAAGTTGATTAGGCTGTAAATACTCAGGCTGAGAGACATTAACTGTCTCAGAGAATGTGTCATCAGAAAATAATATGCCCCTTTATATTACTTCATATCAGGATGGAAAAGAACACCCTCCTTTTTACTAGGTTTTAGGGAAAAAAAAGGTTTAAACAATTGCATATAAAATCTACCAAATGTGCAATTCTTCAAAGCTCTTAAAAATGTTTTGAGGTTATTGTTATCAAAATACCATAAGTAATTTGAGATAGCAGGAGTTTTTTTCCCATTCAAATCATAACATACTTATTCTTATTGCCACAGGTTCTTATTTAACAGAGGTAGCAATTATCTTTAGCAGAACTACTCACACACTGCTCATGTGACTACAATTAATGACAATTCCACATCTTCTTTAATCAGTTATCATATTCAAAAACAATTCCTAGGGCCTTTGTTTCTTCTCCTATTTGAATTGTTCTCAGAGGGCAACCCAAGTTTCGTGTCTTCCAGACTTGTGCATGTATTGTTACATTAACACATCACACTTACTAGATGACCTTTTTTCTCTGCTATGCATACTCAGAGGTGTGTGTATTTACATACATCTCTTTCACAGACAGATGAAACCACATACAGTTATACATACAATTATCTACATGTCACAGAAGCAGTTTTATATTTTACTTGATCTTAAGCAGAAGATTCTCAGAAGGAAAGCTGTGAATTGCCTTTCCCCTCACTTTCTTGTCAACCTCTTGCAGCCTGAATATGAGCCAAGTGGATGACTTGGGTCTGATTGTCCCAAGTAGAATGGTTTGAGGGTCTTGTATCCAGATCAAGTGATCAGGTATTCCAGCCCCTAGGTCAGCATGCAAAAAGATTAGCACTGCTGAATTCAAAATGAAACAGGTATGCCCTGTCCTGCTTTGCTGCTTGACTATGCAGCCATATAAAACAAACACAGGACAAGAACCTTGATTTGAGGGGAAGAAAGTACAGTTCCCTTTCCAGCATTACCTTCAACTTCTAAGCTCAGGTTCCCACCAGTGCTCTCATTCAGAGATGTTGAACACCCCATGTGGGGCATTTCAATATCTGATATAGTCTAGGCCTCCTGCTCAGAAACCACATGCTTGTGAGCTTGCAGAGAGGGACATGTTGGCAACAAAATCTGTTTAAAAAAAGTGTATTTTCTGCCTTAGTTTCTCTTTTAGTGATTTGTTCATATATTATATTCAACCCTGAATATCATCCAGTGATGCCAGCATGTCTTCTTTAGTACTGGATGAAAGGTGATTTGGCAGCCAGTTCTGTGGCCTTCTGGTGTCCATTTCAGTTGCATGTGATACAGAAGATTAACCTGAGGAAACAAGATATCCACTGACCACATGTTTCTCTTTGCAGTCAGTGCTGCTTCTAAGCAGTGGTGGTTTTGTTGTATATTTTCTACAAAGACAGGTGAAAACTCTTCCCCAGTTCCCCAAATAATCAGTCACAGGTGATGGCCAACAGCAATGAGTGGATAACTGTATTGATTGTAAATGTCTCACTAGAGTGATAATGTCAGTTGTTATTCTCCTAAGAAACTTCGAGGCTGTTTGCCAATCACACACAGTCTGCTCTGCATGAGAAAATTCACAAAACCATTGAACATGGTGACGAAGGTTGTGACTGAAGAATACAGTAAGACAGAAGGACTTCCTAGGTACAAACCCTGTTTTGAAATTCTGCAAGAGAGGTTATGGATCCAGCAGTACCCCCAGAAGGAAGCAAAGAAGACATTCTGGCAGGGATGCTGTGGTCTACCATGAGTGGTGCTGGCTCAGACAGACCCAGGCAAGGGGTGGCCCTCACACCCAGTTGCAGCTTTCATCTCCAGACACAAAGGGTATGGCTGTGGCTCTCTTGCCAGACATACACAGCAGCAGGTTCCTCCTGTCAATCCACCAGCATGGAAGCAACAGGAGATAGAGTCTCTGCTCCATTCCTTCTTGTCCCCATCACCCAGCACTGCTAGTATTTGTCGGGGTTTGACAAATTGTCCAAAATATCCAATGTCATTACTGCTTGCTGTGCATCCTCACTGGCAATTTTTATTTGGACTAATTAATGATTAACAGGGTGATCAGCTAAACTCTGTTTCATGGTACTGAAGAGAAGAAGGAGCAGACAAGACCAGACTGTAGCACTGTAAGTACCCTTTTAGTTTTCCCTCGGATCATTTGGACACTTCATTGAGGGGGGTTATGTTGTTGCCTGGCAGTGGTACCTTTGTACATATGAAAAAGGAAATAATCCTGCTATTTCAAAAACCAGAAGGAACTGATAAAAAAGAAGACAAGTCACATAATTAAGTAAAAATTTGGTTTGGAAACAAAATAAATGCCCATAGACTTTTTTTACCACAAAGACTAGTGATCTAGTCTTTCATCTTTGAAGAAACTGTAAGAGTATTTTGTAATTTTGATTCTAGTTAGTATGATCTATGTTTATATCACATTTTTATTTAATTCGGATTAAATGCTCAAAATATTTGACGAATTGAGGAAGGCTAACAGAGCTGCAGTAACCATCCTGCAGTACTGAGTACAAAACCAACTCATGCCAGTTACTCTGGGGAAAAGGTCATAAGCTTCCAGCTATTTACAAATTTTAAGAGAATAGTCTAATATTAAAGTTAATAAACTGTTAAAAGTTTTAAACTACCTATTTTGAAAGAGAGCTAGACTATGTATATATAAATAGTGACTCAGGAGGCACATACTTTCCAGGAAACTCTGACATGCATCAGAAATGTGAATTACAATTGTGTGGGATTTTGGAGAATAGGTGTGTTCTGAGACCATCATTTTGCTTTCCTGGAGGACACAGTATGAACAAATTAGTTTCCATGATGTCTTTTGTATGTCTCTTTATTTTCCAGAAGCAGCTGAAAGGAAAATGAAGCCCCCTATCTCCTTGTGTTTATTGCTGGTTGGTTTGTATACTGTTGCCCTGTGTCATCAGCATCCCCGCTACCGTAATAAGCAGGATGATGCTAAAGGGACATATTATCCAGGACATAACTCTCAGTGGGAAGGAGCTTCTCCACTTAAGAACAAAACCTTTGTCAAACTAGTTTTCAGCAATGCTGACTTTGCATTTTCCTTTTACAAGCTGGTCGCATCTGAAGCAACAGACAAAAATATTTTCTTTTCACCCATAAGCATCTCTGCTTCCTTTGCAATGCTGGCACTTGGAGCCAAGGCTGTGACACTGACACAGATTCTGGAAGGGCTTGCCTTTAACCTGAAAAAGACTCAGGAGCAGGAAATACATGAAGGTTTTTGCCAACTCCTCCACACACTGAACCGTTCAGACAGTGAATTCCAGCTGAGCCTGGGCAATGCCCTTTTTATAGAAGAGACACTAAAACCACTACAGAAGTTCTTGGATGATGTCAAAAGCTTTTATGAATCTGAAGTCTTTTCTACTGACTTTAACAACTCTGTTGGCGCTGAGAATCAGATCAACAGTTATATAGAGGAAAAGACAAATGGGAAAATTGTTAAGCTGGTGGAAAATCTTGATCCTCTGACTGCAGTGGTCCTTGTTAACTATGTCTTCTTTAAAGGTAAGATATATCAAAGGGTGCAATGCTAATGCTTATTACAGAGAATGAAAAGAGAAAAAAATGTAGTTTAAATATTTTGAAGGGAGGAAATCATATTCAGTATCTGGAAGGAATTGCTATAAACACATGTATATTTGTTGCCAGTAAAAACATGTTCTCACCGGTTTTATTGAAATTTTAGACCAAATGTATTTATTGAGACTGGTAAATTCTTTCATGTGATCATAGACTCATGTCTGGGGAAAGGTAGTGTTTTCAATATTTTCTGTCTGTAATTGTCTTTAAGCACCTAAAAAAAAAAAAAAANTGCTGTAACACCTGAGGATGCAGTAACATGAAAAAGATATTTGCCCTAATGAAAGGAAGGCTGTGGGACTAGGTCCTGTCATATATTCGCTGTGACCATTCCTCTTTGTATTCCACTGAATAAACTTTCTTTTTGTCATAAGCCCATTGGGAGAAACCCTTCAGTACATCACAGACAAAACAGGAGGACTTTTTCCTGGATCAGAAAACATCTGTAAAAGTTGACATGATGTATCGAAAGGGTTACTACAGAAATTACTTTGATGAAGAGCTGTCCTGTTGGCTGGTTCAGATACCTTACAATGGAGATGTTGTGGCATTATTTGTTTTGCCTGATGAAGGGAAGATGAAGCAGGTAGAAGATGCCCTGTTGAAAAAGACTGTAACTAAATGGGAAAAGTCCCTCCAAGACAGGTAAGCTTTTTTTGCTAAGGTGAGAGGTGACTGTGTTACAGATTAATAGTGTTTATGTCACCAAAACAAGACACTGAAAAACAGGTTATATGATTGAGCTCTATACACTTAATGGTTCCTCTGTGCTGGACTTCCCTTTCCTTAGCTGGAAAATGAAAATGAAAAGGAGCTAAGGGTAGTGAACAAATAACTCATTTAACTTGGGATTCATCTTGGGTTAAGTTCCTGGTTCAACCAAAAATTACTTAGCACCATGATGAAGTCAACAGATCAGTGTTTGATGCAAGCATTGGGAAACCACAATGAAGTAGTTGCTGGGTGTTAGGGTGTTGAGGGCATTCTTTGTAAAAGTGGATTAATTTGCCATTACTGCAGCTATTTCTGTGGTGGCCTAGGTCCTGGTCTGTATTTGAACAGCCATAGGTCAGCTAGCTACCATCTTTTGATAAAGACCACCTACCTGGCAGTAGTAGTTCTGTCTGCCACTGAGTTGGTATAGCTGTGTCTTCCACCCCACTCCTTGAACCCCACTGCAGAGGCAAGGGCTAACACAGACTTATTCTGTTCCAACCCTCCACATTAAGTAGCTAACCTGATCAGGAATGTTATCTGAACCCTAAGAGAAGACTGAAAACATTTAGAAAAACGAATGTGAAGTGCCAATATACTAAAGCCATTGAGGAGTGTTGACTAGATGATGATTTGTACCTGTTTGTGTTGTTTGTTACAGAAAAATACACCTGCACATTCCAAAATTTTCTATTTCTGGTACCTATGATGTGAAAAAGATAATCAAACAAATGGGTATGGTCGATCTGTTTACTGAACAAGCTGATCTGTCAGGGATTACTGAGGAGCCTGGACTGACGGTTTCAAAAGTAAGTCAGCCTGTGAAAGCAATCACAGGATTTGCCTGTTCCCAGGAACCTGACATTAATATCCCATGAAAAGCTTATCTCAGTCTCTCTGAAGCATCTCCTGATCACCAACAGGTGCCAGTCTGAAGGCAAAGGAAGCTCTGTCTTTCATAAGCCTGAAGCCAAACATGCTTACAAGGGGTTAGAAAGGCATGGTTGGAGGATGAGGAAGAAGACATACATATAATTAAATGTTCTATTGGCTACTAAACAAAATTATCTAAATATAGTGCATTAGCTTTGGTAAAATTTCCTCTAATTCCTCCTACAGAGGGCAAAAGGCTGTTATTCCTGCCATTCTTGTGTTCCCAAAAAGTTATTTTTTTCAGCCAGATGACAGGGTAAATTCACAATAATACATGAAGCTGCCAAAGACAAAACTGAGTCTAGGCTAAATTACCAGGTTTCTTTGCTTCCAGAGTTTCTTGTCATCAGTCATCTTGAGTGCTCTTTGGCTGCCTGCAGTTTGAGGGTTACTCTCTGCACAAGAAGTGAAGCAGGATGGCTTGAGCGGTGTGACAGCTGATGGTGCTGCGGTGGGAATGACAGCGACTGGTGATGACCTTCCCAGAAGCTGCTGCTGCTCAGTCTTGCTCCAGGCAGGGCTCCCTTTGGCTGGACAAAGCGAAGAGGGTGGCAGGCTGCTCTCTGCTTGCTGGATTATCAGCTAGAGGCTGTTTTGCTTTGTTCTTCGCAGGTGATCCACAGAGCCATGTTGAATGTTCATGAGAATGGCACTGAGGCAGCCGGGGCCACAGTGAAGGAGGTCACCTGGAGATCTGGGGATTTTCCTCGCCCGCCTCGAGTCAGATTCAACAGACCCTTTCTCCTGGTGATTCTGGATAAATTCACCCGCACTGTCCTCTTCATTGGGAAAATTGTAAACCCTGGGGAAAATGACTGATTTATGAGACTTACGCACACCACTGGCTAAATTCCTGTGATCCAGTGAAACACTTAAGTATGCATACAACTCTGTGCTAGTGCTCATCTTTCAACCACTATCCTTAGAAATGTTATTAATCCCTTAAAACACAAAAACTATTTTTCTTTGTCCAAAAGTCACTAGGATTTCCCACAACCTACGCCTGAATATAGTATGTAGTGTTAATGAAATACAAGTCACTTTTCACCAGTTTCATAAGAAGCCCTTTTTGATGTGCCCCTGTGGGGCACTCAGTTGGTTCAAAGTCTCCAGATGATGTAGGTATTGCTGTACAGTCACAAGATGTGCATGTGAAAGGAGAAACAGGAAAAAGGAGGTGCAAGTTGTAAGTCCTGTCTGTTTAATCCATTCACCCTTGATGACTACTCTTAGATTCAGCTTTCTTTAATACTGGAGTGAATTTTCATTAATTTCTTTTGGTTTTGTAAACAAGTATGGCATGACACTGCAGGATCAGTGACTGGGACGCTAGAGGAGACACCAGTGTAAGATGGTGCAGCTGTTTTACTTTGCCTTCCTCTGTCTCCTCCTCAGTGGAAGCCCTCTCCACGGAGACAAGAAGGCTGCTTTTGCTTTACAGATAATGTTAATTCTACTAAGGAATGAATACATAGCAGAAAAAAGATTTCTGTTTCATCCTGCTAATATAACTATTGTTGCAAATGCCTGCAGGCAAAAGCCTGATGGAGTAGTCCTGGTCATAGCACCAGTTTCCTTTTCATGGATTTGTTGTCACTGTCATTCCTTGTTTCTGCTGATGCTGCCTTCAGTATTCACTTTCCAGCTAGACTTGACAGACTGTGGTAGAAAAAAGGAGGAAGGAAAATTATAACTCCAGAAAGTTTGTATTTCCTCAGTAGGGACAGCTGAGCTTTCCTAGGTACTGTTAACTTGGTTTAAGCTATCATAAACACACATAAAAAAATGCAGAAAATATTTCAGAAGTCACTGTTCTAAATGTTTACTGCTATAGATTTTACTCTATAGTTATAGAGTAAAAACAGACTGGGAACTGATATTTGTACTTTTTCTTAATGTTTCTGGAATCCAACTGCACTAGATAGTTGTACAGTTATGAAAGGAAAGAAACACAAAGCAGTAAATGTTTAATTTTTTTTTTTTGCTTTAGTTTTTAAATCAACATCCCTAGCACATCTTATTAAAATATAGAAAGCCAATGAAAGCATGTAAATTACAGATTGATTAAATATTTTTTTACAGAATATCTCAAACTGGTAGGAAAAACTCTAAATGGCAACGTTTTAGACCTTAGTTTCTTAAGATGTCTGTGAAAAATATAACTTTAAAACGGTGGTGAATATTTCTAAAACAGGATTCTTTTTTTTTGTTTGGATATCTTTATTTTCTTTCACATTAAATCAACGTTATCAATATGAGTAAATTGCAAAGTAAGAATATCAGTAAGGAATAGAAAAAACATTCCATGTCTATCTGCAGGCAGGTAACAGGGATATTCACTTTCAAAGTCCTCCTCAAAATCACATAAACCAATGACAAAAGTTCCTTGCTCATATCTGTATTTAGTATGTTCCATGTTTAGTAACAAGTAGTTGACTTAATGCCTCTAAATATATAAGAACTTGGTCTTGGTGTTATACAGGTAAACTCATTCTACAGAAGATCATTTAAAAGTTCTTGCCAAATCTCAGGGCTATCTCAGGATGCATTGTCAAAGTCCAGCTTTGCAATGACAAATAACTGTGTTGGCAAATATCAAGAGACTGTTTGTTGTTCCTCGTGGATCTCAGATCAATAGTCTCTGTTTGTTAGTAGGAAAAAAATACCTAAATTCTATTTTGCCAACCACATCTCACTTTGAGAAGTAACCTTGCTACTTAATTCATTTGAAACTGGATAGACAAAAACAAAGATGATTTAAGAACAGGATGACCAGAAAATTTCATGGTAAGGAACGGTATTCCTATGGTATGGGAAACATACATGTCTTGCCTTGGTTTTCTTTCTATTGTGCCAAAAAACAGAGCATGCCCCTCACTGCAAATGTGCAGCAAATTTGAGTAGTAAATAACAAGCACAGAAGTATTGCACACCCCACCCCTCCAAAAAAAAAAAAAAAACAAAAACCTGTCAGCATTAAGGTTGTCACAAATCCATCGCAGTCATAGTTTGCTCAAGACTGTGTTTCTTGTTTCAGTCTGCTTTTTTGCTTCTCCTTTCCTGGATTTTTGTTTCTTGGTTGGCTCTCTGACTGTGAGTTTTGTGACCAAGAAACCTCAGTGTAACCAAGGAATGACTTTCATCCCAGCGAGTAGAGAGTTGCTGCTGCTGCTGCATGCAAGTATTGTGATGGGCCACTTCAGTGCAGGGATACTGCTGGAGGATGGAGCTGGTGAGATGAGCCACATGAGGGACAAAGTGCAAAGGACATCTTCTGGTGCAGCCTGCACTGGTGTCTGCACGCAGATGCGACGTGGGAGTGCATGCAACCATGCACACACGAGCTGCAGCCTCAGCACTGCCTGTGCAGAGCCTGAGGGAAATCCAGGATGGTATGTCTAAAAGCAGTCTCTGTAAAGGCTGCAAGCAGTCTTCTGCTGTAGGTTACCAGCCACAGAAGAAGAATTGCCAACATGGCAGAAACTTTAGAATGGCACACACTGAGCAGCTCCCTGAAATAAGGAGAAAAGGAAAACAAGCAGTGTGGAAAGAGCAGTAAACTCTGTTGTCATATTTAGGAACTAGAAGTGAAACAAAGACTAAAAACATAAATGAGGACTTCAGAAACCCAGTCTAACCCAAGGTGGAGATAGATTTAATTGTTATCTACAAGTTATGTGAAGTTCAACAGACACTGGAAGAAAACCAGAGGCAACTTTGAGTAGTGTTAAAGACCATTAAAGAAGGAACAAGCAAAAGCAGGAAAGTTTATATTGCTGTGGGAGCAGAGAGAGAAATAGTATGCTTGAGGTGTAAAAGAAAATAACATATTTCCAACAGGCAGTGGTTAGTGCCAGTGCACAGGTCTGTCATTGTTCCCAAAGTCATACAGCACTCACTAGGAAGAAACTAAAAACCCATGACAGAAGAAACAGCCTTAAATGTTAAGGGCTGAAAATAAATTACATATTCTGCTGTAAGACCTACTAATACTCTGTTAAATGCACAAAAGAAGGATGGAACACCTCTCCTATGAAGAAATGCTGAGAGAATTGGAATTGTGCAGCCTGGAGAAAAGATGGCTTTGGGGTGACCTAATTGCAGCCTTGCAGTACCTGAAGAGACCCTACAGGAAAGATGGAAGGGACTTTTTACCAAGGCCTGGAGCGACAGCACAAGGGGGAGTGACTTCACATGGAAACAGAGTAGGTTAGATTAGTATTAAGACAAATAATAATAAGTATTATTTTACTGTGAGGGTGGTGATGCACTGAAACAGGTTGCCCAGATGCCCCATCCCTGGTAGTGTCAATGGCCTGGCTGGATGGGGCCCTGAGAAAACCTAGTGTAGTGGGAGGTGTCCCTGCCCACAGCATGGGTTTGGAACTAGATGATCTTCAAGGTCCCTTCTAACCCAAACCATTCTATGATTCTGTGATGTCACATCTTTAATTTTCTTTCCTAATGGTGTAGCAGTTGCCACACAGTTAGTAACTAACAGATACTCCTGGGCAGTACTGTGTGAATTTCTCAGCTTTTAACAAACTTCATGACTAATCAGGGCTAAAAACATGGCTTCTGTTTGCCACCAGGAACGTGGCAGCTATGAAGGTGCTATGGCCAACATCCTCATAGCCAGCATCTGTCACCTGCTAATCACAATAATCTCTAGACTCAGAAAATCCATGTGAGAGATGTATTCCTCAAGGCAGTGCTCTCCTGCAACCTTCAAAGAGCATTGGGAAGCCCAAATGCCCCATGCATACTCCTGGCATATCAGAATGAGTTACCAGCAGCAGAATCACCTCTGCTCAGGGATGCCTATCAGGACCTGTAAGCTCCTGTGAGCTAATCTGCTGAGGAGGGGATGTCACCAGGGAGTCCCCAGGAGATTTCAGTGGCTCTGTGGGTGTGACCAGGGCGTGTCACATCAGCTGGAGCGCAGCGTTTGGTGTGGGCAGGGTGTGCAGGGAGGAAGCTGCAATCTGCAAAGAGGCCCACAGCTCAGGTAAGTGCTAAGTGCTCTAGATAGGTCTCTGCTGTAAAGGTGGGCTCTTGCCTCAGAGCCAAAAGCAGTGTATCTACTGAGACAGCCCCTGAGAAGCCGGGTGCTTCCACCCAGATGGGACTGGTAAGGAAGGAGATGTCAGTACAGGTGGTAGCTTGCAATGGATGCCCAGATGCTTCCACTGGAGAAAAGTCACCAGCCCAAAGTGTGCACAGGTGCCGCGTCCCCTAGCCAAGCACAGTTTATAATCCAAGAGGTGGAAAGCCTCCAAGCAGAGGGGGGGACGCCGCTTCCAGGGATCGGACCCTGTGACCGCTGGCAAGGGCGAACAGGCTCCGCGTCTGAAGGACGGATCCTAGTAGGGGACCTCGCACCTCGAGTCCGCTGGGTCCCAAAGGAAGCACCCTTCCGCTGGGTGTCGACACCTCCAATGATACCGAACACAGGCAGGCGGCTTGTGGCTTTCGAGGGAGAGAGGAGTGGCGAGAGAGAGAGGGAGACCAAGAAGGGTAGGCAAACAGGTTTATTCCAGGTGAGTGTGAGGGAAGATCTCCNCAGGTTGATGACCTGTTGTGGCAGGTAGATTAATTCCAAGAGATAGTTAATAGGCTTGAAGTATTGGAGGGGCTGAAACAGAGCTAGATAGGCTCTTCTCTTCCAGAAGCAGGCTTCTGGAATGGGGCATATTTAATTCTTGCACTGGCTACTTGGAGACGGCAAAAACTGAAAGTCAGAACAAAACAAATGAATGCATTTCACTCAAATGTTTCCAAGCCTTCTTGATGAAAAGCCATAATATTAACTCAGTAGTTCTTCTATATATTAGATTCCTGGCTTGTGCTCTCTCATTTGGCCAGGAGACAAAAAATATCTGTGGTTATTCTGCTCCTACAAAAGTCTGGAAAAGGACTGCATTTCTCTTCTTCAAATACAACATGTTTTGCTCATTTTTGCTATTTCATCTGGGGAAAAGGGCTGGGAAAGAAATAGGTTTACAAATCACTCACAAGTGGATGATTCTATAAGCAAAGCATGCTCTAGCTGAGGCTGTTGGCTTTCCAATCCATTCTTCAGATTTCTTGTTCCCTCTGAATAGCTGACTTTGACATTGCTTATGGCATTTCTCCAGCTTAAATGGACAAATTATTATGTGTTATGTGTTAATTGAAAAGTACATATTGGACTTTTATTACAATACCTTTAGAAGAACCTAAACCACCAGCTGCCTGCATTGAAATAAAGTTGAAAAGGAAGTAATCTTTCTCAGAAGATTATTTACAGCCTCCAGGATTGTTTTCACAGTCTCATTCAGTTGCCTTATGCTGTCTAAAGTGCAAGCAATAAAAGAAAGGGCAGAGAGGACACTTTGCTAAGGGGGAATCTTGCAGGTGGTATGAACATGAGCTAAGACTTGTATTAGAGCTCATACTGCCTGTTACTCGTGGTACAGTTTCTTAAGGGTAGGTTTGATAGTGATGCCAAAGGGCATCACCTCTCTGCAAATGAAGGACTGGAGAAATAGCTGCTCTTGTGAAATGGTGAGAAAACAGAAATATTTTTGCAGGTGCTGTGAAGAAACTTGTTATGTCTTGAAGAGCACTGTTATTTCCCAAATAAAAGACAGAGGTCCGTGGGGAGTTGGTGTGAGGAAGAGGGGAATTACCAAGACAGCCACATTTTGCTGTGAGAGGCAGTGGCTTAAGCTGAGGTGTCTCTTGCAGCTGCCATGACACAGGAAAGGAGGAAAGCAAGAGCAGCCTGACAGTACACTGGGGCTAATTAGCTCCTCTGCCTGGGCAGACTGCCATGCAGTGTAGACTTTGAGTCCTTCTAAGACTTGACTGTAAATTAGTTAGCAGGTTTTGGCATAAATAAGCCAGAAAGTGATGCCAATGGAAAAAGAAAAAAAAAGGGAAGTATTGTAGGAGAGAAGATTTAGCACTAAAGTTTTCACCTCTGTCAGTGAGATGTTTAGTCACAGGGCACAGGCTCAGACCATGCAAGTGCAACTGCACTGCTGTTTCTCCCTTGCTTGGAGTTCAGAGTTTGGCTGGATGTCACTTGCTGGCCACAGTGCTGGCCTTAAAGGCTTTACAACTTGGAAAACTTGGAAAGATTCTGCCCTTGTGTTAACTTTCCACTCCTGTGTCATTTTGTGACACTTTCATTTGCATAGTCTTTTGTGTACTTCAAAGCATATATAAGGCTTTAGGCTTTTTACTCTCACATGTCCTTGAGTCTTTGGCACTGGCATCCTGAACTTTTTTCTCAAGGCAAGGTCACGTGCAGGAGCTGGCAGCTGATGTGATACAAACACTTCTTGCTCCTTCTTCCTTACTCTGGGAGTACAAGGGGCTCTCCCTACACCCAGGCACACAGTGTTTGCAGAGCACTGCAGCAGCTTCTTTCCTGAGACATTTATATCTGTTCTCACTGCCAGCAATTGCCACACCCCTATCTACTCAACGACTGCTCCCTGCCAAGCTTAGTGACGTGATAGGTCCCTCTCTCTTTTAGATTTTTTTACATCTGGTATGGTAGGGGTAAACCCAGTCTTTGGTTCGGGCTCCAATTCATTCAATACAGTGCTATGAATCATAAATGAAACTCAGACCTATTCCAACCTCAGGTGACTCACTTTTTGGCCAGTTTTTGGATAGTAAAACATGGGGGTTCCTTAAAGAAATAATTCAGTTTCTTTGCTAAAAAGAAATAAAGAAAAAGAGGAGTCAAAAAACACAGTTGGGAAAAACACACAGTTTTAATTCTTGATTCTTGAAAAGAAGTATTTTTTCTGTACTTTATCTGCTGTACAGATGAAGGCATCACAGATACACACCTTAATTTAATTCAAGACAGCAAAATTAAAAGAGCCAGCTTGTTCAGAGGCAGTAAGAACAGTCAGATATAGCTTCTATTTCTATATTTAAAAGCAAAATCTATATTTATCTAGCTTCTTTCTTACTGATACTGAATCTCAAAATGTTCTTCCCTTGATCCCCCAAGAAACCCAGCTCCATTTTCTTTCCAAGGCCCTCCAGTTGGATGTGACATGTGTACTTTGGATGGAGGTGGAATTTGGGTGGGGGAAGATGATGAAAGCTCAAGTGAAGTTTAAGGGGGAAACAGCCTCTCTAAACACTTCAGTATTCATGGAGTCTGGCAACACTGAACTGACCACTGAGACCTAAGTTTTGTATCTCATTTCTGTGGGCAAAAATGAGGAATTATTTTTGGCAGTCTGCAGATTTTTTGGGTGTTCCAATCTCTAGAAACTATTTCAAAGACATCAATTAAAATCCCCTATTTTCCTCATTGTTTTCACTCTGGTCTTTGAGTTCATAGATCTGAACTAGCACAAAATTAACCTCTGGAGCAAAAATTGATGGCTTTCTGTGCAGAGATGGGAAATTTTCATCAAGCTTTCTCACTCAGATGTCAGTTCCCTTCCTCTATATCTTGTAAATAACAGCCACCAAATAAAAAGTCCACTGTGTGATTGGGTTTCAATCCCACATACTAACTGGTCACTCACTCCACTGAATAGTACCTCTCCAGAGCTGTAATTCCCTACACTTCTCCTGGAAAGCAGCAATGTAGTCAAAACCTGACTCTACTCAAGGTAGGCACCAGCAATACTTACTTTACATTTCCACTTTACAAGCTGATCTAGGTAATGGCAGGTGAAAAGAACATTTAATTTTCTCCTTTGAGTCTTTCTACTGCCTTTGTGAGGCCCTCCTGGGGTGGGGAAGCATCCATGTGGATTTGGCTTCACCAAGACCTCCCCTGAGAGAAATGGAAGAGCAGAAAATCCATGGAAGTTTTCTTTCAATTAATTCTGGGCAAAGCCCAGCTGAGCAAATGCAGTGACTTCTCTGTAAATGACAGCCCACAAGTTCCTGGATCGTGACAGAGAGATGCATGATGCTGGAGCTGGCAGAAGCTGAAGAGGAGATCAGAGAACAGTTTAAATGTAGAAAATTCTAATAAGGAACATGCTTTTACCACTCAGAAGCTACGTGGTCCAGAGAGGTTGCAAAATACGTGTGCTTGGAGACATGCACCCAAGAAAGCTGATGTTTTGAGCAAAGGGCTGGATTAGATGGTCTCTGGAGGTTTCTTCCAGCCTAGATTTTGATTCTAAGATTCTGTTGCACAAGCACAAAATGTGTGGGGAAAAAACACACTGGGAACCTTGTTAATTCTGTTTTCCTGAAAAGTGAAATACTTCATATGGAGGGACAGAAATTATGTTGACAGAAATTATTATGTTAGAAATATGTTTTAATGTCTGATTATAATCCCCAAGTTTTAATGTTTCTCTGCCGTACTGACTATACGTTTCCTGCAAGAAACCATTTGACAACATAACTGGACAGAAGTTGAACAAGATTTTATTACTAAGTTCATACATGTATTTTGTTAGAGAAGCACAGAATATCTCTCTTGCTTTTTCACTTCAGCCTCCTTCTGGCATTTCCAGTTCCCTGCTCTCCACTAGGTAGGTCTGTTTCCAGTCCCTGGGCTGGGTTTCCTCTTATGAAATCAATCCAGGGAGCCACTGCATCAGCAACCTCCCTTTACACTTTACTGTCCCAACTCTGTTCCTATGAAATTTGCCCACTTTCTTTACAGGACATTCACAAAGACCTGCTGAATTTTGCTGGGAAGCACACAGAGGCTGCACTAGCCAGGGCTGCTGAATGCAGATTCGGTTCTTGTCTTCTCACTTGTCAGTGGTTATCACTGATTACAGCTGTAAGTTAAACTGTCTGTAACAAAAAAACCCTAGCTCATGAAACCTTGACTCAGAGTTTTGAGTTTGTAAATCCAGGTAAGGCATGATGAACAGCAACGTTTTAAAAAAAAGCATAAATCATATTTTTAAAGTATACAGGAAGATGCTGTGAACTTCAATCCATTATTATCTCTGTGCAGACCTTATGCTGCCTTAGCAGCCTGTGTGCTGTACTCAGAGCTTTTGCAACCTGAAGGAATTTTTCATGTTGGAGATATTAAGGATTAGGGGCATAGATTTTGGTTTCTTGGATCCAAACTTTTGCTGTGATTAAACAAGAATATGAAATTTACAGTTTGAGAACAGCCTCTATCAAACTCAAACTGAAGAATATGTTAATCTTCTTAATTGAGACTTGTTTTTAAATTGTACAGAGGGAAGCAGAATCTTGGAGGAGACAACTTGAAATTCAGTTACACAATACTAGAAGCAAAGAAAAATTTCAAGGAGTGGTCTTTATTTCATATGCATACATGCATCACTAGCCAGCTGTACAAACAGATAGTGTGCCAGCAGCACACTGTCAGATTAAGTTGGGCTAATTAAACCTTATTCCTTTGTTAGGCACAGCTCATTGAACAGCCACTGTGTAACTGCTCACAAAAATTCAGCAATGCTAACAGTCCTAGCCAAGTGAAAACATGAGGGGAGAGGGAGGGAAGAGTTTTTTTAATATCAATGACAAAAATCAACATGGCTGTCTCTCTTGAAAATGTAAATCAGACACTTAATACATGAGACCAGAACGACTTTGCACACAAACTGTGTTTGTATTAGAGCTAAGAGCAAAATTACGTTTCTTTAGCAAGTAAGTGTGCTGAGAAGAATGAAGCAAATCACTGAGAGACATTTCAGTACATCCAGAGTCTGTGTTTGCATGTCTTAATATAAGATTTTACATTGCTGTTTTTAAAGTGCCTTGTAAGCCAATCATTACTACTAAAAAACAATTTAAAAATTAAATAACTACTTAGGACCAGTAACAGTTTTTCATGGATAAACTTTCCAGTAGTAAACTAGAGTTTTCAAAGTTGGAGTTTTAAAATTACACTCTTTTAGTAACAACAGGGCTCCTGGATAAAAACTTGACTTGGCCAGCAAATATCAAACACCTTAACATTTCTTTCAAACATCTGCTAAATGTACTCATGAAGTACAGATTGATTACTAAGACATTTTTGTTTTGGTCCATAAACATGGATTTAAGAAACCTGTTTCCAGCCATTCTGGTTTAAGAAGTTCACTTTCCACACAACACAGAAAACTGTGTATTTAACACACGAATTCTACTTTTTCTCAGAATCAATAAATACAATACACAGAAATGAAACTTTTGAGAGTTTAATGAATGAAACAAAATGGGATCATCTCCTTTCTTTCCTGAGGCTTTAATGATGAAATAATATTTTCAGGGCTTCAAAATATTAAGATGGCAACATAACCATTTTGCATATCTCTTTTTGCCTGAGCTGTGTTTCTCACTGCACTTCTCTAACTGAAACATCTTTTAAAATAAATGTTAAAAGAAAATTAGTGAAAATCTTGAACACATTTTATAATTATGAAATACAAAATTTGTTGTCTTGAAGCAATGATTTTGATGACAGTCAGAAACTGAACTCCTGCTATATAATGTTCGACTGACATGTGACTCTTAGGTCTATGTTCTTCCCAGATAAACTGAAAATACCATTCATCATCTGCAGCTTTTATTATCAGTTTGAAATTTATATGTTTACTTCTCAAATTATTAAAGACTCATTAAAGTAACAAGTTCCTGACATTAGTCTCCATCTACAGTGTAAATGAACATGTGGGTTCTGTCAAATGGGATAACAGAGCTAACAAAAATATTCGTGGGAAAATAAATGCAGGCAAGATTCCTACGTGAACCACAACAAAGCAGCCTGGCTTACCTTCCACACATCCATCTTCCTTCCCTGCTGCCTGGAAGGCAGACCTTTCAGTCCTGTGGCAAGAACAGAAATTAGCCACGAATGCCTTCAAGACATACTTTAGGTAAGTGTTTCAACCTGACAGTGGCTGCTGTCCCAGAGCCACCACCCCCGGCTCCCCCACGGTCACTGCATCCTCTTGGCTGGAGCCTGGAGCCAGAGCAATGGTGAATTTTGGTAATGCAAGTACTGTCTTTGTGGACAGGACATGAAGACAGCCTTGGGCCAGCATGGTTGGGGCTGCAGGCAAGGCATGCTGAGTATTTGCTGATGAAAGGAGCCAGGCAGCTTTTAAAAGAAGCACTTGGAATAAAACAGTAGAAACACAATCACATTTTTAGGAAGGAACTAAGGTGTAAAACCAAGTGGCAGAGTAGGCATACACATTACTGTCTCCAGAAGCAGGCCCTTGGTGGACCAGGTGCTGGCTTGGAGAACCTCTGTTGACCTCCCTAGTAGGATGATGAACCTCTTCTTCAAGCCACTACCTCATGAGAACAAGGATAATTGAAGCAAAAAGTCAGATTTTGAAAGGGTTTCAAAAATCAATCTACATTGACTTTCAACAAGAGACTAATACAGACAGATGTCTGAACAGCAAAAACATTTGTGTTTGTGTCTCTGTACTGAAGCATGTTTTGGTTGACCTCAGAGTCATGCAGGGAATCTAGAATTAGCCCCAATACTTGTATATAATTCTTTACAGCACTGTCTCTCTCCAGCTACCTTCTCCTTCAGCTGGCCCTGCAGCTGCACAGTGGAGCCCACTGCCCAGGGTTCCTCTTCTGTTGTGACCAAACCAAGGCTCAAAGAAAGACTCTGAATGTAGGACTGTTTCTGAACTGCTGCCAAGTTTCTTTGTGGGGGGAAAAAAAACAAGTTACATGTTAATTACCTCTTCTTCTCTGCTTTACTTAGTACCACGCTGAAGCAGGTGCCCAAGCTGCATGATTGAAAATCTAAAGCTTCAGTGCAGGCCGTAACACACTTCAGGAGATGCCCTAGCACTTGTGTCACTAGCTGGCAATAAGCTAGGAAAGTGTCTCTGGTAGTACAGCTGCTCATGGCCATGGACCTCTCCTCTTCAAAGTGTGTTTGCAGATGGCTGTTGTGCATGTTTGGGGACAACAAACATTGAAGCCAGCTGGCCCTGGGTGCACTGACTTCTACCTTCTCTGCATAGCTACATCAGCATTTATCTGCATCCTCAGATGGGTTTTCTTTACCCATGTAATGTTTAACAGAAGTGTAAATGTTTAATGCTGCTCACCTCTATGACTAAAGAAGTGCCCAGAACCACCAACAGCCTGTCTTGGATCACTATAAGCACCTGTCTCTTTTTCCCTGAAAGACTGCATTTGTGTCATCGGGCATTCTGGCTTATCCAGTCATTGAATTTAAAAGCAGAGGTTTTATGGCTGGCAAAAAAAGGAAACAGGCTACTTCATCAAGCCTCACCTGACCTTAACAACTACTCCAAGGGACAGCAGCACAGTTGCTGTAAGCACAGTAAGAAACAATATGAATTCAAAACCAAAATACTTAACAGCAAGCTTTTGCCATGACTAAAGGAAGCGTGCAGAGTAAAGCTGTATTCTGAAATTAAAAAAAAAAAAAAAAAAAGTGTTGAGTCTGTAAATACCGTGCAAGGAGCCTATCTGCATGATCAAGGCCACTGATCCCAGCAGGTAAAGAATTACCTCTGAAAGCAGCCCAGCTGGGAACTGGGAACAGCTGTGTATGTTTTACATACATACCTCCTTGGCTCTCCAGAATCGAGGGGATTGTGCTGTCCCTTGCTGAGCAGACAGTAACAAGTCCTGCAAAGTGCAGCAGAGGCACAGAGGGACTAAGTAGGCATTCTCCTGGCTGGCTGATCAAACCACGCATCAGAACATTCATCCACTTGTGAATGGTGGTAAGCCTGCTTCACAGCACTTACCTTCCTTTGGAAGATTCCTGGAAAATACATCTTTATAAAAATGATGTTTTTAAACTTCCTGTTTGGGACTGCCTTGGTTTATTACTAGTTAATATTTCTGGGCTACTCTCTTCCACCATTTGCTATTGTCTGATGTACTTGAGACTAAGTTGCTATTCATACACATCACGGCAGTTGCATTTATTCAGTATTGTCTTTGGGTACTTGCAGTGATGGCACATATTGTGTGCAGCTTTTTCAAGTGCTAAAGTCTACATTAAGTACTTTTCAGATCTTGATAGGTTAGGAGGTCCTCAACAGAGCATTTTTTTGTGAGGAGACTATTCAATAAATTGTCACAGATCTAAAATTCACTATTCCTATATGACTGAACGAGGTACCCTTTTCATTTACGAGGCCAAGAGGACTCGTTGGCTTCTGAGCAGTGACCAGTGGGGTTTCTACTGTGTAGAAATAAAAGATGAGATGTTGACACGTAAGTGGAGTCCAGTAAGCTGGGTAGCATGACCGAGGACAAGTGGTGCTCCTTATAGCTCCCTCACCCTGGCTTCAGAGCTTAGTGCTGGGCAAAATTGTGTCTCCAGGTGAACAGTTATATCCATCTCAGGTAGCACATAGGGCACAGCAGCTACTCTTGATACCAAAATTCATTTCCAATAAATATTTGCTTAGGAGTTGTATCCCCTCTGGGATGTAACACTCTGCTCTACTGACCAGCTGGGGCCTGTGGCCTTTGCTCTCTGTTTGGAGTGAAGAGATGTGGACATATGCACACAAGGTCCAAGAACACTGGCTTCATCAGCATTCAGCTCTGTGCCTCTAGGTAATATGCATCTGAAGCCATGTAATGTTTAACAGAGAAAAACAGCAGTACAAGTAAAGCAGCAACAACAGCACAGCCCATTGAGAGCAAGAGCCTTCTGAATGTGAAGTAAGTACCCAGTTATCTTTACCCTAATGATTTTGACCCAGCTGTATGCTATTTAGCTAAGTGAGTCATAAAGCACACCTGCTTTCCAGGGTGAAACTTAGTTTCTAAGTGCTCAAATGACAGCTGAACTTAATTTCAAGTAATATGGAATAGCAAATCCTGGGGATTCATTATATGAGCTCTGCAGAGTATAACTCTGCTCTGAATATTTACACCAAATAGCTCAAAAACATCTAGAAGGACTCTGCTTCAATAACAGAAGTATTCTGACTTCTCAACTGTCAATTTTATTTACCATTACTAATTTTCCCTAAAGCTTACAACTAGGAAACCAAAACTGAAGCGAATGAATAAATGTCTTGCTTACACTACAATGCTCCAGACAGAATTCACAAACTGATTTTGCTATGCCAAAGTCCTCTGTAGATTACAATTTACCAGATCACAGAGAGGAAAGCAGCAGAAGGACAAGCTGGCTGCTTTTCACCCAAACCTTAGTGATCAGAATGCAGTCGCAGGGCGAAGAAAATCCCAGAAAACATCTCATCTGCTGAACCCATGTCTTTGAGTGCCTTTACCATTGACTGGGAGCTAACTCATGATCTTCTGCCTGAAGCTGTTCTGTTTCAAAAAGGACATTAGATGAAGGCTATTTGGAGCTTTTCTAGTCTCTAGTACCAGCTTTTTAATGGGAAAAACTCTTACCTGTTTTATGACAAGTTAAGCATCTTAGACACCACAAATCACCCCAGCATGTTCTTTGTCTAACTGGTAAAAGAGAAAGCAGTAAACAAACAAAGAAAAAAGAAATGTTCACAGTCACTACAAATGTCCGAGATGCCCTGATTCAGTCTTGCTGCTGAGCACTACTCTGGCCTTTGGCATATTTACCTTACAAAAGCATACTTTCCTGGTGATAAGAGATTTGGAAAGACAGGAGAGGCCAAGTCCTCACCAATGGTCTCACCTCCCCATAATAAGATGTGGTATACACAGAAGAAGGAACCCATCTGGAAGACAAGTGACATGAGTGGTCATTTTAAATAAACATATTCTAATCTAATCAGGTACTGAAGCAGAAAAATTTTACCAGCCCTTATGATTAGTCACTTTGTAAGTTAAAATGAGTCAGGAGTAAGAGAAATGGCACTTTTGAATGCTGCAAGCTCGTGTTTTTTTTCTTTAATATAGCACTGTCACTTAACATAAACCTCATTCAAACCCTAATAGCATAATAAACCTAGGAGTTCTTAAGAGATAAACATAAAAGAATTAATCAGAATGCTTCTGATGTGTTGCTTTGCCATTAAAAAAATAAAGGTGCCTTTTCATTTCTTCTCTCTCTTGGACTCCCACCTTTCTTTAATATGCACATGTTTCTTTCCCTGCCAACAAGGAACTTTTGTAAGTGGAGTAAACCAGAACCGAAGTAGGCAGCAATGAGTAGGAATTACAGGTAAACTCAGAAGCACAAGGATTTTTAAAAAGCACTTCCATAGCAAAGCAGGAGGTCAGGAGATAATGGTGATTTCCACTTGAAGGTAGAAGCAGACAGAAATAAAGGCTGAGATGTTGCTACAGCATCCAAGTCCATTTGTTCTTTGTCCACGCAGTAGCTGTGAAGAACGATGAAGGCCACCCTCCCGCTGTGCTTGCTGGTGGCTATTCTTCACCTCAGTGCCCACAGCCTGACACAGACTGACCACCACACTGACCAGCCCGAGGCAACTGACCCCCAGGAGCAGCATTCCCATGAGACAGATCCTCTGGAGTCCTGCCAAAGGATAGTCCCCAGCAATACAGACTTTGCCTTTCAGTTTTACAGACAAGCAACCACCCAAGAAGCTGGCAAGAACATTTTCTTTTCCCCACTCAGCATCTCTGCTGCCTTTGCCCTTGTGGCCCTGGGCTCCCAAGGCACTAGCCAGGCTCAGGTGCTGGAAGGGCTGGCCTTTAACCTCACCACCATCCAGAAGAAGGAGATACACGCTGGCTTTCGTCATCTCCTCCTCTTGCTGAACCGCCCTGGTAGCCAGGTGCAGCTGAGCATGGGCAACACCCTGTTCATGGACAAACATCTGAAGCCAACAAAAACATTTCTGAAGGGCATCAAAACACTGTACAGAGGAAAAGTGGTTTCTAGCAGCTTCCAGAATTCTACTGAAGCTAAAAAAGAGATCAATGATTATGTAAAGAATAAAACCCATGGGAATATAAACCAAATACTTGATGACCTCGATCCCAACTCTCTGATGGTAATTGTTAACTACATTTATTTCAAAGGTAAGTTACATAGATGCTACTTACTGCATCTGTTTAGTGCTGTTTCACCTGCACTAAAACAAGTACACCAAGTTATTTCTGAATAATTTTTAAGTGAATGTGTTTAGATGAGACCAGCATAAAAAAAAAGTGGAAGATTTCAACTTTGAAACCTCTTCCACACCTAAATTTTTGTAGCATATATTTAGATTTCTAAGCATAGAAGTTAATTTACTTCCAATATTCAGGTTCAGGGAATTGCCAGAGCACAACAGATTCATGTCTTGTTAAATTCTCCTGTCAGACTTCATCTACTTATCACTTGAAAAATTAAAATGTTTTCACATTGTATGCACAAATTAGAAAACTAAATTTTGAAGATGATGACTAACAAAATTGCCAAAAACTTTAATTTACTTACAGTCCATGACTATTAAATAGGTAGGTACCTCTGGAGTTGGAGTCCAAATGTTCTGCACCTTGTCATCATATTACACATATCCCAAGAGGTATTTGAATATATTGCTTTGACAATGATTAACTTCTTCTTAGGTGTTCATTTGCAGCAGCATGCAGGACATACATGGAATTTCCCACCCAGAAAGGACTACTTGAAACATTATGAAACTATGAAATTATGAACTTTCAACAAAACAGATTTTATTTCAAATACTTTATTCAATTTGGGTGCCCTAGTCTCAGGTGCCCTAGTCTGAGTACCATACCAGAGTATATTTCTTTTCTGGAGGGTAAGGGGAAAGGCTTAAACTTATAAAGTAACCAGAATACTGTGGAGTTTACATACCTTTATTTATTTTTTCAGACTAGGCTATTTCTATCCAACATTAAAAAAACCCAAAACACCCATACTTACAGAATGGTATGCTGCAATCCTTGTCTACTTGTTTAGTGAATTAACTGTTTTAATACAGAATAAAATATCATAGAAAATTCAATTGAATAAACATCCAGAGAAAACCATTTTGAAGACTAAAGACCTTGAGGCCCTATTCCATTAACCATACTGCAGTTATGTTCAGGTCCAAAAGTTTGTGTTTCTTTAGCTTTTCCTACAAGATGAAAAACATAAAAAAGCACGTGAGGAGCTTAACATGGCACCTTTTAAAAGTCAGACATCTGCTGTAAAATTTGCTTTACATGCAATATTCTGAAAACAGATAGCAAATCACTGGATTCTGGTCAGTTTAAAATAAAAAATAAGGTAATATGATGAAGTTAGTTCATTTAATTTATCTGACTTAGAAAGATGTTGTACAAGTCCATACAAAATTTACCCTGGGATATTTAATTGTTATGGAACACAGTACAGCAAAGATGACTGAGAATAAGGTCTTTAATAAACTGGGAATTATTTCTATCTTCAAGCATAAGTGTAAATCTTCAGATATGGGTTTATTTCTCGTACATTAGTCTGGACTGTATCAGTATATCCTCATTTAAATAAGTATTTAATTCCATTCTTTCTCTTTTGGTTTTAAGCCTACTGGGAAAATCCTTTCAATATTAAGGGGACTCACAAGGACTATTTCCATGTGAATGCAAAGACCTCAGTTGAAGTGGAGATGATGATTCGAGATGGATTTTATAAAGCATACTTTGACAGGCAGCTGTCTTGCGAGGTGGTGCAGATTCCTTACAAGGGAGATGCTGCAGCGTTGTTTATCCTGCCCAATAAAGGAAAAATGGAACAGTTGGAACGTGCCCTGACAAAAAACACTCTTTCTAAATGGGAAAGATCTCTTCAAAGACGGTAAATATAGAATTTTGATTTGATGATTCGAGGTAGTCAGAATCCAAAGTCTGAATGCTATGGTCAGGTCTTACAGTTACTATCTTGTATTTTTGATGGGAGGTTTAAACAATGGAATAAGTATAAAGAGTCAGACCAAATGATTTGATACTTTCAGCAAAAATTAGAATCAATATTGCCTTGTGATGAGAGAAGAGATCTCTGAGGTGGGAAATTTAATTCTTTTTCCCCCATATATTTTCTAGTTGATACTAAGTGTCTCCATTTCCCTTGTCTCAAGCAAAATATTTTAAGAGTGGTAATATTTTGACATAGCACTCAGATCCCTCCGAGGGAATGGGGTGTGAATTCCAAAAGCAGAACCTTCAGGGTTAGAAAAAGAATGCAAACTTTGTCCCAGAGGTGCTGGCAGCACTACTGCTCACAGTCTCATCAAGTGACTGTGCTGCAGAATCATACAAGAAACAAGAACTGATGTCTTTCTTCTCCCATACATTCCTATCCTCAGACCAGCACCTTCCCATCTTCTTTTTCTTGCCATGTTTTTTAGATGAAAACACTAATATTTTAGTACAGAAGAACCACCAGCAAGCTGGGAATCTTCAGTCCAAGGCATGCTCTGATTGCAATAACTACAATATTTTCTTTTGAATTAACAGGAGGATGGAATTGCATATTCCAAAACTATCAATTTCAGGCACTTACGACTTAAAGAAGATCTTAATGAATCTGGGTGTAATTGATGTGTTTTCTAATCAGGCTGATTTGTCTGGAATCACAGGAAATCCTGATGTGAAAGTTTCAAAAGTAAGTTTGTCAGAAACAACCACCTGTGGATTCCTGAACAACCAATTGCCTTACCCTAAACTCACCTGTGAAATTTTACTTATTGCTAGGGCTGGCTGATAATCTAAAATAGACAATTTAGCTGATAAAGTCTTTAGCTGATAAAGTCAGACTTGTCCAAGATCGGGAGACAAGGTTATTTTCTTTGGTCTGACAGGTAAAGGTGGAGGGTGGATGGAGGGGTGGGTTTAGCATTTAACCAGGAAACCAAGCACAGCATATTTTCTGCATGTAAAAGAATAGCTTATGGGTAACTGTGTTGTGGATGTCTTGCATCAGCATATCCACAAAAAAAGTGGTCTTTTCCTAACATGCATTCTATAATGTTAAAGGAATTAAAAACTGCTGTTACCATTGAAGGCTCTGTTGAATGCCAACAAGGTAAAATGGACCAAACTTGAGGAAAACATTCCACTTACTGAAAATGATGTGAAGAAAAAGACTTGCATTTTTACAACCATTCTGAAAATAGCACTTACAATTTTCTATCATTTTGGGGCTAGTAAAAGAAAAAGATCAAAAATATATAACAATAATTTAACAAAAAATTCGGTATCAAGGTTGAATTTCTACCTGGCTAAACTGTAATGCATGTGCTGTTAGGAATACATACAGAGCAGCTCTGGAGCCCTGTTTCCTTTCCCTTTGAAACTGATATTCCCTGTGAAATTGCTTGACTATTTACTTTCAATTAATTTCACAAGGTGTGCAGTTGCTAAGGTCTGCATTGATACAATTGTGGTGAGGAACAGTGAATGTGTAAATGTTTGCTTATTTAGATAACATTGCTAAAAAGCCCACAGAGGGCTGTAGCACCCTTCTTCCTGGTTCCTGGCTTACCAGCAATTTTTGTGAAAGGCAATAGTTGAATTAACTTTGTGTTAATTTGAATGATTTCAAACCACATCTTCCCCATACATTAATTCTTGCTGTATTTTATTGTAGGCTACTCACAAGGCTCTGCTGAAGATACATGAGAATGGCACAGAGGCTGCAGCAGTCAGCAGCACAGATTTTCTTCCTCATTCTGCTCCTCCCACCGTTAAATTCAATCATCCATTTTTGCTGTTGATTGTTGATCAATACACTCAGAGCATCCTCTTCATGGGAAAAATTGTAAACCCAACTGAAAAATGACTGGTCATTGGCTGGTCTTATTGATTTGAATTGCATTTTACAGAATTATTATCCATTGTGATTAAAATTATTTAAAACAGTTACTAACAATTTTCTTTTTTCAAAGAAGTCAGGAAAGAGTGAAGTCATTCTCAGAAACACTCTTTGTGCTTCATCCTTCCATAGAAAATAACCACTGAGATATACCTATTAGTGAATTGTGAAGAATTTTATAAATCAATCTTTTAGTGATCAGCGCAATCTTTGAAAAACAAGGTAATATCCAGCTGAGAGACTCAGTTAAAGCACTGTAAGTAAATACAATTTGAGTGGATAAATCCAAATGAATTCTCTGAAAACTGCAGGTTGGCTTCTAACATTGACAGGATTTCCAGCGGAAGGAAGGCATGTCTGCAAATCACACACTGGGAGAGTCAGTCACTTTCAGAGCAAGCCTAGACATTTCCTTTGAAGGTCAAGTTTTGTTCCATACTCTCCTTTATGACATTCATGGGTGATGGCATCCACCCACATTGCGTTGGCTTCTTTGGGTTGGCCATTAATGTAACAAACTCTACACAAACATCCGATGTGGAAGCAGTGCTGGGAATGTTTTATTTTGCTGGATACCCAAAGGGTTCCACTAGCACTGCATTGTAGATTTAATAGGAAGGTACTTGTGAGTGGATGTTCAAAAGGGATAGGGTATGAATACCTGGAAAGGAAAAAACAAACACTGAGATTAATCCTATCTTCAGAGCTTACATCTATGCTGATAAATAAAGTGCTCTAAGATCTGTTCTCTAACCATGAGGTCAACTGGCTCATCACAGGTTGTTGCTTTAATACCTGGGAGTAATCCTCCTTCACATATAACACAGGTCGTATCCACATTGCTTAACTCTGACCCTGTAAGTCATCCAATCTACTTGTTGAACTGTCCCTTGGCCTGTGCTATCTCCAAAAACATGCTTAGCACTTGTTTGGAAGAATCATATGGTGGTATGTCTCAGAATCTGGACTAAAAGTGTAAGAATGTAAGTGACAGCGGGCTGATGGCCAGGTCTGTTCCCCAGAACTGCTCAGTGTACTGGGACAAGTGGAGCCAGAGTGAACAACAGAGGAGTGGGAAAGTATTCCTCTGTCACTTAGCCTTATAAGCTCCCCCTCTGCTGGCTATCTGCATTTTTGGAATGACACTGCATTCTGGGTGATGCTGATAGGCCTTCACAGCTCCTTCTCAGAAATGAGGGAACTGGAGGCCCTGATGTGGAATAAGACTAGGCAGTTCAAGAAACACCCTTCAAAACTATTTCAAGTCACAGACTGCGAGACTCCCATGTGCTTAGCACAGCTGCCTTTGGGTGGTCTCTCCTGATTAGTCCTGTGCTTTTGCTGTAATTGTGTATGTGTATTTTCACAATAATTGGTCACGCTTATTTTCAGAACGCTGCTCCTCATTAAGGATTGGTGCTGGTCCTTAGATGATACAGCAATGCTTTGATGATGCAGAAACACTTTACAGCTGAGCACATAGAAACTATCACGAAGCATAAAGTATGAAAGTTTAATTCTATTACGTTGTAACATAAATGAATTGGAATGCAATTTAAAATGTGATACAACTTACTGTGGAAGCATAGGCATTGTCCATCATCTATATTCCATTTCCTCCTTAAAAATAATGAAACCAAGACTTTTGTTATGATCCAGAGAGTCTGTCACTAGTTCAAGGACCCAGCTGCTAGCTAGGTGTGGCCTGACACTGCAGACTGGAATGAGCTGGCAGAAAAAGGCCATGGGAGAGTCCCCCTTGGCAGGTGGACCTCTTGTTGAGAAAGGCTGAGCACCCAAAGCCAACATCATGCAGCTTTCCTTCCAACAACTGTGGAGAGGCAGGCAGAGATGGAGGTGATAAAGTGCATAGCTCCCCACTCCTCAAATCTGACAGTGATGTTAAATAAAGCAGACCATAACTGCAGTAATACTACTGCCAAATTAGTGCTGAGTCAGAAAGATATAACTAAATCCCAGGTGATCAATTCATCCTCAAAGACAGTGCCAGACCAAAACAAAACTCATATGTTTTGATTGCTAAAAATTTTTAGAAGTTATTTTACTGACAAATCAGAATGACGAATGTGGCTATAACCTGATAAAGTAATAACTACAGAAGTTCTCAAAGGATGAATTTAGGAGTTGTTTTTGGCATGGTACCCAGATACAAAATCTATTTACAATTTTACTTTTTCTTTATCCATGACTGCATGCAATGCTCCTTTGCTGCATGTGAGCCTGTTGTCCTTGACTGTCAACAGCTCAGTGGCCACAAGCAGAGTGAGGAAACCAAGCTCCACAGGAACAGCAAGGCCATGATAGAGATCCTTTTGGATCCTGCCAGTGGACAGTCCTCAGAAACAGGCACTTTTCCAGTTTTACAGGCAACTGACTGCTCAAGAACCCAGCAAGAGTGTTTTCTTCCCCTGGTCAGCTTCTCTACTGCTTTTGCTCTGCTCTCCCTGGTCTCCAGTGCCACCAGCCAGGCTCAGGTGCTGGAAGGGCTGGCCTCTAACCCCACTGACACCCTTTTCTATCATTTATTTTAACTCTGGGAGTTACACATTACATCTCTAAGTTCTTGTACCATTGTAATTAATTAAGGGGTTTGGTCTGTAGTCTTAATTACCTGAGTTTGATATATCTTTTGAAAAGAGAAATTCAAGCTAAGATTCATTTTGAGAGCAAAATCTTGGTCTTGAAGTCTACCTACTATTAGTTATTTTCACCCCTGTTTTATATGACTGTTGTTTATAAAACTTCTAACTACTAGTTTTGAAAAGCTTTGGTGGTGCCAAGTATGTCTACAAGTCCACTACCTTCAGCTGAGAATTTACTGGAAAATATATCAGGAAAATCAGAGATGAGCTGTCAGTGACAGATCACCGAACATTAAAATCTTGAACATTAAAATGTTGGCTGATTGGCTCCAGTTGAATTCACATTAGGCCTTAAATGATTGTATGCTCTTGGAAACACTTTTTCATTCAGTGCCAGGAGATTAGGTAAGGGCAAAGTATAAAATATAAAATATTATTTTCTGAACACTGATGAAATAATCCTCTGAGGTAAAATGTCTCATATAAGAAAAGGAATCACAGCTGGTAATAAAAGGACTTTATTTTCTTCTGAGATATAACACAGAAGAAAAAAAATAGAGTATTTGGTTCTGCTTATATAGCTTTCTTCTACCAGACTATGGGTTTATATGAAAATTCAGTTCAAAGATCCCTATTGCATTGGTGAAAGAAGCTGAAAACAAAGTAGAAAAGGTCTAGTTTCTATTCCCATTTCTGTCACAGGCTTTTGCTTAGCCTTCAGCTTTTTTTTCTTTCAGTTAGTCATGCTGGTTTTTGAAATGGGAGCCCAAAGAACTTTCTTTATTTGAGGAGAAAAAGATGAAATATTTGCAAGACATGGAGAGTATATTTGGGATGCCCTTTATAGAAAAGGATAAAATTACTGAAAGGACTTGATTTTTATTCCACTTACACCAGTTTTGCAATAATACTAATCTCCTGATTTTAATGGAGTCACATATGTCAAGAAGTTTATTTAGATGAACTCTTGTAGACATACCTTGAATGATACATCTTTATAAGGAAACAAGAAAAGGCTGCATGAGAATTTATCATGCAATGGACACATTTATCTTTCCCAGTCCTTATCTTGCTGATGTTTTGTTTTTGCAGTCAGAAATTCTTTGCCCTGGAAAGCCCTCAAATATAACTTGCAAAGCTAGCATATAACAATCAGATGACCAAGCAGCAACTGAAATATAATAATCTGATGACCAAGCAGCAACAGAAATAAGGTAATCACATGGGATGAAACTTCTGTAAGGAGGAACCAAGACACATTGCGTAACTGAGCAGAGTCACTGGCAGAGAGTAGGGAGAGAGATAATGAAATTATTCCTTAATTCCTTCCATGTAGACCATTATCAGGCCAATGGGAAAAGCATGTTTGTCAGTCCTTTATATGAGTCCCTTGATTCCTGGAGCAAGAGTCCCCCTTTCCCAGCCACCACTTAACTCAAAGCATCCAGGAGCTCCACACTCTCCTCTGTGCAATTCCCCTGGACGGCTCTCCTTTCACAAAACTACACAAAACTTCTAGTCTGCCTTACATTCCCCTGTGCTCTGCAGACACAGCCATTTTCATCAGCAGGGATGTGCAGTGAAGTAACAAACTGCTTTCCTCTCCCTGTGTTCTCACGGACTTGCCACCTGGCTGGCATGCACACATGTGGTGATTCACCCTCATTTTCCATTGCCTTCAACTGAAGTGAATGTATTACCCAAGGATCTCTATTTCTGGCACCTATGACCTAAGGGAGATTTTCAAAAGACTGGGCGTGACTGATGGATTCATTACCCATGCTGATCTGTCTGGAATTGCTGGGAAGCTGATTCTTTGAAAATGATTACTTGTGGGTCTGCTGTAACTGCTGGTCTCAACCTTGTCTAGGAAGAGACTGGGCCAGGGTCAGAGGATCTGGAGCCTTTATGAGCAGGGACAGAAGCAACTTTCCACTCTCTCTGACATGCTGAGTGCTGCTGCATCTCCTGGGAGAAAGGAGAGGAATCACTGCAGCAGCTTTGCTGCTCCCAGAAATTCCTCTCAAGAAACAGTAGCATCCTGCAGATGGTTAGCCAAGCATTAGGACTGGGTTGAAAGATTAATACTATCTATGTAGGCAGGCCTAGGCTTGAGAAAAATATCTTGTCTTTGCTAGAGTTAAGCAACAGCATACTTGCTACTCCTGAGATTTGGTCATTTTACATAATACTGCAATAAACATTCTGGGTACTTGCATATACCATGAAAATAACCTGTCTCTGTAGGAATATATTCTGACCAACCCCGCCTCTGCCTTGTAAGAGAGAGTAGTTAGATGGCTGATTCCTATGTGTAGATAATTGTAAGTTTACCTGGGGTGAAATCATGTACATTCAAAGGAAATAATTAGTCATTGCTAATTAGGATAAGTGCCATGCACCTCATCCTTAAATAACCTCCTAAACAGCTAAATTGTTCCTGTTTCAGCTTCCTCTGAGAGGGATACCAGGGCATCCACTCCACAAGGGATTATGATTTTCTCTCCTCTCCCCAGTTAACATTCTGCTGTGGAAAAGTTTGCCTATTTCATTCTTCCATTTGTTTTCTTGCTTTGAATATTTGTCAAGCCATGCTGTGCTTTGCTTTTCACTTTAGTAGTTTCTACTAAGTTTCAGTTTAGCAGTTTGACCTTCATCAAAGGTCCCTCAAGAAGCTAACCAGTGTTCTGAGCCCATCGAATAATGCCATTTAGGGCCAGGTGGAGCTGTACCTGAACAAACTTGCTGCTGCCTTGGGTACTCAATGAGATGGCATTGTTGCATCAGGGTGTCCTCTGCAGAAAGTTCAGTGGGACAGGACATGCACGGTTTTGGGCTTTTTGTAGCTTTCCAGTTCTTCTCATGTTCTGTTTTCAGGAACTCATTTACCACAGTTATTGGTAAAGCTCTTTTACTCACAGTTTAGTTCGAGCCAAGAGTAGCAAAGTCCCTGGTCTTTCTCTCCCTTTAGAGCCCTAGGTGCTGGCATTATTCTGGCTGTGTGACGGGAAAAAGACTTTAAGTGCTCGATATCCAGAAAAAAGTAGTTTACTCAATCTTTGCTTTGCAAATAACTCTTATTTGCTCTGTTTAATATTTACCAGTGGACATTAACTTAATACTAGGAAGCAAATTAATAAGAGGGAAGTAGCACTGTGAAATAAATGTCCAGCACGGTAAGTACCATATTACACTTTCTTAGAAGTCTTTGAATTTATGCTGTGTGTGATCCCTGCTATTTACTGCTGAGAATTATTTATTTTGTACAGTAATTGGAAATTCTTTTAGTTTTTGGAAGCGTGTTCTGTATGTTTGAAGCAGAATTCATTTGGTGATTCAGCTCCTAGCTATAGTGACAGGATGACTGGGATATGGGGTTCAAAATGAATATTCAACAATCCATACCGAGATGAATAACAAAACCTTGTCTCGGCTCCCAGAAGAGTAAATTCAGTTGAAATCCCAATGTCCCAGCTATTCCAGGTTGATGCAAGGTTAATGAGAGTAGCTCCATTTCTGTCCCTTGTGCTTAAATACCAGAATACTTGCAGTCAAGTAGCCTGGAAGAGAAATCAGTCTCTCTCAAAAGCAGATTTGGGGAAATACAAAAACTAGTTGTTACCAGAACAAAATTAATTATCAAAAGCTAGAGTCCAGCATTTTAGACATGCCGAGCACAGCTCCCATACCGAGCACTTCAACAGCTGATATCTCCAGTTCTTCATGATGGACATCCGAAAAAGGGGGAGCCTGGAAAAAACAAATCCCCATAAAAAGTCTGGCGCAAGACCTGAACCTGGCATTAGACACACAGCCTGAGGCAGATTCTGGGCAGAATCTCATTCTCAAGGATAAGTATACAGATGCTATGAACAGTATTCAGACCATCTCTATTTCCCTATACAGATGCTATGAACAGTATTCAGACCATCTCTATTTCCCTGAGGGCCACTGCTTGCTTCATGAGTTTGGGTTTTTGTCATTTGAGATTATTTACATGAGGCATTATATGGAGAGCATTCTTCTCCAGTTTGTTGCATGATTCTTCCCCCAAAAGGACAGAAGAGAGACTATGGGGTTATGTAGAATTTGCTTATGGCAGTTAAAGGAAAAGGAAAGGTCATCAAATTACATATACACAGCAAGGCAGATTCCACTGTAGCTTTTCATAAGCTCTTGAGTTTTGAGCTTTGCAACTTTATGGATAGCTTATGTGCAATAGAGAGTGTCAATAAACTTTCTCAATTTATCCTCAGTTTGCTGAAACACTTAAGGTAAAATCTTGAAATAATATAGGTCTCAAGTCAGAGCTGGTATGTAAGAGGCAGAAATATATAAATAGTTTAAGGGCTGAGCATTTAGGTGGATTTTATACACTGCTATAACTGACTGTATCTCTGCAGTGCTTAAAAACCGAGGTCTTAACAAGACCATGGGTACCACAGAAACAAATCAGCAAAATTTGGTCCTGCTGCCAAAGTACTTACCAGATGCATGGGTGCCAATACATGAACTCAGCCATGCACTCCAAGGCATTTAGGAATGCACTAGGCCATGCTGATCAGAAGCAAGAACTCCTTCACACATAATACCTCAGGAAAGCTGATTCTTCCCTGGCAATGCCATATTACTGTCATATTTCCTTTGCTCATTGGTCACAGACTAAGAGAACTGACTAGAAACAGACTGTCCAGAGGCCAAGTAAAAGAGTATTTCCAAAAAGAATAGTAGTTCTAATGACTGACACCTGAAAATCAGTATCTAGAATACAAAAGCTTTTTATCCAGTAAAGAAAAACTTCTCTAGGTCTAAAAGTTGCTCTGTTGTTTCTTAACAGAACCATTCAGAAGGACAATGAAGTCTGCACTGTGTTTGTGTTTGCTGCTTCTTGGACTTCAAGTCCAGGGTCAACAGCAGGAACACCAAATACACCATTCCCCAGAAGACCAGTCCCAGGCTGATGGTGAGAAGTTGCCTTATGTCAAGCTAGCCCCCAGCAATGCTGAATTTGCATTTAAGTTCTACAAGCAGATCAGAGACGAGTTGGGTGACAGGAACATTTTCTTCTCCCCTTTGAGCATCTCCACTGTCTTTACAATGCTCACCCTGGGGGCCAGATCAAACACGCTCAGAGAGCTGTACAAAGGCCTTGCCTTCAACCTGACAGAGATGGAGGAGCAGGAGATCCATGAGGGATTTCAGCTTGTCCTCCAGCTGCTGAATGACCCTCACCGAGAAGCCCAGTTGAACATGGGCAATGCCCTGTTCGTAGGTAACCGAGTGGAATTGCTTCAAAACTTTTTGGATCATGTCACAAACTTTTATCACGCTGAAGCTGTTTCAAGCAACTTCCAGAATCCTCCAGAGGCTATAAGGGAAATCAATACGTACGTGGAAACAAAAACACATGGAAAAATTGTTGATTTAGTCAAGAGTCTTGATCCAGAAACTGTGATGGTTGTCATTAACTACATTTTATTTAAAGGTGAGTGGCAGACACAGGTAGCAGCTATAAAAATAAGCTCCAGAAGTTCTAAGAAACAAAACTTCTCACATCGTGAATACATCCTATAATCTAATTTAAAAATACATCTTTCTATTTTTAAATTACACAGGAAAATATTTGAAGAATAAATGAATAAATAAAATAAATGAATAAATGAAGAATCATTTTCTAGAAGAGAAATTAAAAATAGAATGAAAAAATAAAAGAACCAGCAGTAGTACTGATCAATGTCATATAAATTTTAAACCAGGTTCAGAGCTGAATATATTCAGAATTTATGATCATTTGTTGAAAGGCACAGGTGTTTGGCTGTGCAGGACATGGAGACACTTGCATGAAAGGAGTAAGTCTGAATCCTGGAGCCTGTGAAAGATTTACCATTATGTGAACAGGCAAAGGCTCATCTCTTTTCCAGTGCAAGTCTCAACTTATGCTTTTCTTGTGTGATTTTGTATTAAAACCATTGAAAAGAGGTAAAGAATCTTTCCATGGCCAGGGAACAAGCATCCTTAAACTGAGATAGGCTTGTTGCTGTCTTTACAGTTCAAATATATTATTTTAAGCATCAATTAATGTGACATGCCTTTATCAGTCCCTTTTTTTCCCAATTCTATACTCATTCGTTTTTTTCAAAGGCTCCTGGGAAAAACCTTTCAACAATTTCAACACAAGAGATGATGACTTCTTTTTGGATGCCAAGAATTCTGTTAAGGTCAAAATGATGCATCAAAAAAGTTACTTTAATGTCCACAGGGATGAGAATTTGTCTTGCTGGGTAGTAGAAATCCCATACAAAGGAAATGTTACTTCATTGTTTGCTCTGCCTGATGAAGGGACAATGAAACAGGTGGAAGATGCTCTGCTGAAAGAAACAGTGTCTGACTGGTTGCGATCACTTAAAAAAAGGTAATATTTTAATTGTGGCTTTGTTTAAATATTGAACAAGCCAAAACTACTCACCCAGGAAAGGTAAAGCTTAGGATACCACGATGAGTTGCTAAGTACAGCATTACTCAGTTTCTTTGACTCAGACAGGCTATCATGTGATTTCATACCAAAGGGGAACCCTCTCAGCTCCCCCAGTCACAGCTCTCAGTTGTGAGGATCCTGCACAAAAGTAGATTGCCTTCAGGAACCTGCCTCCAGTAGGAGGAATCCAGTTCAAAAGAAAATATAATTTCTTTTTCTCCAGTCAGGATGATACTTTCCAGTCAGTCACTTTCATAAACCATCACTCTACCCCTGCACCACGGATCAGACTCTGGTTGGTGGGACAGGTACCTCAGTTTCTGCTTCTCTAAGCTGGGATTTATCACTGTCTTAGAAAGCCAAGCCTTAGCTCCATGGGTATTTGGGATGGATAGATACCTGCAACAGATACTGCTTCAAGAGATCTTGCAATAACAAACTCACATTTTTATTTATTTCTGAAGGGACATCTACTTGGATCTTCCAAAATTCTCTGTCTCCGGCTCCTATGATGTTAAGAGCCTGTTTAAGAAAATGGGTGTGACAGAGGTGTTCAGTGATCAGGCTGATCTCTCTGGAGTGGCAAAAAATCTTCTTCTGAAGGTTTCCAAAGTAAGTATGCAAACAAGGATGGTAATCAAGAGATTTTTCTGCCTTTTTTGTATGCAGGTTTAATCCTACAAATAGGCTGATCCCACCCCTGGGGTGTAGTCATTGCTTATGGATGGTAATAAAGGAAGGAAAAGGTTAGGCACTAAATGGCTGTTGTTCCTACAGTTTAATATTAAATTATTTACTGCACAGTGAGCAGTTAACTGAAAGTCTCTGAAGAAGAAAAAACTGGAAAGCATAGCAGGAATAATTTCACAAAAAGCTGGAGCTACAGAAGTAATGCATGACAAGAATCATTGTTATGACATAAGTTTGGGAATAGTTATTCTGTGTGTACATCTTTCATTATGACATTGCCTGAGCACTTCAGAATTTATATGTACAGGAACAGCCCCATTTCACAAACAAGGAATGAGTACACAGATAAACAAAATGATTTCTTCAGAGTGCCAAGGAGCAAATGCCTTGTGTCACGAGGGAGGTGATCCTTTCCTCTAGCCTGAACTTGTGAGACTACCTCTGGAGCTCAACACACCCAGTTTGGGGCTCCCTAAGACAAGGGCCATGTGGACACCCTGGGGCAGGGTGAGTCCAGTGGAGGGTGAGCAGGATGGCTGTGTGGCTGGAGCACTGCTGTGTGAGGGGAGGCTGGGAGAGCCAGAGCTGCCAGTCAGGAGAAGGGTGGGTGAAGGGGGGGTTCTGAGCCCTGGCTACAGATATTTATCAGAAGGGTGCAGACAAGATGGACACAGACTCTTCTTGCAGATGAACTGTGATACATGAAGGGGCAACACACACAGGATAGAAAATGTGATATTCTGACTGGATATTATGTAAAAAAATTCATCTAGAGGGTGATCAACCACTGGTATGGATCATTTATGAAATTTCTATCCTTGGAAATACTCAAACCCTGACTGGATTAGATCCTGAGTAACCTCATCTGGTGTCAGAGGTGACACAGTGCAGGGGTGCTGGTGGCATTCAATGGCCTCTAGGGGTCCTTCCATCACATACTATTTGTGATTCCTCACATTCCTCCTGGTGACATGAGGAAATGCCTGGATTGTAGATAGAGGACTGATGCCTGGAAAGCCAAGTAAATTGATGAAGGGCAAGCAGAGACTCATGAGAGGAAATTTTAGATGTGTTGCAGACAATGAAGGAAGGAAACACAGGGCTGTCAAAAACCAATGGGATAGCTCATGTAAACTCCTAAATATGAATTTGCTATACCTACTACAGAAAGCCATGCAAAACTTTATCAGTGGGCTGTGTCACACAAAAACACTGTATAAAGCTTGTCACTATTGTCTTTGCAGAGAGAATTATTTTGCTGACACAGAAATTGATGCAAAATGGCAATTTTCTTCTTTTGTGTTCAGTATTAAGGAAAAAACCTTAATCTGAGAACCAACAGAACAATAAATATCCTCTGTGCTGCTCAGTCTCTGCAAGCAGTCATGACTCTGACTGTTGAAGAAAACTTTCCCTGGACTCAGAGCAAACTTTGCTTGTGTTGAAAAGGCTGGACACTATTATTTTTTTCACCCTAGTTCTACATTAATTCTGTGTTAAATAAGAATTACCTTATCACAGTGCTAAAGCAAGAACACTTTCCCCCAGCTGCTTCTCTCTCTTCTGTGCCTAGATTATGATCTCTGTTTTCCTTGCAGGCAATTCACAAGGCCACGGTGGATGTTAGAGAGAATGGCACAGAGGCTGCTGCCGTGACCATGATGGAAATTTCACCATTGTTTCTACCATTTCCTCCTCCACCTCACATCACCTTCAACAGGCCCTTCATCATGATGGTTGTTGACAAAACCACCGATAGCCTGCTCTTCCTGGGAAAAATTGTGAACCCCACTGCTAAGGAAGACTAGGCCAGAGCACTTAACACTCTCCAGTGCAGAGAGGAGAGCTTGTGCACATCCCAGGAATTTCTTTGAAAAGTAGGACTAGAATTGACTCGATGCATAATAAACAAATAAATAAATCTTCTGTCAAGTTCTTCTTTACTTCAAAACAGACTGTTGGGTACAAAAATTATAGGCTGTTTTTGCAAAATTATTCAGCCCAAGTAGGCAGCCATGGGATCCTCAACAGATGCACATTTTCTGTGCAGTTACCAGGGTGTCAGGGTTTTTTGTAAGCAGATACAACTTCCTACTGTTGGCTGAGAAACTTCCTGTGTCTCCCATTTCCCGTCCTCACCTCACAAACCACAAGTCTATCCCTTTCACCTGGAGAACCCTTCTTTCCCTCCCTTTCATTCCACTGTGAATCTCAGGAGAAGTCTCCTTCATCTTTGAAGTGCTCCCAGGGGAAGGGAAACAGAGACACAGAGCTGTTAAACCTTTCCTCTCCTAGATGGTAGATGCTCCTTGTAAAGAATAATCCTTTTCCTTCCAGCATGATAACTGCCTTCTAACAGCTTCAACCCTCACTCCCTTCTGCACTTCTCACTATTTTCTCCAGAATAAGGGCCCCAACACTTCTGGCAAGGCAAGAATTTAGCTTTTGTGTCAGTGAAAGCTGCACATCATTGCATAAATTATCAATTGTAATGGTCTTGTGCATGCACAGTAAAGCATGGGATCCCTGGGAAAACTGGATGTGGCAAAACCCATCCTCTGGTTCCAGAAACTGGTGACAGCAGCAGGTCATGTCTCTGTTGTCCACATGCCAGCTGATCATACTGGCCTCCCCTTGCTTCAGCAAGCTCAGGCTGCTGAGTGCCTCCAAGAGTATTCTCTCCATTAAACTGATGTTCAGGGTGCAGAAAGGTGACTTGAGCACCTTCCTGAGCACTGATTAGGCAAAACCCAGCATTACCAACAGCACCATGTGAAGGGAAAGCCATGCTGCAGCTGGTTAATTGAATTAATTGGCAATTAAAATTGAGTAGGATAGTAAAAAATAAAGATATAGTTGAAAACACCTTTCCCCCAATGCCTTTCCTCTTCCCAGGCTCCATTTCACTCCTAACTCCTCCACTTCCTCTCTCTGAGTGCTGCAGGAAAGGGGACACAGGTTCACGGGAGTTGAGGTCAGTTTATAATGCTTCATCTCTGCCACTCCTTCCTATTCCCAATGTTTCCCTGCTCCAGCAGGATGACAGCTGACAGTCCCTCAGGAATTGCTCTGGCATGGGTCTTTCCTGCAGGATCCAAACTACCAGAAAAAGACTGCTCCAGTGTGGGCTTCTCTCCACAGGATTGCAGGTCCTGCCAGGACCCTGCTCCAGGGCAGGTTCTCCACAAACTGTAACTTCTTTCTAGGCCACATTCCTTGCTCTGGCATGGGGTCCTCAAGCAGTGAGGGTTTCTGCTACACCACAGTCCTCTGTGCAGGGGTGCAGGGGCACAGCTGCCTCACCAGGGGATTCTCCAGGGGCTGAAGGGGAGTCCCTGCTCCCATGTCTGGAGCACCTCCTGCCCCTCTTCTGCATTGATCTGAATGTCTGGGGGGCTGCTTCTCTCCTTTGTTTCTTCAGTCCCACCTCTCACAGATGCTACAAGAGGTGTTTTCCCTTCTCTCAAATGCATTCCCCAGAGGTGCCACCCTCTTGGCTGAGGGGCTCAGCTGTGTTGTGTGGTGGGTCTGTTGGAGCCCTCTGGAGCAGGCTGGAAGTGGCCATGTCCAGCACAGGACAGCCCTGACCTCTCCTCTGCCAGTCCCCTCTGCCAGCACCTCTGCACAACCACCAGACACACAGAACCCAGTCCTCAGCTGGGCTCCACGAGGGGTAACACGATTCACTGGATGGGCAGAACACTCTGATGGTGCCAGTGAACTGCCAGGATCAGCACTGGGGCTCCCTTCACAGCGTCCTCTCAGCATCAACAGCTGGAGGGCACACATCCAGCACCACCTGAGCTGAGCCTCAGGACAGCTCAGGACACCGATTCCTGCCTGGGTTTCCAGCCTCAGCTCTTCTGTCCTCCTTAGGAGGAGCTGGAATCAGAGTCCCCTGAGGGGCCCTGGGGCTCCCTGACACTGCCAGGGGGCTTTAGCTTCTGGCTAGGCTGGGTCAGAGCTGCTAAATGCTTCTGCAATGTGGTTTGGTTTGGGTGAGCCCTGGCAGGTCATGTGGTGGAGAGAAAACCACAGTGTGCTTTTTTGCAGTGAGAGATAATAAAGCCTTTCATGTGAGCAAGCACAGACCTTTCCACAGTCCTACAGGAAAAAACCCCAAGCTCTAGCCAACATAGGCACAGACCTAAAGACTTGCTTAATGCAGAGTATTTTCTCTATAATCATCCCCTTATATCCCCCATGTCCAGATTTTAAAGAAAGAAAACTAGCAATGCTCCATGGAAAATCTGAGTCAGCTATACCTGCCTAACTCACTTTCTCTCTCAGGAAAATAAAATCAATTGTTTCAGCATTGCTTGAAGGGGCAAACGTTTGTTGTTGGAGACAAGCCAAGGACTTCAGCTTTGCACAGGGCTGCCAAGCTACAAGTCTCTTCATCCACAGCTACTAATACAGCTTGCTCAGTCATTGCTCCCTTGCTTTGGGAGTGGTGAGGTTTAGGAGTGCAGTTAAATGTGTGCTACTTGAGTCACGTTAAAGGGAAGAGAAGAATGAAAGTAAATAGGAAACTGTTCATACTGTCTCATTTCTTCCCTTCCCTTCTGCCCAGTTCTGGAAAATGAAACCCTGGAACAACCCCAGTTTTATTGTTTAGTAGTAAATACTAGATAAGTGGAATAGAAACCTTTTAAAAAATTCTTAATTATCTTCTTACCAGAATTGTGATATTTTCTTATAAAAATAAAATAGTGCAGGTTCACTTGGTGCCTAATGGGTTAAATGCAGTTATTTGAGGGTGGAAAACTTATTTCAGCTGAGAGGATAGTTCCTAGCTATGCTTTTGTAACTTCCCTGAAACTTCAAATAAGAACAATTTTAAAAAAAGTTTTAAAAGGCGGACCAGTGATTTCTCAAACAAGCACTTTAGTTCAAAGACTTTGTTGGAAACTTAGATGGATTTTGGAAAGGAGCTTAAAGAGTTGGAAGAGAACAGGAGTATTGAGCTGATTTGCTCAGCTATTTCAGCTCCATGGTGGAGCTAGGGGGAGTATAGCAAGAACATGATGATTTAAGAGAAAAAGTGAAATCTTTACAGATGTTCAGAAAGCATGCCATAAAACCAAAGGCAACATGTTGGCCCAGCTGTAGATACCCTGAATCAGCTCTGGCTGAAGCTGAAATTCTACCAAGAGGAAAACATATCACCCTGAGCCAAGATAACTCCAGCAGACTGCCAAGCCTTCACATTTTCAGGGGCAACATGGAAAGAAAAGAGGTGGGAGAGTAAAATCCCTCTGAAGAGGACAAGGAACCCTTGGCCACACCTCAACATACCAATACCCCTCACACTTAAGTCCTACTGACCCAAGGGAGAGAAAACTTGGAGCCAGTACATGGAGTGGGCTGCCCATGTGCTGTGGCCCAGCGTTATCAGGGATAACTCGCCTCACCTCATCCTCCACCCACACAGCACCTACAAGTAACTAGTTAAAATCTCAAGGATATTCATTTGGATCCTTGATGGCTTCCCTTGTTAACAAAAATGTAACATCTACCCCTACCTTACTGGAATATTGGGCATACAGGATGCATGATGAGGGGTAAAAGTAGACTGCATTAACTTTGCAATGTTTGACCTCTGTTCTGCACAAAATTTACCGGACAGGTCACTCTGTGCCTTCATCAGTCATCTGTCTCTGCTGCTTTTGGTGCCTTGGCCCTACCTGAGAAAAAATGCATTTCTGAAGTGCTTAGAGACAGCAACGCTGTTGCTGAAGTCAGGGAGCCTGACCTGGCACTGCCCCACAGTCAGCCCTAAGTGGGGAGGGATATTATCTAAGCAGTGCTTTTGTTTTGTATTTCCAAACAGTATGACATCCAGCAAAATAAATTGCTTTTGAGAAGCAACAGGGAATGTTGTAAGCAGCAAGCTGTCATATTTGAAAAGTAACATAATGCACTTCAAAGTTACTGTGAACTCTCTTGTTTTGTCTGAAGTGCACCTATCGAAATAAAAACCATAAACAGCCACCAAGTCAGAAAAAGTCGGCAAGACAACCACTACGATTTGCCCTTGGCAAACATAAAATCATATATTAAAAATGTACTACAACAGCTTGTTATGCTGGATTCTTTTTCTGCTCTAGGTCTCTTCAAGCCCCTCTTTTTTTTGCAGGGTTGAAGTACCTACCTTCCAGTTTACTGAGGTATCACTTTTGCAATTGCCTTCCAAGGAAGGAGATACATCTGGGGCCCTCAGGTACATGTGCATTAAAGGAATCCCACAAGACTGTGGAGAAGGCCAATGCATTTTTCTTCCTTGGTGGGAGAACTGGGTACTGCTACCCTACTTGTCATGCATTATTTCCAATAGATCTGGAGCTCCTTGATGACTGAGAATTCAGGGAAAGAATTTCTTGAGCCCTTGGGGAAACGGCTGGCTTAGCCAATATCTATTATATGCACCATCATGTGGATGTTCTTGCCAGCTAGAATTCTTTGAAGATGTGCCAGTACAGGCAGTACTAAAGGGGCACATCAAGTTTTTAGTCTTTTAAGACTATAACTCTTGCTATCTCTTTTAATGTTTTCCATGAAACTTGTTAGTCCTCATTTGTAAGTCTGTGAGTCTTTAGGCAACTACATTTACATCAAAATTTTGCATGCCTGCATGCTGTGTGGATGTCAGTGGGAGCTGTAGCCAGCTGTATTGATTGTCTGTACTGCAGGTAGGATTGATTTTAGCATTCCAATATGGCACTGAAAAAGGAAACAGAAAACCACAACTTCTGTCTAATTTAGGAAAACAATTTCCTTCCAAATCTCTGCAGGGTTTGTGGCACTCACTCATGTACAGTGCATTTACACCATCCTTTGTCCAACTCTTATTCGAGAATGAAGTGCCCAAAACTGATCTATTCTGTTCTCTGAGGGACACTCTGCAGCCCTGGATATTCACCTTAAGACCTGAAAAATCAGTATCTGAACTGCTGTAAAAGTGTTGCAGAAGTCCAGAAAGTGGTCAAGCTGACCCTGGTGGAGCAGTTCAGATGGAAGAACCAGGTCCCTCCCCAAAAGAGCAGCTGGCTTTAGGTCAAGCTCAAGATGCAGATTTCCCTGCTGAGGCCCACATGGATGTGAAAGTGAGAAAGCAGTATCAGGATTCCTTCTCCCTGACAGCATCAATTTCAAACAATTTAATTTCCCATCTTGAAGGCTGTTTGGTGTGAGAATTTTTGATAGCCTGTAAGGGTTGTAGGTAGGGAGCAGGTTGTGTGAAAGTCCTCTCATAACTTTTAAATCAGTTGGATCATATCAACAATTCCAAATGAAAAAAATACAAGCAACTATCTTAAATAAAATTCTGAATGCCTGTCACTTATCCATCTATGTCCCTATATCTTGCACTCCCTGTGCTATTTCAGAGGAAAGTAAATTAGATAAAACCTATACATGAGCCAGTTCTCTGACTCAGCCATTGAACCACATATTGGAAGGGTTAAGGGGAAGAATTCTCAGTTGTACCAAGAAAAGAGAGGGTTTATTACTTTCTACAGGTTTCCAAAAATGAGACAGTTTGATCTGGATCTGATCTGAAACTCATGCAAGGGCCTCAGCAAAATTACAGAAACAACTTAGAAAAACAATTTAGAAAACTTCCATTCCTAAAACTGCAGACTTAAAGAAAATAATTTTCCATTCCTTTCACCAGAAATATTATTAGCTAGTAAAACTTTCAGAGCACCAGTAATTATGAGTACTGCTTGGTGGATCCAGCCATCTGGTTACAGGGTAAATATGCCATTGCAGAAATAAGATTTCTGTGGTCAAGAAAACCCTAAAACAAACCTAGCTAAACAGAGGTTCATTGAATATTTCCTAATGGTTCCTCCTTTGCTTTCTTTTAGCTTCATTTTGAACTGTTTCTCAAAGGTCTCATGAACAAAGAATTTCATTATAAAATTACCCAGGATCATGGCAAAATATCAGTTAAAGCCCAAATGAAGGCCAAACTAAGTAAATATTATAGTGAGCCTCATAAGCACTGAGTGGCTGCCTGCCTGGGTGGTGAAATCCCATAGACATAGTTAATCTCTTGTTGTTTATCTTACAGAAATGAAAATGTAGGAGGAATAGAAGGCCCTTTGGAATTACATGCTATAAAAACCCAAAAAAAGTTCATTGGAATACAGATTTTTATTGGTTGCTTTGTTTACATACACTGGAGGCCAGAAGAGGACAAATGCCTTGACAATACAAATGTAGTCTGGGCTCTTGTTTTTCATACAACACTACATGGGCAACACATTACTCACTCTTCTTGGAAAAAGCCCTCTTGCCTCTAAAGGTCTACTCCAAAAGGGAGAAGTTCTTCCCTAGTTTAGCTTGAAGCTGAATGGCATATATAGAATGGAAGCTTTTTCTTCCTAAGGTATTTCGCCCCGTGTGCTGTGACATCAAGGTTTACAATTCCCTCAAAAGTGGTAACCAATTGTGCCAGGCATCTTGCCTAATTGCTGGGAAGGAGCAGAGTGAATCATTCTTTTAGCATTTTCCCCAGAGTGGTCATGCTGAAGGAGTCATAATACCCCAACTGAAATAAGACAATTTCCCTCTCTTCTTACCAGAACAGAGGCTGATAATTCCTACTCCACTATGGAAAATTATAACTCCCCCTACTTAACTCCTTCAACACTCTAAGGAGTAGTTTAATTGTGAAATAGTTGTGTTG